>CM046451.1:11635969-11743469 GCA_025506515.1 Flaveria trinervia
ATAACAACTTTCTCATTTGTAATTTGGACCAACTCGGGTCCTTCAATAATTTTTTCACCGACCTCTTCCCAACAAATAGGTGCCCTACATTTACAACCATACAATAGCTCGAAAGGCGCCATACCAATGCTAGCTTGCCAACTATTATTGTAAGCAAACTCGACCAAACACAGATACTCATCCTAATTCCCAGTCCATTCTAGGGCACACGCTCGAAGCATGTCCTCGAGTGTCTGAATAGTATGCTCCGACTGACCGTCAGTCTGAGGATGGAACACCGTACTAAATCTCAATTTAGTACCCATGCGGCTTGCAAAGCCTTCCAAAAGCGAGAAGTGAACCTCAGATCTCGATCAGACACGATAGAGACCGGAGTGCCATGAAGTCTAATAATTTCTTGTGTAAACACTTCAGATAGTTTGCTAACCAAGAATCCTTGTTGAATTGGAAGAAAATGAGCCAACTTTGACAATCTGTCAACTACAACCCATATTGCATCATTCTTCTTAAATGTTCTTGGCAACCCTATTACAAAATCCATGGAAATATCATCCCATTTCCATACAGGAATAGGTAGTCGCTGAAGCAACCCACTAGCTCTCTGATGCTCAATCTTGACTTGCTGACAAGTAAGACACCTACTGACAAATCTAGCCACGTCCTCTTTCATACCATTCCACCAGAAGTTCTGATGAAGATCACGATACATCTTAGTAGATCTAGAATGTATAAAGAATGGAGAACTGTGTGCCTCGGCTAATAACGATTCTCGAAGAGAAGAATCATTAGGCACACACAAACGTTTGTCATACCAAATTATTCCACACTCATCCGTTCTGAATTCTGATTGTTGTCCATCATCCAACTTTTGCACAATTGCCCAAAGTTCACCATCGTCTTTTTGTGATTCTTTGATCCGAGATACCAGGTCTGTCTCAATCTGAAGTCTGGCCAGATATGCGTCACCCTTACCAATTTGCAAGCCAATACCTAGTCTTTCAAGGTCATTAATTATCTGAGGCTGTAACTGGAGTGAGGCTACCATCCCGGAATTCTTCCGACTAAGAGCATCAGCTACTACATTAGCCTTTCCTGGATGATACTGAATGTTGGCATCATAGTCTTTCAACAGCTCTAACCATCTCCCTTGTCTCATGTTTAATTCCTTCTGCGTGAAAATATACTTCAAACTCTTATGATCGGTGAAGATATCACAAGTCTCTCCATAAAGATAGTGCCGCCAGATCTTTAACGCGAAAATCATAGCAACAAGCTCAAGGTCATGCGTAGGATAATTAACCTCATAAGGTTTCAACTATCGTGTTGCATAAGCAATGACCTTTCCATGTTGCATCAACACACATCCAAGCCCTTTCTTTGAGGCATCACTATAAATCTGGTATCCACCCGTACCCGATGGAAGTGTAAGAATCGGGGCATACACCAATCTCTTCTTAAGCTCTTCGAAACTTTTCTCCCACTCGTCATTCGAAGAGTATTTAACCCCTTTCCTTAGCAGTTGCATAAGGGGTAGGGTAATAACAGAGAACCCTTCAACAAATCTGCGATAGTAACCAGCAAGACCTAGAAAACTCCGGACTTCTGTGGCTAAAGTAGGTCTTGGCCATTTAGTGATTGCCTCTATCTTTGCTGGGTCTATCATAATACCATCTGCAGAAACCACATGACCCAGAAAGGCTACTTGACTTAACCAGAATTCATATTTTGAAAACTTAGCATAAAGCTTCTTTTTACGCAAAGTTTCAAGCACGATACGAAGATGGTCTTCATGTTCCTCCTTACTCTTAGAATATATCAGAATGCCATCAATAAAAATGATGACAAACTTATCCAAATAGTCACGGAACACTTGGTTCATTAGGTCCATGAAAACAGCCGGGGCATTAGTTAACCCAAACGGCATAACTAAGAATTCATAGTGACCATATCGCGTACGAAAAGCTGATTTCGGGATGTCAGAATATTTAATCTTCAACTGGTGATACCCAGACCTCAAATCAATTTTAGAGAAACACTTCGCGCCCTGAAGCTGATCAAATAAGTCATCGATACGAGGTAAAGGGTAATGATTTCGAATAGTGATCTTATTTAATTCCCGATAGTCAATACAAAGCCTCATAGTTCCATCTTTCTTCTTCACAAACATAACCGGTGCACCCCAAGGTGAGACACTTGGTCTAATAAATCCAAGATCTAATAACTCCTGTAGTTGCTCCTTTAGTTCTTGAGTTCAAGTGGTGCCATACGGTATGGTGCCTTGGAAATCGGCCCAGCACCGGGAATAAGATCAATAGTGAATTCCATCTCGCGATCCGGTGGAAGTCGAGGTAGCTCTTTAGGAAAAACATCCGGAAAGTCGCAAACAATCGGATAATCAGAAATATTAGGCTCCTCAGAAGATACAATTTTTACCGAAGCAAGGAATCCTGCACAGCCGTGCAGTAGGGATTTGCGAGCCTTAAGTGCTGAAATTATTTGAAGAGTTTTTTGAGGTTTAGTCCCCTGATGAATGAGTTCAGGATGATGGGGATATCCAAACATAATGCGACGAGTCTGACACTCAATTGTGACATGATGCCGAATTAACCAGTCCATTCTCAAGATAACATCAAAATCTTCCATTTGCATGGGTAGCAGATCCGCTGTAAGAATAAGCGATTCGACTCGGATCGGATAATCCTCATACACGTGAGAGATTACAACAGAGTTTCCCATAGGAGTCATAATATTCAGAGTATATTTTAATAAAGTGAGAGTCATCGCTAGATGTTTAACAAAAGAATGAGAAACTATAGAGTGTGTTGCTCCGGTATCAAAAAGGACTTGAATATCACGAGTGCCTAACACGAGAGTACCAGAAATGGTACCTAAAGAATTTATGATACAATGATACACTTAGTAAACAGATAACAAGCACAATTTGAATTGTAAGAATTTTAGATTATTCAGATATGACAGATTCACATATGTGAGAAATATCAAGAATCGTGCCTGGTGTGTTTGCAGCATCCTTTGCGTTCAAGGCAAACACTCATCCTCTATTAGTAGGTTGTTTAGTGTTACTTCCAGCCTTTCCTTTATTATCAGGGTATGGACAGTCTTTCAGTAAATGGCCGGTCTTTCCACATCTGAAACAGGCTCCTGAAGCTCAACGACAGACACCAAAATGACGTTTCCCACATGTAGTGCATACCGGGGCTTGCTCTTGACCTTGGTTTTCGACAGGCTTAGAATTCTGCTGTTTTTGTTTCCATTGATTTCCTTGGCGGTTATTATTTTTGTTGAATTTGGCTTTCCGATCACCTGTATTGTGATTCTCATTCGAAGATTTCCCAGAAGGTGCGGTTTGGTTCCCTTCATGATTTCTCTTACGACTCTCCTCAGCTTTAGCCAACCTCTTCTTGTTCTTTATGTCAAGTGTTTTCACGGCATCAGCCACTTCATTGATGTTGTTAAACTTTTGGGTCACTATACATCTTCGGGTTCTCTCATGAATTGCCCATTTCAACTTTTCTGCTTGGACCACTGGGCTACATGCAGCTTCTCCAAGAAAACTAGCCAGCCTACAAAATCTAGCCATGAATTCTTGCCAAGGTTCATCATCTCATTGCTCAATAGATGCATATTCTTGTGCATACTCATTTCGTTCCACTTCAGAGAATACTTTGGGAAGAATATAGTGCGGAAGTCAGCCCAAGGAAGGGTAACAACATAACCCTCTCCACCATGTGCAAGTTTGACCCCTTCCCACCAAACAAGAGCATCATCCTCTAGTTTGTAAGAAGCCAACCTAGTTTTAAATACATCACCAACTCCTAGCACCTCGAAAATCTTTTCCACATGGGCTATCCAGTTCCGCGCATACATCGGTGTAGCAGCATCACTAAAAGATCTTGGTCTTTGCTTCATAAAGCGCTCAAGCCAAACATGAATCTCAGCCACAGGTGGTGTTGCATTTTCGCTAGGAGGTGGTGCTGTGTTGTTTCCACTAGGTGGTGGTCCTGTAATGTTTCCATCGAAATTCGCTTGTTGCATTTGTTGAACGACTGTTTTAGTGGTCCGAGTCATCAGATTAGGGGGTAATCCGGTAATAGCTGCATTTACGGCATTAGCAACGAGAGTTTCCAGAGGAGTATCAGATGAAGAGTTATTCCCAACATTTCGGTCGTTTGTGCGTCTATTGGAGTCATGATAACTGAAAACCAAGATTTACGCATAAGCAGGTAGGTATAGATTAAGCGGATGATTAGAACCTAAACCCCATGTCCACCCATTACCTTACATTTTTAGTTATAAAAATTTTAAGTTTCTACAGGAAAGAGCCTGGGCTCTGATACCATAACTGTAACACCCCAACCCGACAAGGCCGACGTATCATTATCACGGTAATCAAAAGTTCAAAACACAACTCCATAATTAATAAAGATTACAAGTCCAATTTCCAAAAAGATAATAGTAGTCTAAAACCCAAAAACAAAGTTCGTTACATCAATAAAATAAAGTCTTCTTTATGCAGATTTTCACTCTTCACTCCCCTCCCGGATGGCCCTGCTGACTTGACGTGCACGAAAACAAAAGCATGCCTTAGCATAACGCTCAGTGAACGGAATAACAGATAACAAAAATAAATAGATATGATGATAACAATGAATAAATGATGTATACATATATCAAACAGAACATAACCCGAGCTAATAATCATATCATATAATAACTGAATAGAGGGAACACAGGTAGCTAGCCTGTGAACTAATGTGAAATGGAGTATGGGTAGACATACCAGTCATTCACCAGAGTCCTGAATGGATTGTATAAAACCATCAATTAGGAAATACAGAACTAACATAGGATCGATCCATACGCCTCTGAGGAAATAATAACAAAACAGGACGACCAATATAAATTCAGAGTCCTCTTTAGAGCGCCATGATCTCAGCTCACCGCCATGGTTGGTGCCACATCATTGATGCCGCAATAATGCGTCTTGGTCACCCCCAAGATAGGGAGAGCTCGGGTAACAAATTTCAAAAATATAAAGTAGTTTAGCTACTTATAACAAAATCAAAAGCAAACTAACTACATATGACATGAATCAAAACTAGAAATGAACGGGAATCAAATATGAGATAAAAAATTAGGAATCCGTACCTTAGTTACACAAGAAAAAGATAACAAGTCGAGTCCCTTCAAAAACACCGCGAACCTACACTTTATTTACAGTTTAATTAGATTTATAACACCGTGAATTACGTTTTATTCTTCTTTTTTTATTGTCTTTTTTCTTTATTGTCCCTTACAATGTGAGGCTACAAAATATTTAACTTTGAATACCCGATTAACATCCGACTTTTTAATTTATTCCACTTACTTAATATATATATATATATATATATATATATATATATATATATATATATATATATATATATATATATATATAACACAAACCCACGGTGCTCCATACCAAAATATCTAATAACATAATTGGTATTCCAATTTTACTTAAGTTGATACATAGCTCATTATATATTTAAACTAAAGAATTCTCTATTGCACTAAATGTTCGTTGCGATTCCATCTTTAATAATATAAGTATACGAAGATATTTAAGTCATGGATGTGTTTACAGGTGTGTGCCGAACAACATACCTGCAAGTTTAACTTCTAAATTATATACAGTTAAGGGATTTCAAATATCTTTTTTATGCGATTGTTTATATAGTTGAACCGATCGTAAACATGATTGGATAGAACTTCTATTCTTATACCCACTTTTTAGAGTGTTTCGAGAATCAATTTCTTATATGGACCAAGTTTTAGCCGCCGGAACAAATCAACGATTCACACGCCATAATCGAACAGTTGAAAGTTAAACAAATCATAAACACATAATTAGAACTGTTACTTGATTTGCGAGACGAGCAATGATCAGAACTATGGAAAACTTAAGTTAGGGGAGCAGCTTGCAAATATTCCAAGAGGAGCGGATAAGATTAAAGCGACAATGTGTGTGTTGGCTATGCACGTAACGAACGATCAACCTTCACGAATGGGTAGCAATATTTAAGGAAAAAAATCAAGTTGAATTCGGTACCTGATCTCATGAAACGAAACTGATCAAGTTACGTACATACTTCCTTGGTAACTATAAGGGCATAGAATTGTTAAACGAAGCGGAATGAGCGGAATGACAACCAATTACGTGGTGGCGGGCGGTGGTTCGCCGGTAGCAGCTAACATAAACAAAAGGTTCGAATGCAATGATCAATATAACTTGATTGATAATGGTTTCATGAAGTGCGATCGAGGGTTTCAAGGTATATAACGGCTGCTTGAAATGTGATTAAGGATGAAAATTCATCCCAATACCCACACGAGTTTGTTGCAGAAGACATACAATTATGTTTCGGAACCGACTATGAAACGTGCTTCTATATAAATATATTTCTATTGGTTATTATTATTATTTTGTAAACACAATGACATGGCCATTAGTTGATGACAACTTATTCAGGCATGTGTTGATTTCAAAACTTAAATTCAACATTGCTTTCTTTACATATCGTGTAGTTAATGAGATAACTATATAAAGTTACTATTATTATTTATTAATTATATAATTTATTGTACTTTTTTGTGTGTATTATATTGGTGGTGGGTTGGGGGTGATGCGGTGACGGTGGTGGTGGGTTGGCGACGGTGGTGGTGGGTTGGCGACGATGGTGGTGGGTTGGCGACGGTTGTGGTGGGTTGGGGGTGATGCGGTGACGGTGGTGGTGGGTTAAGGGGGTGTTGGTGGGTTGAGATTGCAAGCGCCGACGTCGTGGTGGGTTGAAATTGCAAGCGCCGACATTAGTGGTGGGTTGAGGGTGCAGGCGGGTGTGGTGGTGGTGGGTTGAGGTGCAGGTGGTGGTGGGGTGAGGGTAGAGGTGGCAACGGTGGTGGGTTGAAGGAAGAGGTGGTGGTGGTGGTGGGTGTTGAATGTGGAGAAAGAAGAGATAAAAAGAAAGGATATTTTTGTATTTTTAAAAACACTAACAGAGAAATTTAACCTTAGTTAATGTCGGGACTACCGATGTACATATCATGCATAGTTCAGACCATCATCTGTAATTTACTGAAAGTAGAGACTAAAGTTGCAATACGCGCATACCACATGAATTATCCGTGTAATTTACTCTAAATTTGTAAGGTTGATGATATCACCTGACAAAATTTCCGGTTTAACCATAAGATTTTCTATTTTACCCTTTAAGTATTTTTAAAGCTTACCCTTGTAGTTTATATAATATATACTTTTACAATAATTTTTACTAATTTAATTTTTTTAATATCTTTTGTTCGTTAACTTAGAAAATACTAATTTGAGTCTCTGTTTAACTTTTTAATAGACGTCCAAGTATTAATTTTGTTAAAGACATAGTTGCATTTTAAATATTGTATTTTTAGGTATTGTAGTATATATTGACCGATGATAATATCCTAATACTATGAAAAGTTAAACTGGTTGGAAAATACAAGCACCATCATATAAATGTCTACTATTTATGTCTAGATTTTAAAACCGACTCCCAATAACTATATGTTTTTATTTCATACATATAATCATGTTAATGTGACCATAATGCTCGTAACAAAACTCTTAAAAACTGTAAAACCTCTGGGTCTTAATATCTAGTTACAAAAGAAACAAAACCCTAATATCAGCGCTTCGGTGGTCTCTCTCGATTCCTCACGTATCGACTGAATTAAAAGCATCTCGTAGAGTTTTCAGTCACATTCAGGTAAATTTGTTATCTTCTTTTTTTTCATGAAAATCTTCCATTTCTTTCAAGCACCTGCTAGAAGCCTATGCATTATAGTTAGCTTGATTTGTAAACTTTACACATGAATGTGTTGATGAGTAGTTGGGGAAACAGGGAATAACAGAACATATTGCTACTAAAATACTATGCTGATGAAGTTAATGTTGTTTTCAGTTACTGAATTTTACAGGAAATATAAATCTATTCCTACATGTTGATTATTATTCATGAACTGTCTTACATGAGCTGCGTGTGTCATTCTTGCTACTGATATGTTTGTATTTTGTTTATGTGTTAAAGGGCCATGTAACATGCTATCATGGTTATTAAGCTTGTCTGGTGTTAGTGTTGTAGTAAAGTGACAGGGGAGCTAAGTTTTTCGTGTTCGGGTTGTGTCCAGCACTATAATTAGGGAATGTTGACACGATCCATTTAACACACCTCAACACATTTTGCCAGCTCTATTTGTGAGGTTGAACTTGTAATGGCCTGGATGTCTTTAATTGTATGGCATTTCATTGCTGTAGGTGGATTATTCTTGATTCTTGTTAATTCAGGATTTTACTTCATAATTAAAAGTATAATAGGCTAGTTATACATGTGGGAGGGTTTTTGGAATACTTTTGTCTATTATAGATCTATCTAATTATTAGGATTCCTGAAATTTGGGTATTGGGCTCAGTGTTTTGCTTATGTGCACCCTAGTGATGGACGTGATTGAAGTGATTTGGTTATTATAAACTAGAGCATATATTTGGTCTGGTAGACCCAAACAACAACTTGTTATCTTATTTTAGTTGGCGGAGCTTCAGAGGTGTTCTTGTATTGGGCTCTTAGCCATAAAGGATTTCTGTTGTATGAAATAGCCATTCAGGAACGAAGTATACATGAGGTTTGGTTCATTCAAAATCTACAGATTGGATTTTGTTGCAATAATGGGGAAATCTTCAAAGAAAATGAGAAAAATGCAGCAGAGAGACAGTAGTTTCGATGATGATGATAACACCAAACGACGAATTAAGAATGTAAGTAATTCTATAAGTTTGATGAATTCTATTTGATTGTGTGTAGGAAGAGTTCATTTTTGTAGCATTGACAATGCAATGATGTTTTATGTCCTGGTCAACACGACCACGAATGCTCATTAACGTTTCAAATCTATGTTGCCTATGCTTGAATATGTATAATTTATTATACCACTCAATTTTAAATTTCCTTGACCAGTTGGTGTTTGGAAAAAGGTGTTATTTATGGCAGAATCAATTATGGCTAGAAAATTTCTTATTTTTGGAATAACGTGTTTTTCAGTTTAGAAAGTTTTTGTTTTTGGTATTTTCTACAACTGTGTTTTAGCTGTAAGTAGGCTGTGTTTAGCCTTTAAATAAGTTAGAGTCTTCTAGTGTTTAGCCTCCAAGCTCTTTGGGTATTGCCTGGTACAAATAGACTATTGCTATATTGTTCTTCTTCGGGTCAACGTTCACCCCTGGCTCGATTGCTTCCCAAAAGCCATGAACATTAAAAATTGCCTTGATTTTGACAGCCCAAATTGTGTAGTTTGTGGCTGTCAAAACAGGGCATTGCAGCGACAGATTGGTAGTCTCCTTCACCCCTACAATCTGGTTTGCTGCGGTTTTCATTTCAAGAGGCAATTGGCAGACTTAGAGCATTCGAAGAAAGGATCAAGACAAGTGATAAAGGGCAAGGATCCAAAGGGAATCAACTGCTATTTTCTTGCGAAGAAGGGCAAGCTAGAAGGAAGGATCAGCAAGGTGGTCGAGGCCGAGGGAATGGCTGTGAAAACCGAGGCCGAGGACGGGGCCGGGGTCGGTCAAACGCCGGGGCAGAAGTACTGGACGAGGAAACCAAAAGAAAGACTGGTCCAACATCCAATGTTTCAGATGTGAAGGAATGGGGCACTTTGCATCTGATTGTCCAACCAGAAAGAAGCAAGAAGAAGTCAATTTGACCCAAGCCAATGCTGAAGAACCTGCTCTTTTAATGACAGTTGGTGAGCAAAACCAACAGGAGATGGTTTACTTGAATGAAGAAAGAGTCATACCTACCAAGTATGTCTCAAGTCCAATGAAGAGTTCATGTGGTATTAGATAATACCGAAACCTATTCTCAAAACTTGATGAAAAGGTAGGGGGAAAAGTAAGGTTTGGTGATGGATCATGTGTGGAGATAGAGGGCAGGGGTTCATTATCTTGGAATGCAAGAATGGAGAGCAACGCCTACTAACGGACGTCTATTACATCCCATTTTTGCAAAGTAACATTATTAGTCTTGGTCAAGCTACCGAAGGAGGTTGTGAAGTGACGATGAAAGAAGAATACTTGTGGATGTATGAGGCTGATGGCAGGCTGTTAATGAAGGTGAAGAGATCATCAAACCGACTGTACAAGATCCACCTTCGGATTGGATTACCGGTGTGTTACATGCCAAGATAAATGATTTGGCCTGGATGTTGGATCAAGAAGAAGGCTAATGCAACCAAAACAAGATCACTTAAGTTATTTTGGTGTTGCATGCAAAGGCTTCCGAAGCTTATCATGGAACTTCCGAAGGTTGTAGAGTTCTTCCGAAGACAAAGGTAAAGTTCAACTTCCGAAGACAGAATTCTACTTCCGAAGACAAATGCATACTTCCAAAGTTCAAGACTTAGAAGAATAAAGTAAAGACCACTTCTGAAGTATGATAAAAAGAAGAAGTCTCCAAGCCTTGGAAGAAGCAGCCTCTTCCGACGTATAAAGTGGCTTCGGAAGTACTTACTCTTCCGAAGCCATTTAACCTTCGGAAGACACTACTATAACCAGTGGACACAAGTATGGTCTCTGACACTCTGCTGCAGACTTCTGATACAACATGGCTTCTTCCTAAAGAACCATGTTGTTGACCATACTTTATTCCACTGTTTACCTTTTCATGATAGTACAGTTGCCATCTTTAGTTGGTGACAAAAGGTAAGTCAGGGACATGTCCTGACTACCAAATCTCAGATAAGACTTTATTCGAGATACCTTAACTATAGTCTTGTAGAATAGGCTTTAGCTAAAGGATCCCAGCTGGTATCAAAGTATATCTGACTATAGATAGTATTATATATAGGTTCTCATTGTAACTCATAGAAGTAAGATTATCATCTCCTTGTAAGAGTCTTTTGTATCTTGAGTTGAGAATCAATATATAAAAGTATCTTGAAAATTATCTTTCTGTGTTCTTAGTTACTTTTCATATTGTGATCAACTCTTATTGATTCTTACCCGAGTGTGATTCTAGGTGAGTTTGAGAGAAAACCTTTGTGTTTAAGTGACAAACACCGATCCTGCAATTGGTATCAAAGCTTCTCAAGCTCTTGATTGCGTGATCTAACCATCCAAATCAACCTGTTTTCACTCCTCCCTACCACCCACTCACTCAATGTCCCTCAACAAATCTGAAGTAGAGATGGGGACGATGACCAAAGCACCCATCATCACCCCTGAAAACTTCAGGTCTTGGAGTAGAAGAATGGAAGGCTTCATTAGATACCAAGACAGCAAATTGTGGAACTCTATTGTCAATGGACCGTACAAGCCAAAGGTGGCTTCACCTAGTGGAAACGGTGCCATGATAGAGAAAGCTATCGAGGACTATTCTGATAAAGACAGAAAGAAGATGGACATCAATAGCAATGCTATGACTATTCTCATGACTGCAATACCAAACTCTATTATGGTGGGGTTCGAGCATTGCAAGACTGCCAAAGAATTGTTTGATGCACTTGCTCAGATGTATTCTTGCTCCAAAGACTCAAAGAAGGACTCACTGTAGCAGCAGTTCGAGAACTTCACTCATATTGCTGGAGAGACCCTCAGCCAGCAGTACTTCAGGTACATGGATCTTATCTCTTCCCTTCAGTCTGTGAAGATCACTCCTGAACTTAGAGATCTCACCAGAAAGTTCATGAGTGCTCTTCCAAATGAGTGGACATTCTACTGTGTCTCTATCAAGAGAACAGAAAACTTGAACACTCTTTCCATGACTGAGCTCTATGGCATCCTTGATGGATACCGTCTAGAGATGGAGAGTACGAAGGGCCACCAAACAAGCAGACCTATGAGTCTTCCTGCTAGCAACGCTTTAATGGTTGCTGAAGGCTCATTAACCCCTCAACCTCAGCATTTCCTGACTTATCAGCAACCATCCTGCTCTTCTGGTCTCTACATCACTTATCCTGAGACTCTAAGGTCTCAACAGGCTCAACACAATCCCTTCCAAGAAAGTTGTGCCTTTGTTTCAGGAGGTGGACACTCAGGAGATTTTCAATACTGCTTTGATGATCTTGAGTGTTTTAGCCCAGATGACGTAGAGTACGTGGACATTGTCCAGCAAATGGCTCTCTTAACTTATAGAGCAAAGAAGTTCTTAAGAGAACTGGAAGGCATTTCCCTCAAAACCCAACTACCAGCAAGTTGGGGTTCGACAAGACCAGGGCAAAGTGTTACAACTGTAACCAACTGGGTCATTTTGCAAGGGAATGCAAGGCTCCCAAGACCAATCCGGGAACCCCACAGGCCTCCACACATCCCTTAACCTCAAAGCCCACTGAGAAGTCAACTGAAACAGCCGCAATGGCTCAAGAAGTTGACTGGAGCTTCATGGTACAGGATGTGACTCCTGCTCAAGCTCTCATGGCCGGAACAGATGATGCCAAGTATATGAACATCTCTGCACTCCAGCCTGTATAGCTAAAGTTAAACTCCATCAGGATTACAATATGGAAATCAGATCTGACATTGAGTCTTTAAATATTCTAAAATCTGATTTTAAAAGAGCTGAATCTGACTATCAAAAGAAAATTGATGAGTTAGAGAAAACTGTATCTCTTTTGAAACATGAACACACCAACTACAATACTCAAATCAAGGATCTGATATCCAAATTGTCTGAGGCTCAAGCCCAGCTTGTCACTGCTGAGGCTCAGGCCAGGAAGCATGCTATCTCTGAGCAGAACTTCCAAGCTATTCTTGCATCATCCTCCCATTCCAAACTCTGTTATCAGAATAAAGGAGGGTTGGGAACCAATGAAATTGCTCCACCACATTCCTATGAGTCTATTAGACAGCCTAGATGTGGTACTGAAGAGCAAGAGGTTCCAACTGCTGACCCTCTCTTTCCAGAGCTGAAGGATAAGGCACCAATAATGGCCACCACATGGAAGGAACAGGTAGATATACCCATCACCTCCGGTGATGATCAAATCCTAACCACCCAAGCCAGAAGAAGCAGAGCTAAAGCTGCTAGGAGAACTGCTAAGAAAGTGGCTGAATCCAAACTGAAAATTGACCCCAAACAGAAGGGTGTCTTTGTCTCAGCTGAATTCCAAGTGTTAGGTACTTCTGATTCAGGAAAGGAATGTAATACCAGCATTCCTGTCCTACCAAAGGATCAGAAGTTAAAGGGAAAAGTTGCTGATGAAGAAAAGAAAACCAAGAAGTAACAATCCTCACTTTCCCAAAAGACTAACATTGCATGTATCATGTGTGGCCTGCAAAATCACATGGCAAAAGATTGTTACTACAATCCTGCAAGCACACATTATGCAAATAATGTTAGAAAAGAAGGAGTCAGGGAAGGCTTCACATTTCGACCCTTCCATACGGTTCAAGTGTTGAAGAAGGGAAAGCTAGTTTCCAAAGCCAAGCTGCTTTCGGAAAAAACTTCTTCTTCCAAAGGGAAAATGGGTGGATGAGTGTTGTGAATCCTAAGACGAGTAATCACTTCCAGTTGCAGAGATAGATCCAGGTTAGACATATTCTGCTCAGGAACTAGAACACTCTGTCCAGCTGCTGTTTCAAAGTCATTCAATAAGGACTGACTGAATGAATGAGAAACATCATCAATAGTTGGCTGTGAAGTAGTATAACAGTTGCCTGCTCCTTCAAAATACTACCTCCTTCTGCCTGGTGTTAAGTATGGTACACCTGCTGCCAAAGGACCTTAGAAAGCCAATGAATGGTGGCCTCTTGTTCCATAGCTCATAAGGGATTTTTCCATGGGGCTTAACTACAAGAACTCTGTTCTGCACATAGCATGCAGTACTGACTGCCTCTGCCCAGAATGTTAGAGGTAGCTTTGAATCAGCTAACATAGTTCGAGCAGCCTCAATAAGTGTCCTGTTCCTCCTCTCAGCAACACCGTTTTTTTGAGGAGTTTTGGGAGCACTATATTGTCTAGCAATCCCTTTTGAGTTATAGAATGAGTCAAGAATGAAGTTCTTAAACTCAGTCCCTTGATCACATCTAATTATTTTAACCTTGTGATCAATTTGATTTTCTATTTTAAGAATAAAAGATTTTAATATTTCAGCAGTTTCATCTTTAGTTCTTAAAAAGAATACCCATGTGAATCTTGTAAAATCATCAACTATCACAAGGCAATATGATTTCTTTCCAATGCTCATTATACTTGTGGGACCAAAAAGATCCATGTGCAATAAGTGCAATGGAGTAGTGATAGAGTTAACACATTTGGATTTATGAGACGTCCTGTGTTGTTTCCCTTTCAGGCATGCAACACAGTTGTCTTTGCAGAAAAACTCCTTTTTAGGCAAACCATGTGCCAAGTTATTTTTAGCTAATTTATTCATTGTCTTAGAGACAGGATAAACTTCCTACTCTTCAGAGGCTGAATTACAGCTGAGGAGAGACAAGATAAACTTCCTACTCTCCAAAGGCTTTGATCTTCAAGAACTCTCTCCACACAATGATGATACGATCCTCTGGCTCTACAACAAAGAACAGGATCAAATGGAGAAAGAAAGGAAGAAGGCTGCAAAAGAAAAGGCCAGAGAGAAGAAGAAGAAAGAAGAAGAGGCTAGGGTCACTGCCTCCAAGAAGCTTACTGAGAAAGCCTGGATGAAGGACTATCTTCGGCTCATGGCTTCTCTAGTAGGCAGGTGGGTCCTATGTCTGAAAGGACACTCCAACGGATTGTCAGTGAAATTAAGGCTGACATCCGGATGGGGAAAAGGAAAGAGACGTATAGAAGGGTAAAAGGGATGACCTTCACTACTTTTACCCAACCACAACCTGAACCTTTCACCCCTGAACCCACACCACTACCTACTACTACTCCCTCACCTCAACCACCCAAACTTCCCATTATCCAACCCAAAACACTAGCCAGAACCTCTGAACCTAAACCTACCCAATTACCCTCCAAACCATCCCTTCAGCCTTCTCAACATCTCTCCCTTGAGGAGTTTAAGGCAATCAAGATGAAGCTCACTAATTGCACTACTTTGAGCGAAGTCTCTTGTGTAGAAGACTCTGTTAACATCACCTATGTAGATGGATCTTCAAGTTCCCTCACAAGAGACATATTCCTTGATTTGCCTAGAGGAACTTTGGACCAGGCTGCAAGACTTTTGGGCCTTAATTCAGACTCTTTAAATGAGGAAGAAAAGAAGCTCAGAAGGAAACTGGTGACTCTGCTGGATATAAGAAAAGAGGACAAGATTCCTAGTCAGTCTCTTGTGCCTAGAAGGAAGATAATCCAGTGGAGGTTCGATGAACCTTCTCACAACTTTGTTGTGGAAAGAGAGAATGGTGAAGTCAACAGACTCAATGCAACCTCTCTGTTACACTCTAGCAGATTCGACATTGCTGAGTTAGCAGAGAAGCCAATCTCCAACCCCTCCAATTCTGAAACTGCTGCACTCGTCAGAAATCATCTCAGCAGTCTTCATTTAGCTGAGCTAACTGCAAAAGCAAAGATTGAAGAAGAGTTGAAGTTGAGAAGACAGGAAGACAAGGAAAGATCTCCCACCAAAGGTGCTGCCTTTCTACAGATGGTGGAAGGTCCTGAATTAGAACCTATAGTTTGATGGGAATATGATTACAGTTCTCATCAACTAACTCTTTTCAGAGGGCAACAACAAAGGGTACATGTTATCCAAGGTGACAGACTGGATTTCCTGTCTACCAAGGATCTGTACAAGCTTCTCAGCACCACGTCAGGGAAGAACAAGGAGACAGACAAATATTTGCTCTCGTTGGTGCTGAAAGTTTTGAGAAGTCGAGATAAGTGAAGTTTTGGTAGTATCAGCCTAGGGGGAGTTTGTTGGTTCAAGAAGAAGGCTAATGCAACCAAAACAAGACCACTTAAGTTATTTTGGTGCTGCATTCAAAGGCTTCTGAAGCTTAACATGGAACTTTCGAAGGTTGTAGAGCTCTTCCGAAGACAAATTGAAAGATCAACTTCCGAAGAATAGAACTCTACTTCCGAAGACAAGTGCATACTTCCGAAGTTCAAGACTTAGAAGAATAAAGTAAAGAACACTTCCGAAGTATGATGAAAAGAATAAGTCTCCAAGCCTTGGAAGAAGCAGCCTCTTTCGAAGTATAAGTGGCTTCGGAAGTACTTACCCTTCCGAAGCCATTTAACCATCGGAAGACATTGCTATGAACCAGTGGACATAAATATGGTCTCTGACACTCCGCTGCAGACTTCTGATATAGCATGGCTTCTTCCTAAAGAGCTATGTTGTTGACCATACTTTATTCCACTGTTCACCTTTTTATGATAGTACATGTTACCAACTTTAGTTGGTGACAAAAGGTAAGTCAGGGACATGTCCTGACTACCAAATCTCATATAAGAATTTATCCGAGATACCTTAATCTTTAGTCTTGTAGTATAGACTTTAGCTATAGGATTCCAGCTGGTATCGAAGTATATCCGCTGTAGATAGTATTATATATAGTTCTCCTTGTAACTCATAGAAGTAAGATTATCATCTGCTTGTAAGAGTCTTTTGTATCTTGAGTTGAGAATCAATATATAAAAGTATCTTGAAATTATCTTTCTGTGTTCTTAGTTACTTTTCATATTGTGATCAAATCTTATTGATTCTTACCCGAGTGTGATTCTAGGTGAGTTTGAGAGAAAACCTTTGTGTTTAAGTGACAAACACCGATCCTGCACTGGACTTGGCACTCTCGGCTAGGCCATGTAAACTTGATGCCATCAAACAGATGACAATAAAGGAATTGGTTCATGGGGTTCCACACATAAACCACCCCACACAAATGTGTGAGACGTGTTTGGCTGGTAAGCATACCCGGCAATCTTTCCGGGATCAAACAACTTATAGGGCTTCAAAACCTCTTGAACAAGTATATGTAGATCTGTGCGGGCCCATTACACCTACTACACAAGCAGGGAACATATACGTGCTCCTTATTGTTGATGATTTCAGCCGCTACATGTGGGCTTATATGCTTAAAACAAAGGATGAAGCATTGGATCATTTTAAAAGGTTCAAAACTATAGTGGAGAATGAAATTGGTAGGAAGATTAAGGTACTTAGAACTGATCGGGGGGGGGGGGGGGAGAATTCACCTCCCAAAGTTTTAACTCTTTTTGTGAACAGGAAGGGATAACAAGACAGCTAACCGCACCATATTCTCCACAGCAAAATGGAGTAGTGGAGCAAAGAAATCGCACTGTTCTAAGCACAACAAGGAGTATCTTGAATGCAATGGGTGTACCATAAAATTTTTGGGCAGAAGGGGTTAGGCATTCTGTTTATATCCTAAACAAATTGCCCACTAAGGCACTAAAAGATCAAACTCCATACGAAGCTTTGAAAAGGTGCAAACCAAGACTCGATCATCTGCGAGTTTTTGGGTGTGTGGGCTATGTCAAAACACCTTCAAACCTGTTAAAGAAGCTGGATAACAAAAGTGTACCCATGGTGCATTTGGGCATAGAACCTGGTTTGAAAGCATACCGTATGTATGATGTCGAAAAAAGGAAGCTAGTTGTGAGCCGAGATGTCAAATTCGATGAAAACCGCAGGTGGGATTGGAGCGATTATGTGACAGAAAATGGTCCAAAATGTACTGAATTTTTTGTCAAGTTGGGCCCATCAAGTGAACCTGGTGAATCATTCAGCTCAACTGCAGAATCATTCAGCCCAATTGCAAGTGGCCCGGGTACACTAACTAACCCAGAGAACACTGCTAGTACTGGAAACACAGAGACCGGGATTTGCAGCCCAATTACAGCAGACCCAGATGAACCAGGCAGCTCGTTCCTCGAAATAGGTGCGACTCAGCCTGTGACATAAGGCCCGTCGCATCAACATAGCCCGATATCTGCTGCCCAAACATCATCTGGTAATGAGACTCCTAGCAGTTCAGCTTTTGTTCACAAACGTGGGCCAATTCAAGGAGAATTTGATGAATTTAACAACCCGTACCAGATTGATTCTGATGACTATGATGATACCCCTCCAAAGGGACTCCGACCCTTGGGTGATGTTTATGCAAGAGCTCCGCACATGCAAACAGGTAACACTAATTTAATGTTAATGGAGGAAGCACCATATTCCTATTCTGATGCAGCAGATAAAAAGGAATGGGTTGAAGCAATGGAAAACGAGATTGCTTCAATAGAGAAAAACAAGACATGGAAACTCACCGAGTTACCATCCAATCACAAAACCATAGGGCTGAAGTGGTTATATAAGGTAAAGAAGGATGCAAATGGGAAGATCACGAAGTACAAGGCTAGACTTGTAGCGAAAGGCTATGTACAACAACCAGGGGTGGATTATGATGAAGCTTTCGCCCCGGTAGCGAGACTCGAAACTGTTCGGTTGATCTTGGCGATCACAGCTCAACAAGGATGGCAAGTCCACCATCTAGACGTGAAGTCGGCTTTCCTAAACCCTACACGGGGAACTTAAAGAAGAAGTGTATGTTTCCCAGCCGGAGGGGTTTATAAAAAAGGGATGTGAGCATAAAGTATACAAACTGTCAAAGGCACTTTATGGTCTTCGACAGGCTCCAAGGGCATGGAACACGCGTCTTGATGGTGTTCTAAAGCAGTTTGGGTTCCAAAGATGCAAGCAAAAGCAAGCGGTATACACAAGGAGCAAGGATTCCTTGATTGTGGGGGTGTATGTTGATGACTTAATCGTCACCGGGGGAAATAATGATGGCATAACTGAGTTCAAGAAGCAAATGGAAGCCATGTTTGAGATGAGTGATCTCGGTCTTCTATCTTATTACCTCGGCATTGAAGTTGTTCAAAATAGTGAAGGAATTTCACTAAAGCAAGCTGGGTATGCTAAGAAATACTCCAACAGGCTGGGTTGTGGGATTATAACCCAACCAAGTTCCCAATGGAACCTGGTTTGAAGCTGTCAAAAAGCAAAGAAGGAGACCCAATTTGATGCAATGCAATACCGACAAGCAATCGAGTGCTAAGGTACTTAACCCACACTCGACCAGATTTATCTTACTCTGTTGGATATGCTAGCAAGTTTATGCAGGTACCAAAATCAGCCCATCTCCAGGCCGTTAAACAGATTCTTCGCTATGTCAAAGGAACTACTGATCTAGGCATAAGCTATTGAAGGAATGGAAGCAAAACACTACATGGTTTTAGTGATAGCAGCCATGCTGTGGATGCTGAAGATGGGAGAGGAACAACAGGCCTGGTGTTCTACTTTGACGATGGACCGGTGGCATGGAACTCACAAAAACAAGGTACGGTGGCTTTGAGTTCGTGTGAGGCTAAATTTATGGTAGCCACGTCAGCAGCATGTCAAGCCCTGTGGATGAGAAGTTTGATAGCTGAATTAACTGGTCAAAAGGAAGAACAAGTGACTATCTTGTGGATAATGTGTCTGCCATTGCCCTTATGAAAAATCCAGTTTTTCACGGAAGAAGCAAGCATATCAACACACGCTATCACTTTATCAAAGAGTGTGTTGAACGAGGCCAAATTAAAGTCGAGCATATTAGTAGGAACCAACAAAATGACATACTTACCAAGGCGCTGCCGAGGATCAAATTTGAAGAAATGAGAAAGATCATGGGAATGACAATCATAAAGTAAAAGACTAGAAGACGTGCTGAAGTGAAGACCGGAATTAAGGGGGTGATTATTGTTTTAATTCCGGATAGAATCAATTATGGCTAGAAGATTTCTTATTTTTGGAATAACGCGTTTTTCAGTTTAGAAAGTTTTTGTTTTTGGTATTTTCTACAGCTGTGTTTTGGCTGTAAGCAGGCTGTGTTTAGCCTTTAAATAAGTTAGAGTCTTCTAGTGTTAGGCACTCAAAAAAATTCTGTTCTGTCTTTTCTTTCTTAAGATTAATCAAAGAAGCGGGCCGACTTAGTTGCTTGACTGCTGTTCTTGTTCTCTGATCTGACTCTGATTCCAACATGTGTTATTCTTTTTCTTCATTTATTAGGCCATTGGTTATATGCAACAAAACTCTATCCAATTCTTTTGTTAACATCTTAAATCATTCATCCATGGCAAGAAGAGTTGCAAGAAGTTAGCTCACATTCCCATAAGTTTCATTTTCATTCTAATCAAGTTCCTTTTGTCTTTATTAGTTCAATTGGTTTCGTTTAGTATTAGTTTTAGCTAACTTGTTAGCATGTATATAGTTTTCATTGTTTTATCCAACACTCCAATCTCATTAGTGTTCTATTTGTTTTTATTTCGTTCTACATTGTACATGTAACTAACAGTGATTGACTATTTGTTTTTGTCCTGCAGGCTAACAATGAGAAGTATGGCATTAATGATAACCACACCATTAAAGACGACAATAGTTATAGTGAAGAAGAGTATGACTCAGAAATGGATAGTATGGATGTAAAAGATTTTATGCATTTTTCTTTTTGTTTGACTATATATATTATATTTGTCACATTACAAATTTGTTGATAATTCTACATTTTCTCTGATCACATAGTTGGAGAATGAAAATGATGTTCTTGTAAACAATACTTCTGAAGAAGACGAGGATGATGAAAGCGAGAGTGATGAAGCTGACGATAGTGATGCTGATGGTATAGACATGAAAATAGAAGACCACAATGATGGTGATATGGAAGAACTTGAGAAGGAGTACAAAGATCTTCAGAACAAAGAACAGTAAGCTTCTTCTGTGGATGACAAGCTTTGTTTTTATATAGAGGTGGTAGCCCATTTAGCTATAAATTGATTGAATTTGGTTATCTTTTTGTCTCTAACATGCTACCTGGGTTAAGTTAAAAGATTTAACTATAAACAATGGGCTCTGGAAATGTTTTTTGCTGCATAAAACTGCATAGGCTGCTTTATTAATAAGTTAGATTGTTATTTTAGTATTACATTATTTTATAACCCTAGTTATTCACTTATTCTAGTGACTAGTATTACATTCTTTCTAACTACAGTTAACAATATTGTTATCTATAAAGTTAAAGAATACAAAGTGTTTGTGTCAGCACAAAGTCACATACTAACTCTGTTTTGATTTGCACTAAATGTTAATGTTCTGACTCACAACCCACCGCGCCAATTGCCATCTCTTTGTGTTGTGTTTCTCACATTTATTGATTATTACATTAACACAATCCCAAGGTTCCCATTTGATCTTTTTCTTGTATATATTTGCAGAGACCTTTTCAGAAATATAAGACGTGACCAAGATGATGATATTCTCAAAGGTCAAGCTGTAAAAAATCAAAGGGTACGTGCCTCTGAAAATATGTTATATGTTCCAAATTCAAGGAAGATTTTTAAATTATAGTGGTACTTAGCTTAGTGATTAATCTGCTCTCATTTTTAGTTCATCTCACAAAAGTGACTTTTACAAGCATTTCATATGGTTAAAGCTAGCAATGATTGGTTTTAGGGGTAGGTATTAAGTACGTGCTCACGTGGGAGTTTTAACTCATTCAGTTACTCATTTGTAATTGGGTTGATTCAGGTTATGATTTTATCTTTACCAAACATGCTAAAACTCGCCAGAATGTAAGTTTGATGCATAGAACTTCTAAAGCATTATATTTAAACAATTAGGTTCTTATTGACATAGTATAGTTTTTATAATCATATTTTACCCATTAATTATTTGCAGAATTCTGAAGTTTATTAAGTTTCTTATGGATTAATTTTTGTTATTGGCATTTGTCAAGGCACTTTGGGACAAAACTCTCAAGTTCAGATTCTTGCTACAGAAGTCATTCTCAACCTCAAATCGAATTCCACAGGTTCACTTCAAATCACAAGTTTCTATACCCTTGTAACATATATTTGTATTATGCTAAATTGTCAACTTTAATTATTATAGTTTTGTGCAGGAGCCAACCAGATCTGCTTTCTGCAATTCTAGTGATGGAGTTAAAGAAGCTTATTCAGACCTAATTGATTCAACTAAGAAAACCCTTGATTCTATTCTTAAATTGCAAGAGGTAAGATGGTTATGAGAAATTATCTTTCTTTTTCATCATTAGGTATGTTTCTCTATCAGCTTAATATGTAATTTCTATTGCACTATTTGTTTATGCATGGAACTTTTTATTAACAGACACTTGTTGAGAAAAATCCGTCAATCATGGATGCAACTGAAGGTTTGCCACATGATTTCACGCTAACATTATGCTGTTGACATGGTTCTTTTAATTGGATATTACTACAAAAAATTCTCTCTTTAGAAGGTGATACTGAACAATATTCTAAAAGCTTAGATGCTTTAAGGAACTCAACTGGAGGAGATGAAGAATGGTTCCAGATTTCTCAAATGCAATCTAGGTGCTTCTATTCTATATTATATACCATCACAAGAACAACATGATTATATTTGTATCATGAATTTTTACAGTTAAATATATGTAGCATACTGAAGTTGTTATTGAGATTTGATGCAGAATTACTCCATTTAGAAATGTTTCAGTTGATAAGTGGCAAAGGAAGACTCAGGTGACAAGTGGTGCTGCTGGCATGAAAAATAAATTTTCAAGCCTTTAATCAGGTTGTTTTTTGGGGTTTAGGTTGCCATGTTAAGAATCTGCACCATTGCTTACCTGTTTATTTCTTTCTTGTAGAATATCAGTGAACAAGTTACATCATACATGCGTGATCCAAGTAGAATGATAAAAGGAATGCAGCAAAGGAGATCTTGTGTCCAGGTTTTTGGTGATGTAAGTTCATAACTTGTATATTATTCGAGTCCCTTGAAAATTTTCAACATTTCTTATTATATGTTGCAACTTTGTTTAAGTTTTTACCTATTTGCTCATTGAACTTTTCCTTATTAAAACTGCAGAAACGAACAGTATATATAGAAACATTTTTGATAGAAAGAAAACTCAAGAACTGAACAAATGCAAAAGTAAATGGTTTCACCGTCTTACTGCACACTTTCTAACAACATCCACTTGCATCTATTTATACTAACAGCAACAACTCGCATGTATCTATACTAACAGCACCTAACTTGCATCATCTTTCTGAACTAACAGCACAACTAAATTAAAGACTTATTATTAATTACAAATTGAAAATGGAAAACTACCCTCTACTCAGAACTTAGTTCTAGTCACTTATTAACAGTGATGTTGATTTGTGTCTACAATATTATCCATGGTAATTAAGACATTTGACTAGTTGTGTAACCAATTCCTCCAATCTTGTCCTAAGTCATGTATCAGTTTCCATAGTACGTACTAGTACTTTATATCGATTCGTAAATTTACCCATTTTATATTAATAAATGGTTTAGTTATTCCTATCTAGTTAAATTCAGTTTGGTGTTTCATGTTATTGGCAGGTTTCTGATTCAACTCTAGAGAAGGATGAGGTGTGAAATTACTCATAATTTCAAGTTAATACTTTTTAAATTTAATATATCAACCTCAACGTCTTTAGCTTTATATCTAATTATTGATTACCTCTATGTGATATGGTATTTTAATTTAGCTACCCACTTCTTGCTTGAATCTTATTAAAGTTTGACATCAGGTCAAGTTGACTTGTCACTCAAAAGTTAACCCATATCATTGCAATCTACATTGGATGATGATCTAAAATCTTTTTTACACTAAATCATTTGTGGGTTAATATGTGCTATTTTTTGTTTTAATTAGGCATTGAATGCTGATGGTGATCCTGAACTACTTGATGATTCTGAGTTTTACCAACAATTATTGAGGGAATTTTTTGAGACAGTTGATGTGGGATCATCTGGTAAGAAACCTCAAAACATTGCGTTTTAATTTTTTTTCTCTAAAATTGATTACCCACTGCAATCATTGTTTCTAATTCAATTGATGAACTCGCTCATTAAAGCTAAGTGAGTTGTCAATCTGGTAATTTTTTTAATTTTTTTTGTTTTGTTATCCTCAGAGACTACATTTTATGATTGCAGACTAAAAAGCGTAAAATTGTCGATCGGCGTGCTTCTAAAAGTCGGAAGATCAGGTACTGTTTATTGATGAATTCGCTCCAAAGTTTAAGTGAGACATTCATGTAGTGAAGGCAGAAAAACTTGAATCCGAAGGGAAAACTAGAAACGCACAACATTAGAGACGAGTACTTGGTATTGGTATGAGATTAATTAAAAATATTTTGTGGATGTGAGACGGGTATGATATTTGTTGATATCCGCTCAATTGCCCAAAACTGAAAATATTTATATATTATATAATCTAACAAGTATAATAAATAATATTTTGAAGTTATAAACTTTAAATTATTATAAGTATGGAGTATAGACCATTAGAAATGTAGGTAAATATCATGTTTTGGGTAATGGTAACCCCAAGCGGTAGTTTTTAACCGTTAAGATCATAAATGGGTACACACGATACCCACAAGGAACCCTATTAACTCAAATGTGTATGAGATACGATTTAACCATCGGTATATAGATGGCTTGGATGGCTAGTTTTTTATATTTATCCAGGTGGGTGTTGGATTTATAGGTTTCTGAAATTTGAAATTAAATTTGCAGGTACATGTTCATGAGAAGATTGTGAATTTCATGGCTCCTGAGCCCTTGAACATACCTCCAATCATGAAAACTTCTGAAGTTTCTTAATAAGCCATATCCAATTTTTTTTTAAATTTTGTAGATCTTTAGTCCTTTTTTTCTGCAGTGGAACTTAAATTTGTTTAAAGATTCTAGTAATTTCAACAAAATGTGATACTTAATATAGGTGACCAATTCTGTTACTACCCACAAGACAGTTAGCTGGTTTTTCTTCCATCAAATACTCCGAAAACATGCATTGCTATCATTTTTAGAGCTAGATATGTGGTGCAATTATATTGAATGAAGTTCAAATTTATGGACAATTTGAGGAAATTAAATATGCGAGTGTGGTATGTTTGGGTTTGGATTGAATATATGGTAAATTGTTATAACCTCTTTTCTTTCATTTCATGCAAAAGATTAGGGCCGCAAACGAACTGAACGTTCAGCGAATAGTTCGTGAACCGTTCGGCGGGAAGTTCGTTTATGTTCGTTCGTTTAGTAAATGAACAAACACGAACACGAAAATTTCGTTCGTTTAGTTAAACGAACGAACATGAACACAACCCGCGTTCGTTCATTTATGTTCGCGAACGTTCAATAATGTGTTCGTTTATGTTCGTTAGTGTTCGTTCGTGAACGTTTGATAAAGTGTTCATTTATGTTCGTTTATATTCTTAATTATTGTGTTAGTTATTTTTATGACTATTATATCAAATATTTTTTGATATATATGTTAACTACTTATTATTTTTTATTAGTTTTGTGTAATTTTTATAATTAAAAAATATAACTTTTATTCTAAAATAAATTTATAATAATTGTGTTTGTTTGTGTTTATGATTTTTTTGTGTTCATCATGTTTATGAATGGTTGTTTGTGTTCGTTTGCTTTTGTTTGTGTTCGGTAAGTGTTCGTGAACAGTTTATGAACATGTTTATTTTCTTAATGAAAGAACACGAACAAGAAATCTCGTTCGATAAGTGTTCGTGAACAGTTCATGAACAAGTTTATTTCTTAACGGACGAACATGAATAACACCTTGTTCGTGTTCGTTCGTTCGTTTGCAGCCTACAAAAGATATTTATGAAATTTTGTGTTGTGTGCTATGTATTTAAAAATAATCACCGTGTCATATAAATATTATATATTCAATCGTGCATGGTAATTGAGAGATTAATAAAGTCGATCCAATTAGTTTTTTTAACCTATCAAGAAATGACCGTGTCAACATAAACATAAATGTAAGCCTTTTGTAATGAAATTAAGTTGCGTTTAATATATAAGAATAAGAGGCGGAATGGAATTAACGATTGAGAGTGAATAGGAAGAAACAAGGGTATTAAAGCCGTGAAATACCCACGTGTGTGTGTGTATATATATATATATATATATATTATGCTTTTGGTAAAAGCAAACTTATCGAGGATGTTCGGACATAATGTTTGTTGGTGAATGACCAGCAACAGGTTGTTTGTGTTCTGCGGAAAAAAACGTCATTTGCTTTCATATAAATGTAGTTGTTTGTAGTCTTATCATTGATAGCTTGTTAAAAATATGATGGTAAAGCGTAGATAAAATTCATTAATCACATTTTATTGCTTTTTTACATAACATCACTAACAAGACCTTATTTAATCATGGAGTTTAAAAACTTTATGTATTAAGGTGGTGTAAATCTACAATATTATTCAAAATAAATGATTAAATATAGCAAAACAAAATTTTGCTAGAGACTTACAAAAGTTAAATGGTTAATTAGAACTCACCAGGAGTCAACTTGATGAATCTTGTGATGGTGGAAGAAACGATCAACCTTTCTTTTGATTAATAATTTACAATTTGAAATATAAAAGTGTGAAAATGTGTTGGCGGTATGTGCATATGCACTACATTTATGTAAACATGGTCACATGTATATGTTTATACATATGCATGTAGACACACCTACACATCCACACACACTATACATGTGTATACATATGCATATAGACACCCATACACACTCACACACACATTAACCGTATTTCATTATTGTTCTAAATTAAATGAACCTAAAACTAAACCGTAGAGAAGTGAACAATTAGTTTTTGGTTTGACTCAAACCATAATCATATAAAATCACTAATGTTTGGATTGGTTTGCTAAAATCAAGGACTTTAATTGATAAGCAATTTGGCATATAAAAAGTAACATACTGATATTTATGTGTAAAATACGTCAATTTAAACACAATAATGTCAAAAGAAAATTAAGTGATAAATAAGGTAGTACCAAACGAAACAAACCCATAAGAAAATCAAATTAAGTGAATACGGGTTAACACTAGCTCAACCTGACTTATTGATTTCACTTGGATACAATCCAAAAACCCTAATCCAAATTACCCAAAAATGAATTGATATAAAATAATAACATCTTAATTTCTAATATAAATATTTTTTTTTCCAACCAAATCAATTTTGAATATGCAGAAGTCACCCTATTATTAAAAAGGACGGTTGAATATTAATTATTACAATGGCTAAATTACAAATATACAATTTAGAGCAACGGTTAAAACCGACCTAATCAAATACTTTTCAAATCTATAATCAGTTAAATATCATATCTTTCAAAGTAATTTCCCACTTGACATTCATCAAACTTCATTAAATTAATCATTTTAATCACTGTTAAAATAAAGATTAAACTAATCTTAATCTACGCTGCCGGCATGATAAGAACAAACTCACACGTACACCCCCACCGAAATCCAACCGTCCATCCTGTTCAACCACAAGTGTCAACTATTAACCACAGCCGTACACGTGTCACGTCCCTATTCGTTGACCACATAGGATTCTGCTAAAGAAACAAGAACCGTGTTCGGGAAGAAAACAACAGTCAGCCGACCAAATCCACCGCCTCACCACGAAGCATCATTTAACGAATCAGACACTGACACGTGTCAAAAGTTACAACGGCTACTTTTTCAATCTTTTGTATAAAACAACTTCAGTGAAAATATCCGAATAATATTCGTATCATTTATTCATTTCCACAAAATTTCAAGGTTTTATAAAAGTAATTCCATTTACAAAAACCCTTAAACCCCTTCACAAGATTCGCACATTTGCTCATACCCACTTCAAATCAAGGTTTGTAGTTCAAGATTTCTTGATTTCATTTCATTTCATATGATTTCATGTCATTTAGGGGTTTTTCTTGTTCGAATTTCTGATGTGATTGATGTTGAATTGCAGGTGTACAATGGCATTGGTGAATGATTACAGATTAGGGTTAGTTAAACGCACGAGTTCATTCGGTAGAAAGAGGATTTTCATCTGAATGAAGCCGAAATCGATTCCATCGATTCGATTTCACCCACGAAGAAACGATCAATCGGAAGCAGTTTTGGTGAAAGATCGTTGCTTGAAGCTCTCCCACAAGATGTTCTTGTAAGTTTTTGAATTTGGTGAATGTTGAATGATCTTTGAGTAACAGATGGTGAATCTTGGTGATGAAATGATGGTGTTTTTGTGTTTTTGAACAGATTAGGGTTCTATGTGGTGTGGAGCATGATGATTTGAAGAGGCTGTTTAATGTATCGAAGCTGATTCGAGAAGCTGTAAGTTTAATTTCCCATTTGCAGATTCATCATTTCATTAGGGTTTGTGAGAAACAATGAATTTGATTGTGATATGTGTTATTGGATTGTGATGCAGGCTTTGATTGCAAAGAAACAGCATTTTGCATATAGTACACCAACAAAGGTCCCTGCTTTTAGCTGTTCGATTGATCAATCTTTACACGATGTTGATGAAATCGAAGCTCCAAATGCACCAAAACAGTCGCGAGTAGCTCGTTTGCGACTGGATAGGAAAAAACTGGCCGGCCTCTCGGTTGCATTGTTTGCTTCTGATGAAGATGAAGGGTGGCCAGGAAAAACTTGTTTTCAGATACTGATTTGTAATCGAATAATGTGTTCGATTTTCATGTGTACAGATTCTGTTCATGTTGTTGATAATGGTAGAGTTGTACATTAGCAGTTTAGGTTTCTTCAATTGTTCCATTGAAGATGAGGGATTTAGTTTGTGCTTAAATTGCTTGTACATTTAGGACAGTATACTTACTTCACAGTAGGCAGTGTAGAGATATTATGAATCTGTATTCATACTTAGTTTTATGTTAAAACTTTAGTTTATATGTGACATATTTTGGGTCACTTTGTCTTAATTTGTATGCAGTTATCACTCTGCTGTTTGTTGATGAATTTATATAGAAATCGAATTAGTTTAAAACAGCAGCAGCAGAAGGTAAACTTCAGATCATATGTGAAAATTTTATAAACCTTATCTTATAAGGTGTTTCAGGGATCAATACGCAAACGTTATCCGCTTCATGTAGGGAATACAAATCCCCAAATGCAAGCATCACGATCGTTATATCAAACGTCTCAGTTGTAAAAAATAATGACAAACTAAACGTGTATGGAATTTTAAAGTCAAAAGTGTAAAACACCATCACAATATCTTTCATGTTAAAAATTGACATCGTATCCTAAAACATCATGTACAATAGAGAAAATGCATTAAAAAATAAATAAAAAAAGACCATACTCGTATTAAGAAAAAAAAATGCTTAATTTTATAGTGTAATTTTCATAAGAAAAACACAAATAAATAAAAATAAAATTACGGACTTCATACGCTTGTGTGTCAATATGCCTATGTGTGCGAGAGATATATATCCTTCCCAAAGCCATTCAAATTCCTTCATTCTCTTATTTTATTAGCGAACAGTATAAACATAGTTTTTTCTCTAAATTTTGAATTAGTGGAAGGGCATTGCACGCTCATCTCTTGAGAGTTAAAACGCCTCTACTAGTCTTCGTGTCTCGAACTTTATAGTACTTTTTGACTCATCAATTTGGTTACCATTTGAAGTTATAGTTTGTTGATTTGAATAGTGTGTTCATGCATTTCTAGTCTTTCTATTCAATCATCTGATAATGGATTGGAAGATACAGGGTCAGACTAACGTTAAGACTCTTTTCAGTGAAAAAATATATTTGAATAAAAACCCTCCTCATATATCTACACTTGAAATCATCAATAACAAGCTTCTTATGTTGTCTTTCTGTTCATAATGCATCAAAAGTGCAATTTCAAAATCGATTTAACATTTAACTATTTAATTGTTAACGTTTAAACATCTAACTCAATAGTTCACGACTTCACTTAAACAACACATTCTAATTTCTAATTCAATAAAACGATAAATCAAAAAGCAGTCTAATAAATACTAAATTTCTAACTCAATAGTTCACGAATTCACTTAATGAGTATTACTTATAAGAAATCAAGAATACATGGTGAGTAGATTAGATTAGATCACAAGAAATCAATATTACTTTTTTTGTCTTCCCACTTTTGTGTTATTTGGGCCAAACAGAACTAATCTTTGTAAATGAGTGGAACTTTGAAAGCACATATGTTGTCCAAAGTAATCCAAGTGCCCAAATAAACATATATTACTAGGTTATATACTCATGTAATACACGAGTTTGTTTACTTTATGTATATTTCACATGCAAACGTTAGCAAAAAAAGCCTTTCTTTTTTCCTTTAATTTGAACGATCATGAGTAAATAAAAACAATGTCAATGTGTAGCAAGCAAACATGTTGAATGCATGTTTATAAAAAGAATTTTATTTTTGGATATCTTGATTAATATGATCCGTATAGGTTTATATTAATTAACCGAAGGTTTTTGTGAAAAATGTTATGTATGCAAGCGTTAGCAAAAAAAACCTCATCTTTATATAATATGAACCATCATAATCAAATAACAATAGTGTCAATGTGCAGCAAACATGTTAAATACATGTTTATAAAAGTAAATTTATATTATGATATCTTAATTAATATGATCTGTATGGTTTTATATTAATTAATTGAAGGTTTTTGTGACAAAGGTTTTGTGACAAAGGTTTTTGCTTTACCATTGATATTAACATTCTGATCCAAACCACTTGACTCATTAAGAGTAGATTTTAAGCGACAATAGAGGCTAGACACCAGAAAACAGACCTCATGGTGGCTGGCAAGGAAAGAATTAAAAATTGACTCAAAGTTGATCCTATTTTATCAAAAAAATAAATAAATAAAAAAACGAGAGTTAACTCTCAATTAATAAGGGACTATTGACAGAAAATAAACATAAACTTGAGAGTGTCTATAAACATTCCCGAGTTGTGATTAATACCGATCAATAAATGAAAGTTGGGATTATTAAAAAAATTCAATAACCCAATTTTTATATGTTTCTTTCAAAATTATTTGCATTAATTTGCCACCTACAAATAAGGAATATGTAACACCCGGTTATTTTTAGAAGACTCAAACGAAGGAATTAAGTGAAGAAAAAGAAAAAAAAAGCTATTTAACTCAAGTTGAGGGGTTAAAAGTGTCAAAAAGAAAGAAAAGCTATTTAACCCAAGTTGAAGCGTTAAAAGTGTCAAAAGGACAAAATGTTTGAAAAAATGAGTGTAAAAGGTGATGGCCACCCATGTTGTCTGCCTAAATCTATTCATTCGGATATTTCTAGAGAGAGAAAGTGAAGGAGAGTAGAAACTCTTAGGTTGAAGAAGAACAGAAAGAAAAGTACAAATTCAAGGTAAGAATTCGTGTGTTTATGGTGTTCTTAATTGGTTTTATCATCGGTTGTATGCTTATGTGTGTTGTGTGTGCTCGGTTGTGTGTGTTTTTCGTGGGTTTCTAGGTGATCTTGTAGCAAACGTGTTTTGAAGGAAGTCTTACCCAATAGGCTGCTAAGGTGAGTTCTAGAACCCCTCTTTTTACCTATTTTAAACTGCTTTGGGGCTGAAAATGCATGTATGAACTTTTCTATAAAAGTTGGGTTTCATACCCAAAGGTATATGTGTATGTTGCGGGTGGGGTTTGATTTTGGGCTATGTATATGTTTGATGTTGTTATTGTTGTGTTTCTAAGGCTTAGAATGCATGATATAAGCTTAGAAAATGTTAGAAAATGATTGGGGTTTGAAATTGAAGTTTAGGTACTAATGAGGTTGCTCATGCGCCCAAATAGGGCTCATGCGCCTAAGTTATAGAATTTGCCTAAGTGTTCCCATACGCTCAAAACCTCATGCGCCCAATAGGGATCATGCACCTGAATTTCCTCATGCAACTGGAGGAAATACGGATGAACGTTATGCGACCAGAGGAAATGCGGATGAAGAGTCTGCTGAAAAAGAACTGATTGTTCTTACGCATTGACAAATGCAGAAGACCAGAGGTGATGCGGACAAGTTATGCTCTTGCTCATTGACAAATGCGAGAGAGTAGAGGAAATACGGAAGACAGTTTATGTTCATCCGCATTACCCAATGCGAATGAACCATATGCAGATAAGTTTTTGTTCATCCGCATTACCCAATGCGGATGAACCGCATTACCCAATGCGGATGAACCGCATGCAGATAACAGTTTTGTTCATCCGCATTACCTAATGCGGATGAACCACATACTAATACGGATGAACTGAGTCTTACTCATCCGCATTTGCTAATGCGGATGAGCAAGAGGAAATGCGAATAAAGACTTAGTTTATTTTTTGAATTTCGGGGAAAAGTGCAGATGTAGGTTTTGACTTGGAAGGTTCCCGGGGGTTCATTTAAGTTGACTTTTGAGATCATAGATGATGTGATGGGCATAAATGATATAAGATGATGATAAGATGATGATTTGATGATGATGGTAATGATGTTAAGTATGATGTTTTGCATGATTGATGTGTGAATGATGATGCATGATGATTATGTATGATTGCATGTTATGTTCTGTTATGTTCCTTATTATGTATGATGAGTGATTTTACTTGGTGTGATATTGTTAATGACGTAAAGTATTATCTTAACGAAATGAAAGATTTAAGATAATGAAAGTGGAACATAATGAATGAATGAAAAGTCTTGCAAGCATATGAAAGAAGGTTCACAACTCATTGAGAGTTGTTAGTTCAACAGTGTGTGTATCTACAGCGTGCGATTTTGGCTAATTCATAAGGGTTCATACACACAGTAAGAGTTCAGTCTCGGTGACTGCTCCAATACGTGCGATTTCCTAATTATTGTGTGTCATACAGCGTGCGATTTTGGCTAACCCATAAGAGTTCACACACACAAGGGGAGTGTTCAACTGTGTGTGTATCTACAACGTGCGCTTTTGGCTAACTCATAAGGGTTCATACACACAGTAAGAGTTTAGTTTCGATGACTGCTCCAATACGTGTGATTTCCTAATTACTGTGTGTCATACATCGTGCGATTTTGGCTATCCCATAAGAGTTCACACACAGGGGGAGTCTGTCCTAGTGACCACTCCATACGTGCGATATGTGCGATATGGGGTCCTTGTCGCTTAACCCTAGATGATATGGCCTTGTGCTTAAGAGGGGGTTAAGCATATGACAGGACCTAGATAAAAGTGAAAATATAATTAAGTACGAAAAGTGCGATAAGTACGAAATGTGCGAATTATGCGAAATGTACAAAACGAATGATGATGAAGATAATAACTATTACCTTGATGTATGTATGATGTGTGATCACGTGCGATAGTAATGAAAATGTTTTAACAAATGGAAGGTAATACAATGTCTTTATAAAAACTAGAACTCACTCAGTAACGCTGAGTTTTTATACATTTTCTAGTTGACAGGTGAGCATTGCTGAGGATGGCAGGGGGCAACTATTTGGCATTTTTGGATGGCATCCATTTGATAGAAATATGACGTTTTATGATGTAATGCAAATAATGATGTTCTATAACCAGTCAATAATGTATTATTTTGCAAAAGTGATTATAATGAAATGGATGTTTAAATGTTTCCGCTTGTAATGGTTTCTTTGAGTTAATGAAAATATATGTTTTATGTGCGATGATTGACCAGCTGTGAGCGTCCCGAGAACGAGGGCTTACAGAATATAAGTACCCAATTTTTCTTGAAGATATTTACAAATCCATAATTATTTGGGCGGGAAAATTGATGGTGAAAATGTATATGATGCTTCATAATTATTTGGGCGGAAAGTTGATGAAAATGTATGTGGTGCTGACATGTGGCACCACATGTAATCAATTATTAAGATAGATATAAGAAAAGTTTTAAAAAATAAGAGCCCTAATTTTTCAGGGCCTCAATCCTCTAGCTTCACTTGGGCCTTTATTGGGTCGACCTAGGAAGACCCTTTCTTCACTAGCATGTAACTGGTTTGAATAATTTTATTCTTATTTCATGTTAATCTTAATTGATTTAAAGTTTCTTAATCTATATTTTGTGTATGATTATGTTCTTGGCACACTTAGTTTATTATAATTCAGGTGTGATTTGTGATATGTGTTTAATCACTAGTGGTACTATGAGTCGAGTAGGTTCTACATAATCAATGAATAGTAAAGACTAACTAAAAAGGTTTAGAAAAAATGTAATAACGAATCACAATTCACATGAATAAAAGTAGTAAATGAGTAAAAAAATCTGGAAGGACCAAGAAGCGAAGCTTGAGGACGGGGTTGTGTTTGCATTAAGGACTGGGCTAGAGATGAAAGAACATTGATTACATGGCTCATGTGAGGTCTCTCATGTGGCTCATAGTCACAACAATGATGGCTAGTTCTGCCATTGAAACACACCGACTACATTTTCTTCCTTAAGGTTAATGGTCGGGGTCAATTGCCTTTTGGAAGGTATCATTCATTTCTCTAAACCATTGCACAAGATTGTTATGACCCACCTAAATTTAAATCATTGGTTTCAAATCATACAAATTTAGGAGACGTTCACGAGTATCAAAAGGCTGTCAAAGTTCTCTAGAATGTGCCACACATGACTGGTTCAAGAAAAGTATGGGAAAACCTCAGAAATGCTTGGAGAAGTCCAAAAATTTCATAAAATAACAACCTATGATTTCTCTAGATAAATTTACTAGAACTACATATATAGACTTGTATGGAATACTTAATACAATAACCTAGATTTTATCAAGCTAGTATATATAGGACTTGGATGGCTCATTTGCTATCATCTCACAATTCACACATAAAACCCACAAGTTATAAGCATTCATAAGACCATGTAAAGCTTCATTTGTAAAGTAGTCTTGTAAACAACACAAGTATAATTGGTTACTTATATTGCGTAGTAGACCTAATTGCCAACACCTAAGATAGCAACGCAGATTGCAATTGTATGTATATATTACAGATTTGGAGCACCAACTACTAGTAAAACGATTCAAAACCCATATCTCATATTCATGAGGACACCAACAATTTAACTAAGAAAGACCAATGTATTTTCGTATTCATTCATGAGCTTGCATTGCAATTTCTTTCCCGTTCATCTATAGTTTTAGAGAAAACTGCATTTTAGTTTATTACTAACAAAATTTGAAAATGAAAGGAATCTACAAGAATTTTGAAGGAACTCTTGTAGATTAATTACACTAATGGTCCAGTGTTCAAGTCAAAAGTGAGATTTTGAACTAAAACTTTAAGTAATTATAGATTTTATTTGAATTGTTTGTTAATTAATAACACCGATAGTTTTTAACATGAATTGCTTACTTTCCTTTATATTAAAAAATAAAAAATTTTATGGAAAAAAGATTTAGACTACCATTAGAATTTAATGGTGGTGGTTCTATGCTTATTAAACGATGACAAGAAAAATGAGCTCTGTTCTTATTAATATTTATTTATTTGTTCAATATTAAGTTTGGTTTAGTCATTTCATATTCCTTAGAGTAAAACACAACCTTTATTTATTTTAGGGAACAAAAGTGTGACATCTAGTAATTTTCCGTTACCAAACTCCGTTAGTTCCGTTAAGTCTTGCATACACGTGTCGTTAGCACACACTAGTTGTCGTTGAACGTTGGTGACTTAATAACTCTAATCTATGATAAACAATAATAATCTAATTAATAATGTTGATTATTAGTTGTGATTATGTGATGCATGAATTTATAGAATTTTAAATGTTTGTTTTATAAATTTTATGTGATAACGTGACTATGTGTAATATATATATTTCATGTGTTGTGTGACTTATTGTAATATTGGTGATTATTATTATTGGTTGATAATACTTATAATTATTTGTTAAAACTATTTAAAAAGTATTAGAAAGATTTGTTTTATAAAATAAACAAAGGGGTTATTTTGTAAATATCCTAAAACTAAATATTACCAAAATTAACAAAATCCTAGCCCCCAAAACACCTCATTCGGCCGAAACCCCATCCCCACCCTCTCTCTTTGCGATTTTGATTAAGAAACAACAAGAACAATTCGATTTGGTTGATTCCAAGAGTTACAAGGTGTTTTACAAGTCCAATTGTTGATTTCTACACGTTTAAAGGTATGTTTTATCATGTTTTTCATAGTTTTTGATTCTTGATAATGATTGTTAGATGATTGTATGATGTTAGTTAGGTTGTATGAATGCTAGATTATGTTGATTATGCAAGAAATCTATGGTTTGATCATCTAGTTCATACATTGCCTAAAGAAGAAACGTTTTCTTCATGGAATTCATGTTTTGATGATTGGCATATGTTAGAGGGATTGTTATGATTTCTATGAACTAGATTAGGGATGTTATTGATGAATTTGAGAGTGAAGTTGATGAAAATATGGATTTTGGATATGACTTTTTTCAAAAGGAAAACATATTTATATGAAATGTATGATTTTGTGATTTGATCATGATTTGATGATTGTATGATGTTACTTGTATTTTTTTATGTTAGTTTATATGGATTGTGCAAGAAAGATCATGAAATATAATAGTTCATACCTTGTTATAAGTAGAAACATTTAGATATGAGATTTGTGAATTATGATGAATTGATGATATTGGTCATGCCTAGATGATAGTTATGAACTTGATTAGGTATAAAGTTGATGAATTCATGAATGAATTTTGATATTAGATTGATTTTGGGTGTTACTTTCCCAAAAGTGAAACTTTATTTGTGAGGAACATTAGATATGGTGAATTAGGTATGCTCATGATATCAAGATCATGTTAGAATGCTTATTGATGATGTTTGATGTGATAGAATGTGTTAATTGAGTTGTATGGATTTTTGGTTGATCATGTAAGGAGTATAGGTTGTGGTGATCATACATGATGATGAATTATGGTTAGTAATTAGGTGATCATGTTTGGGATTGGATTGATTGTCACTATGAAGTTGGTTGGAATAAACTAAGTGAATGAATGTAATTATGATTGTCATACACACGTGCGAATCTAAGGCCCCTACTTAGTAGGATTGGCAGGGTATAGGATGTGAGGTCGTGGGTGGCTTCACATGGCATGTAGTGCATGATTAGACTCCACATATGAATTGTTTGATGTGATGTATTTGTATTGGTGTTGAGCACGATGGTTGTTTGAGATTTGCATGAGTGTATGATGATCTAATGTGGTATGATGACCTAGGTAGAACTTGGGTTGATGATGTGATGCACGTGGATAACTTACATGATATTTGTGTATGATAAGTTGATATGCATGATTAAACAATATTTCAATAAATATATCACCAACAGGTCGAATGGGTCAACTAGCTTAACTTAGAGTTGTTAAGATTTTGTCTACACGTACTTATGTACTTGTGTGTTCTAGGTAACATTTGAGGTTGTCTTTGCACCAATCACCAGTCTCTTTATTCATTACCTTAGCACACCATATGAGTTCTTACACCTCTATTTTATAAACTTTCTTCTGGGGGAGGTAGCATACTTGTTCTCAAATGCTATTTGATTATTTTAAGTTGTGTATGTTTTAACATAGTGCTTAATACCTGGAAAGTCCTCACACTTTCGGATCGTTAATAATGGTAACTAGCGGGAAATATTGGGTAGTGCTACTGGGTCTGACGAGCCCCACCCGTGGGACTCGAGATCAAACGGGTGCAATATTGTCCTAAACACAAACATCATCACGACCTGGTAAGTCGTGACGGGAGGCAACAAACGAAACACAGCCAGCTTCGATCGCGAAATCACTATGGTTATTACTTATGAATATAGACTAGCTATCTATTTCAATACACTTCTTATGTTATACGACTGCTAGTATTTATGATAAACACAAATTCTTGAACTCACCAACCTTTGTATTGACATTTTTAGTATGCTATTCTCAGGTCGTTAACTCAGCTTGCCATTAGGAGCACAACACGGATCCAACATGCATTCTAAGACTTTATTTCATAGACATATTTGTTTGTCTTTCATTTATGAGTTTTAAACATTAGGATGACACGTGTTTTGTCATATTATGCATTTTATTACTTTGGGTTTGTCTTATTTACAAAACGCTTCCGCATGGTTTTAAACGTTTGAACTTTGGTTGGTTTTGTTTTGAATGTGGCATATAGTGTCGTTCTGAGTAACTAGTGACTGTGATCCTGGTTTGTTCACACGCCTCGTGGTAAAACTCCGCACGTGGATTTTGAAGGTGTGACAAAAAGTGATACAAGTTGACAAATAAATACATATGACAAAACACCATTTAATGACATCTTTTGGTTTCGCATTTCATTTCTTTTTATATGACCTATTTGGTGGCTAAAATGATACTAGAAGATCTTACTATTTAAGCACGAAGATAAGTTTTATATTGTCTTTTTAAAGTATTATCATGCCAAGGGATCCTTCGGCAACATTTTAGCTACCAAATAAGTAAATAATTTGTAATATACCAAGTTTGATGTTGTGAGCTTGTTTACGGATATACCACCCGCTCTTTCCATTGCAATATTTTTTCCACCCATCTTGCCTAAGTTATGCCACCTCAATCGCACGCCTTGTGTTTTCTTTTAGTATATGTTGAAATGGGTCAACCTACATCGAGTTGACTCCTAACCCTTTTTCACCAATTTTTTAATGGTTCGTGAAAATACTAATTATATTGACAACATATTTTGCTTTTTCAGCTAAGTTTCATTAGGCTTATTTAAGATAAAACATTATATGAATCTACATGTTCGTGAGTAAACGTGTTGATGTCACTGAAATTGTACCTAGCCATGATCATCCATTATGGTAACTCCATATTTTTTCAAAGAATATCCATACACACTACAAGAAAATAGATCTTTTACGGTGACACTTTTAGAGATGAAATGAAGTTGTCTCTATAGCAATGAAGAAAACAAGCATTCTCCTATCAGTATGAATCTATGTAAAGAAATGAAGAAAACAAGTATTCTTCTATCAATCATTGAGCAACCTCAAACCCGAAAAGCCATAGCCCAAGTGTCAACCGAATCCAGTTGATCAATTTTCTTCTCTAATGATTACAACTGTAGGGTCTATAGAATAAAGTATGTACTATTTCTTCACCTTCATTGTCCATTAGAAAGGCTACTCATATGAAACTATCTATATATCACAATGTTGCTATGTGTTTTGTTTGACTACAATAGCAATCAACATAAAGGTTTGTAGCAAGAAACTGATGTACAATTCACTACGTATAGCATCTAAATAACATGTAGCAATCATCATATATATATATTCATATAAAGAGTTTTAATTTTTCATACTATTTGTAATATCAATTCAGTTTTCAATGTCATTCTAATGATCTATCAATTTAACTAGTAGACTAGTTAGTAAGATGTCCGGTTCACTATTTAATACGGTTATGAAAAATTAGACAGTAGCAAAGGATGTGAGGCTAAAGTACTAAGTAAAAAAACACTATGAAGTTTTGATTTTTCTTTTAAATTGGGTTTTTTCTAATACCTATATTAAACTTATGTATTCATACCATGTAAGATAAATTTGAAATACTAAGAACCAAATATAATTAAGACAAAGTAGCTAATTCCTTTCACAAAAAGATGCATTGGCCTTTATTTTGTTTTGTTTTCACTTCTTTCAAACACATGTGCTCTAATATATAAGGTTCGTATATGGGACGGTCTAGATACATAATTTATTTATTATAGGGTTTAAAATATAAATCAAAGTTTAAGTTGACTTATTATTTTAGGAGAAACAAAGTAACATGCTATGCTTGTATTGCAAAAAATATAGCACATTATATCTTTCCGTTAAGATAACATTGATACAAAAATTTTGTGATCATGAGAACTTGTTTGGAAAATATTATGAGACCCACCAATGCTTTATTAAACAATGGGATTGGATAAAACATAACTTGAGTTATGCTGAGTGACTTTAAGGAATTGTGCAACGAAAAGTTGGTGAAAGCTTGATTTGAACATGAGTTATCTTTGCTAGAAAGACTCAAATACTTTCTATTACACCATGCCTTAAAGATTAAACTTTTTATAACCAGTTTTCTTAACTTATATTGCTTGAAACCAATTAATCCTTGTAACTAAATATTGTTCGTAAACAATTTATTTGGGATTTCCACATAGGTAAAAACCTCAACCTCCGTCTTTTCTTACCCGATGCATGTACCTCCTCCACACCCCAACCTTCTCTTCCCACTTACCACTTTTTCCCGTTCGTTCTTAATCTATGACGCCACACTCATATACCAAACTGATTTTTTAATAGTGCTTTGATTATGATTTGAAAAAAACCCATTAGACTCAAGGTTCGTAAATGACTATATAATTTGTGATTATAATCGAATTTTGGTTTTGCGTTTTATGTGTGATTATAGGTTTCAATCTACATATGTACGCTCATTCATGTGTTTGTGACCCACGAATAGTCATAGAGAATTAGAAAAGAAGGACACGAGTCATGTGATTTCCTTAGATATAATGTTGACCATGTTACAAGAAAGTATACTTATAATAATTGAGCACCCATTATATTGATCATGAGTTGGCATGGGATATGAAATTAACTAGTTTTCTTTTTTAGATGTTTAAAAGCTATTGATTTTCCTAAAATTAAATATCAAATCCAAGAAATAAATGTTAGTTGAACATTTATTGAGAAAATTCATTAGTGAGTAAAGAACTAGGAGATTGAGTAGTCTATATCAATGAGACCCACAAATTTGCATCATCTAGATATGTGAATGTACATGAACTATGGAAATAGTGGTAGTGTGGTCATATGTCAATGACAATCCTCACTTTACCCTATCCACATGACCACTTGAGAGATGACCTCTTATTGCTTCATATTTGCACGACTCAATCTCATCTATATAAAGAAAAGACCCATATTTTCAAACAATAATGTGTAACCTTTGTCATCTTCATGTTTGAATACTTTGTTTTTTTTAATAAGACTATACGTTGTGTGTATCTTGAAGGCTTATGTAAGGTCTTGTTCCCGGGACGCCCGCAATTGGTCAATCATCGCACTTTATACATAACATATACATCTAAATTTACTAAAACATTACAATGAAATAGCTTAAAACTATTTCATATACTAATGACTGCTTTTGAAAATCAATACAACGTAGTTAGCTATTACAAAATATTATGTAAGGCTCCGTTCCCGGACGCTCACAGCTGTTCGATCATCGCACTTAAACATATAAATACATTTGTCTTTCATAAAACATCACAGCAGAATTACCAAAATATACATCTCATTTCATTATAAAAGCTTTTGCAAAATAATACATCGTTAACAGGTTACAAAACACATGTTGCATTACATCACAAAAGCATTATAAAAATGGATGCCATCCAAAAGAGTTGAGTAGCCACCTCGTGTCATCCTCAGAAATCATTACCTCCCAACTGGAAACACATAAAAGTCAGTGTTGCTGAGTGAGTTCTAGTTTTATAATAAAATATACTTTTCTTTCATTAAAACCATTCTTTACTTTCATGCGATTGTGCATCATACGTATACATAGATAATATCATTATTATCTTCATTATCATTCTTTCTTTCACTTTTTATATCTTTCGTACCAATACCATGTGCTACACCCCAACTATATGGCTACTGGGCCAAAGTCTTTAATAGACAGCTATACATGGTGCCGCAGTACTGGGGTAAGCGGGAGAGGTTCTATACAAATGGTTGATCACAAAGAAAGACCCCAATGTACATCCTCCCGGGGTCGCGAACCCGCACACCGTTGGGCTAACACCTTTTTCGTGTCCCGACATACAAGGCTTGCAAGACTTGCTTTACTTTCATCATTTATTAATGCATGCATTCTTCCTTCATGTTCCTCTTTCATTATCTTTCACTTTACGTTACATAATACTTTCATTTCATTCATTAACATTCAACGCAAAGCCACGGGAAAGATAAACATACGTCATAACAAGGAACATAACATACACAGTCATCATCATACAGGGCAACATCATACATACATAACATACATCATGCATAACATGCAACATCATCATCATGCCCAACATAACCTCTATGACCACAACAGTCATCTCATATGAACTTACGGGAATCTCCCACGTCAAAACTTACATCTGCACTTCCCCCGAAAGTCAGTACATAAACTATGTTTTCCCCGAGTGCACAAGCCTTACTTGGGCGTATGGGCACCCTTCAGTCGCATGGCCTTCCAGGCGACTGAACATCATGTGAATGGACCAATGCGGATGAGCACCTATGCAATGAACACCCATGCGAATGGACCTAATGCGGATGGACTCAATGCAGATGAGTCCCATGCGAATGGAACTAATGCGGATGGACTTAATGCGGATGAACTCTCAGTCGCATGACTCCCCATGCAATTGACCTTCAGTCGCACGACTGGTAGGCGTATGGGCTCCGGTCGCACGACTCACATGCGATTGAACCTCAATCGCACGACTGGCATGCGTGTGGACTTCAGTCGCACGACTGGCATGCCATTCGATCGCATAGCCCTAACTGCGTAGAATACAGCTCACTCCCGAACCCAATCTTCCATTTTCGACCTCTAAGCTCATCCAAACCTCTGCTAAGCCCCAATCAACCATCCCAAACCTTAGGAATGCATACCACAACCCCATTCAAGCACACACAAGCCCGGAAACAAACTCCGAACGCATCACACGCAAACACATACAAATGGGTCAACACACACACATACAAAAACGGGTTTTCACTATGTGTTCCAGCCCCAAATCAGTTGAAAACGGGTAAAAGAGGGGTCCTAGAACTCACACAAGCAACACCGAGAAGTAGAGCTTCGTTTAGACCTGCTACACAACGATTTTGCTCACTTGAATCCACCCGAACCAACTTTTTCTCTCTTTTCTCCCCTTCTTCTTCTCCTCTCTTTTCTTTGCTGAATTTTGGGTGTGGGGAGAGGGTAAGGGCTGCCCTCTCCCTTCAAATACTTCAATTCACCCAACTTTCTCTCGTTGGCGAGTTTGGTTCCTCGACTTTGGGCTTTATTTCTTTTTCTTCTTTCGTCGGCTTCAAAATAAATATCCGGGTGTTACATATTATTGTTTGTATTACATCATAAAAACATCATAGTTATACAAATGGATGCCATCCAAAAATAAGCCAAGTAGCTTCTCTATGCCATCCTCAACGACTCTTACCTACGAACTAGAAATACATAAAAGTCAGCGTTGCTGAGTGAGTTCTAATTTTATAAAACATAATATTCCTTACTTTTGCTTAAAACCGTTCTTTTACTTTCATTTGCGATCAAACATCATACATACAAGTAGATAATCTTATTATTATTTTTCATCATCGTTTATTATATTTCCTTCAATGTACGTCATCATTATCACTCATTTTCACTCATAGTCATCTTTTACTTATCTTTCGTACATTCATCATTATCTTCCTTACTTACATTCCGGACTAATGCCATGTGCTATACCCCAAACATTGTGCACGAAGCTGGTTACTGGGCCTGAGGTCTATAAATAGACCCCGAACGTTATACACGAAGCTTACTCCAACACCAAGGGTAATAGACAAGGGTCCCATACATATGGTCAAATCACAAGGATTAGTGTGCATCCTTTCGGGGTAGCTAACCCGCACACCGTTGAGCTAACACCCTTCATTGGCTATGAACCTTCTTATAATGCTTGCAAGACTTTTCTTACCTTCACTCATTAATGCACGCATTCATTCTTTCTTTACGTTCCACTTTTCATTCATTGTTGATTTTCACTTTCATTACATAATACTTTACGTTCATTGATAATAACATACCATGCAATGCCACGAAAAAACATAATAAGGAACATAAGACAACACATATAAACATAACATAGGCATGCATTCATACATACACATCATCACCCATCATCATATAACCTCATATAACCATCATACATTACCCATGGAAATATCCTAAGTCAAAGCTTAAAACTTCCTTTCTTCCCAAAATTCAGAAATAATTCTAAGTCTTTAGGCGCATAAGCCCTATGCAGGCGTATGAGCACTATGCAGGCGTATGAGCACTATACAGGCGCATGACCTTTCAGACGTATGAGAACAGTTAGGCGTATGGGAAAATTTTTGGGCGCATGGGGATTATTTGGGTGCATGACCCAATACTTAATCAGTTTAGGCAATTTCCTAGGCGCTTGGGCACTATGCAGGCGCATGAGTACCAGGGCGCATGGACAGTTAGGTGCATGGAACACTTAACCAATTTAAGCATAATCCTAGGCGCATGGGAACTATTTGAGCGCATGAGTTTTGGGCGTTTGGAGAAAACTTAGGCAATTCAACCGTTGGGTGCATGGGCCACTACTCAGGCGCATGGGCAACCAACCTAAGATAATTAACATCATTCAGTCCCTAAAATCATCATGCTAATATGTTTAAGCCTAGTATTAGCATTCTAACCATCCTTAACAAATTTATAACATAATCATAACATCATATACACCCAATTCACACCCCACCCACATAAACATTCGAACATACATACATGTACAATTACCCACTTAATAAAAATGTACATGCATGTATTTCTAGCCCCAAAAATCAGTTGAAACATGTAAAAATGGGGTTCTAGAACTCACCTTATGCAACTTGAGTATGAATTTCTTCAAACCCAAGTACAAATGAGTTCAAACACCTAAAATCCATCAAAACACACACAACCGAACACAAATACACATATAAGCACATAACCGAGGCTTAAACCAGCCAAGAACACCTCAAAACATAGAATTCTTACCTTGAATCCGAATTCTTTTTGTTCTTCTTCAAAAATTGAAGTTCTCTCTAAAAATCCGAATGAAAAGAAGTGTGCAGGGAATTATGGGCGGCCATGCCCACCTTTTGTACAAAATTATAATAAATTTTGTACTTTACACACTTCTAACCACTTAACTTGGATTCAGCTGCATTTTCTTATTTTCTGCACCTTTATTCATTATTTCTTTTCTTTTAAATTTTTTCCGGGTGTTACATTCAAACATGATAACATGAACATATATAAGTGGGGCTACAAACACCATTACATGCTAATTAGAAAGGGCTCAAAATCCGTAGGGCTCTAATCCTTTAACGACAACAAACACATTTTTTTTCTAAATTTTTTGCATTAATAGGGGCTTCAAATATTAGTTAACCATTACACTTGATTTAAAATAAGTTTTTGTGAAACGATTTTTGTCTGCATGATATTCACGTGACACTGTAACTAAACGACCTATAACATTTTCAAAAATGTCTTTGCAAGAAGGAAAAAGTTTAGAAAAGACCATATACATGACGCCAACTCTATAGATTAAGACAAAGGTTTTAGTCTCTTTAATCACCTCTTTAATTTGTGGGATTCTAATAAAAGTTAATAATAATAACAACTATTTTTTATAGAATGGAAAAGGACCGAAAATGCATAATCAATAGCAAGTGGGATTGATAGCGTACCGTGAATGCATTTTCTTCGAATCATTTTTTTTCTCGACAATGTGGGACGGGATGACTAATGTCTACCGGTACATCAAACAAAATTTTAAGTTCTATGTCGTTTTCTCATAAAATATTTACAATCACCTTTTTCCTGATAAATCTATCAATTACTAAGCTCACGTTAATAAACAAAAAGTATATAAAATTCAAAGAATTTGAAAAGGATTTGTCTCATGATTGCTCATGCTATAAAGTAGTATATAAAAATGGTTTCAAAACACGCACCCCTTTTCATATGTTTAAGAAACAAAAGTGGTGTGAAAATTTTGCTTCGAATTAAAATCCAAACCCAACATGAATGTGTAGGCCTCTTTTGGTAATTTCATGTAAAAACGTTAAGTGGTGAATTACAACTATTTTTATATGATTAAAAGAAGGGCGAAAGATATGGAAGGATGATGATATGATGTTGAGGTGATGTAAAACGGTGAATGCTAATAAGTTAAATCTTGTAATTACATGATTGATCCAACTAGTAGAACTTTTTTACATGTTTCAACATTGAAAATAAAAAAATTAATTTTTTGTTTGTAAACCTTTTCTTGTTAAAAAAAGTTTATCATTCACTTTTATAACTTAAAAGATTGAATTAGATAAAAGTTGTAAACTTGTTTTTGAACAATAGCAGAAAAGTTCATATATATATATATATATATATATATATAATATATATATATATTATATATATATATATATAATATATATATATATATATATATATATATATATATATATATATATATATATATATGAGTAAATTACAAATGTTGTTCTTTATTTATATATGAAATTGTATTATATATCTTAGAGTTTTAATAATTACATATAATGTTCTTTTATTAAAAGATTTGCACACATATTGTCCCTAACACTAACTAGCATCTCAATGTACAATTAACTTAGCTATGTGTCCTCTCATATGACATTATTTTTATCATTTTTTTCATGTTTAATATAATAAAAAATTATAAAATATAAAATGTTAAATGAAAAAAGAAAATTAAAAGATATCGGAACGTTATGTTAGTAAGTGAAACCAATCACTATTGGTGTGTGTTCATTCGACTAATTGTCAAAACTTTTTAATGACAATAACCTCCAATAACATTTACTAAAGTAAGAAGTCTAAATCACAAACTATTTAGAAGGTCGGGAAATCAACAATCAACACAAAAAACATGTAAATACTTTATAAACTACTAACATTAACAAATAATGAAAAATCAATAAGGAACACAAACTTGAAGATTACCTGTGATTCTTTGAATTGATTATGTAATTGAAAAAGCTAGAAAATAAACTGTGAGTAGCTCGTTAATCACACAACATAAGCTACAAATTCAAAGAGCAACGAATTAATAAAAATGAATTAGGATTTTTAATCTTACCATTGTTGTTTATTCAACTTCAAAGGGTTGTAATGGTATGTTTTGTAGGTGGTGGTGAAGATAACCGGTATTGGGCTATCAAGTAGAGGGTGATGCTAGAATTAATGGTGTTGAATGTAAGAGGAAATCAGGTTCACTGACTTACCCAACAGTCCAATATCTTTTAATTTTATTTTTCAAATAAAATATTTTTCTTTTATTTGTTTGATATAATAAATGTGGAAAGAAAATGACAATAATGCACATCATGTGAGAAATACATAGCTGAATTAACTGTACATTTAACTTAAAGTTAGTGTAAAGAACAATAGATGTGCACGTATTTAAAAAAAGATATTGGATGTAATTATAAAAATTAAAGACTATAATATGTAATTTTGTATATTAATAAAGGACACAATTTGTAATTTACTCTACATATTTCTTCATATTTCCCTTTAAATTTCACCTCTTTTAAGTATCAATAAATTTCGCATGACACAATTTATCAAGGGTATTTTCATTCGTTTTTAATTAAATGGTCAAGACATCTCTATATATAATAACTGAAAGAATGTTTTGCCACATGTCTTAATTTTAGCTACTACATTGCCACATGGCATGATTTCAAAACATAACAACCACGTGTCAGCTTCCCGTTTAAATAATGGATCGGGCGATAATTAAGGCAATAATTTAAATTCAAATTTAAAGTTGATATGTAGTTATTTTTACTAAATTTAGTATCAATCCTATTTTATTTTTTCTAAATTTAGTATTGGTTATTTTTGATCTAATAATAGTGATGATAATTAATTAAGGAAATAATTTAAATTCAAACTAGAAATTCATATATACTTATTTTTCCTAAACTTAGGTAGTGTTTGGTATGCAGGAATAAGAGACGAAATGGAATGAAACATTGAGGGTGAATGAATAAAGACATGTTTGGTGGGTGGAGGTAATAGAATGAATTAGTACGTAATTGATTTCATTCCCTCAAATTCATTCCATCCACTCCCGCTTCTTATTTTTTTCATTCCATCCATTCTTTCATCATTAGTCACCAACACCACCCACTCACCCGCCACAACAACCACCACCGACCACCAAGATCGCTCGTCACCAGCAACCACCATCGGCCACCACCGCGGCCGGCCACCAGTACCCTGGGAACACCATTGGCGGACATCGCCACCGTCGTCGAAAGCACCAAAAGCCACCAACACTGACCATTTCCGGTGCTGGAAACCACCCTCGGGCCATCGTCGCTGCCACCGGAAACAACCATCGGCCACTGCCACCACTGGAAATTACCACCGAAGGCCACCACCACCGCTACAAACCACTTGCGAAGTCCACCACCACCACCGATGTAAGGCCCCGTTCCCGGGACGCTTACAACTGGTAAATCATTGCACATAAAACATATATTTTCATCATACTACATAAAAACGTTGCAGCGGAACATTTAAACAAAGCACTCCATTTCAATATAATAGCTTTTGTAATTTAATACATCATTATCCAATTACAAAACCCAGTTGCATTACATCACAAAAGCATTATAAATGGATGCCATCCAAAAGAGCTGAGTAGCCATCTCGTGCCATCCTCAGCAATCATTACCTGCCAACTGGAAACACATAAAAGTTAGCGTTGATGAGTGAGTTTTAGTTTTATAAAATGAAGCATAATTTCCTTTTGTTAAAACCGTACTTTACTTTCATGCGATCATACATCATACGTACACATAGATAATATCATTATTATCTTCATTAATCATTCATACTTCATTCTTTCATTCGTACGTTCATTAACTTTCGCATTATTTCATCTGTACATCTTTACATCTTTTCTTTCCTTCAACCATAAACTTTACCCTGCTATTCCTGGTACTGGACCTAGGTCTATCACAGACCAGCTATAACGGCGCATCGCACCTCTGGTGATAGTACCTAGGGTAGAGTTTAGGTGTACCAATGTCATATGCAATACCCTGCTATTCTTGGTACTAGACCTAGGCCTATCATAGACCAGCTATAACGGTGCATCGCACCTCTGGTCACAACACCTAGGGTATGCGGCAATGGTTCTATACAAATGGTCGATCACAAAGAAAGACCCCGATGTGCATCCTCTCAGGGTAGTGAACCCATATATCGTTGGGCTAACACCGTTGAATGGCATGTCCCGACATACAAGGCTTGCAAGACTTTCTTTACTTTTATCATTTATTAATGCATGCATTCTTCCTTCACGTTCCTCTTTCATTATCTTTCACTTTACGTTACATAATACTTTCATTCATTCATTAACATAACACGTAAAGCCACAGGAAAGATAAACATACATCATAATAAGGAACATAACATACACAGTCATCATCATCATACAGGGCAACATCATACATACGTAACATGCATAATCATGCAACATCATCATCATCATGCCCAACATACTCTCTATGGCCAACGGTCATCTTACATGAACTTACGGGAACTTTCACGTCAAAACTTACATCTGCATTTTCCCCCGAAAGTCAGTACATAAACCACACTTTTCTCGGGTTCACCAGCCCTACTTGGGCGTATGGGCACCCTTCAGTCGCATGGCCTTCAGGTGACTGAACATCATGCGATTGGACCAATGCGGATGAACACCTATGCAGATGAACACCCAATCATGTGAATGAAACTAATGCGAATGGACTCCATGCTGATGAGTCCCATGCGAATGGACGTAATGCAGATGAAACTAATGTGAATGAGCATTTATGCGACTGGGCTCCTAGTCGTGCGAATGAACCCTCATTCATGCGAATGAACCCTTAGTCATGCGAATGAACCTCAATCGCACCTCAATTGGCCATATGGCCTCCATTCGGTCGCCTAGCCCTAGCTGGTGCAGAATGCAGTTCATCCCGAACCCAATCTGCCATTTTCGATCTCAAAGCTCATCTAAACCCATTCTAAGCCCAAATCATCCATCCTAAACCTTAGGAATGCATACCAAAACACCATTTAAGCACACACAATCCCAAACACGTGACCCAAACGAATCATACACATACCCACACATACATAAACGGGTCAAACACACACACACCAAAAACCCGATTTTCAGATGTGTTCCAGCCCCAAATCATTCAAAAACGTGTAAAAGAGGGGTCCTAGAACTCACACAAACGACCACAACGAGAAGAGCTTTGATTTGACCCACTACTCGATGATTTTGCTCTCTTGAACCAACTTGAACCAACTTTTCTCCCTTTTTCTCTTTTCTTTCTCTCTTTTTGGCTGATTCGTGGGTGTGGGGAGAGGGTAAGGGCTGCCCTCTCCCTTTAAATACCCCCACTCACCCAACTTTCTCTCTTTGGCAAGTTCGGTCCCTCGACTTTGGACTTTATTTCTTTTTCTTCTTTCGTCGGCTTCAAAATAAATAAATAACCAGGTGTTACAAGTCCACCCCCTTAAATAGGTTGCGTCCCTGAAACCTGTTATTCCTCGAACAAACGTGGGTAATGCTGTCTCATTTGTTCTTCAGTCTCCCACGTTGATTCGGATCCTTTCCTGTGCTTCCACTGTACACGCACAAGAGGAACCACTTTATTTCTCAGCCTCTTTTTTTTTCGGTCGACGATTGTCACTGGTTGCTCCACATAATTGAGCCGTTTGTCTACTTCGGTATCCTCCAGTGGAACAATCATGTCTTCATCTGTCAAGAACTTTCTTAGATGAGATACATGGAATGTTGGGTGAATTCCACTTAACTCATCTGGTAACTCCAGTTTATAGGCCACCTCTCCTACTTGAGCAATGATTCAGAAATGCCCTATATATCTTGGGCTCAACTTGCCCCGCTTCCTGAATCGGATAATGCCCTTCCAAGGTGAGACCTTCAACATAACCCGGTCACCCACCCTGAACTCAATTGGTCTACGTCGTTTATCAGCATACGACTTCTGTTTATATTTGGCTGCCTTCATGAAGGCCTTGATCTTTTCAAGCTTTTTAGTTGTAGCCTCGATCACCTCGACGCTCCCTAGTTCTTTTTGACCAATATCACCCCAACAAACGGGCGTTCCGCATCTCCTACCGTATAGGATCTCATAAGGTGGCATACCAATACTGGCATGATAACTGTTGTTGTATGAGAATTCAGCTAACGGTAAGTGGTCATCCCAACTTCCCCCAAAATCGATAACACCTGCCCGAAGCATGTCCTCCAATGTCTGAATGGTCCTTTTGGACTGACCATCAATCAGAGGATGATAAGCCGTGCTGATGTGTAACCTCGTCTCCATAGCGTCGTGAAATTTCTTCCAGAATTTGGATGTAAACCTCTCAGATGAAGAGATCTGCTAACCTCTCAGATGAATATGTCTCGCGGATCGGTAGGAAGTGAGCACTCTTCGTCAAACGGTCAACAATCACCCATATAGCATCATACCCCTTCGGAGTACGCGATAGCTTCGTAATGAAATCCATGGTGATGTGCTCCCACTTCCACTCCAATATATCCAGAGGTTGGATCTTCCCATACAGCTTCTGATGCTCGGCTTTCACCTATAGACAAGTAAGGCATTTACTCACATACTCCACCACGTCGCATTTCATACCCGACCACCAATAATCCTTCATCATGTCTTGATACATCTTTGTGGCACCAGGATGAATGGAGTATCGAGTCTTGTGAGCCTCATCCATGATCTTCACCCGTAGATCCCCAAAACGAGGAATCCACACCCGTCCAAATCGGGTTTTAACACCAAGTGTGTTTTCACCCAATTCCCCAACCAGACCTCTATCCTTTCAGAGTTAAGATGATCTTCTATCAATGCCTCATCTTGAAACTCTTTGACTTGCTTCATCACATCTGAGGTCATGATCAATTGATAGGCTTTCACCCGAATCGGCTCGGGCCTCTCCTTTCAGCTAAGGGCATCAACCACCACGTTGGCTTTGCCCGGATGGTAATGGATCTCACAATCATAGTCCTTTATAAGCTCTAACCATCGTCTCTGCCTCATGTTTAGATCTTTCTGCTCAAAGAAGTACTTCAAGCTCTTGTGGTCAGTGAAAATGGTGCAAATCTCCCCGTAAAGATAGTGCCTCTAAAACTTTAGCGCAAATACCACGGCTGCTAGCTCCAAGTCATGAGTAGGATAATTGACCTCATGAACCTTCAATTGTCGGGATGCATAAGCTATAACCTTCCCTCTTTGCATTAACACACACCCCAACCCTGAGTAGGAAGCATCAGAATAGACCACCAGATCTTCACTTCCATTGGGTAATGACAAAACACGAGCTTGAGTCAACCTCACCTTCAATTTCTCGAACGACTTCTCTTGAGCTTGACCCCATACAAACTTCACATCTTTTTGGGTCAACTCGGTTAGTGAAGAAGCAATCTTAGAGAAGTCTTGGATAAATCTTCTGTAGTAGCCCGCCAAACCCAAGAGACAACGAATCTCAGATGGCGTCTTTGGAGACTTTCATTGCATCACCGCCTCCACCTTTGCCAGGTCCACCATAATCCCGTCAGGATTCACCACATGACCCAAGAACTGAACCTCGCACAACCAAAATGCACACTTGGAGAACTTGGCGTACAACTTCTCTTTTCTCAATGTCTCCAAAACCTCCCGAATGTGACCGACATGCTCCTCTTCATTCTTTGAATAAATCAGGATATCATCAATAAACATGATCATTGATTTATCCAATATTGGCCGACACACCCGATTCATCAGATCCATAAAAGTAGCTGGCGCATTGGTCAAACCAAAAGACATAACAAGAAACTCGTAGTGACCATAACGCGTGTGAAAAACTGTTTTGGGATGTCCTACTCCTTCAGCTTCAACTGATGGTAGCCAGATTGAAGGTCGATCCTTGAAAAGCAACTGACACCTTCAAGCTGATCGAAAAAATCATCTATTCTCGATAAGGGGTATCGGTTCTTCACCGTCAACTTGTTCATCTGACGGTAGTCATTACACATCCTCATACTACCATCATTCTTCTTTCCAAACAGGACCGAAGCACCCAAAGGAGAAATACTCGGTTTGATGAACCCTTTATCAAGCAGCTCTTGCAACTGCTCCATCAACTCTTTCATCTCTGTCGGAGCCAACCGATACGATGCCTTGGCAACAGGTTGGGCACCAGGTATCAGATCAATCTAGAACTCGATCTCTCTGTCAGGTGGCACTCCTGGTAGGTCTTCTGGGAACACGTTTGGAAAGTCACACACAACGGTACATCAGACAGTTATGGTGTTGGTGTATCCAAATCCTTTACATAACCCAAGTAGGCACTACATCCACGCCTCATACACTTTCCCGTCACCTCCATTGAGATTACTTTCGGGATCGTCATGACCCGATCTCCATAAACAGTTACCAAACTCTCGTCAGGTGCTATCAAACGAATCATCTTCTTGCGACACATAATGTTTACCTCGGAGTCCGCCAACCAATCTATCTCAAGAACCAAATCGAAACCACCTAAGGTCATTACGAACGGTCTAACAGGAAACTTATGACCTTCTAGCTCCACATCACAGTTCTCTATCATCTCAGAAATCTTGGTAGACTTACCTATGGCAGTTTCTACATCAAAGGGCGCATCAACACGTCTACTACTAACAGTCAGCTTAGCACAGAAAGCAGCAAAAATAAAAATTTTACTGGCACCCGAATCAAATAACACAGAAGCTAAAGTTTGGTTCACTAGAAACGTACCAGACACAACATCAGGGTCCATCCTAGCTTCCTCTTGTGTTATAGTGAATGCCCTAGCGCTTGCCCTTGGCCGTTCACTCCCCGTCTTCTTCGCCCCGGAACCCTCAGCCCTCGGCTTCTTACAATCCTTACTTATGTGGCCCTCAACGCCACAGTTAAAGCACCAAACCGTACGACAGTCCTTGGATATATGCCCCGTCTTCCCACATTTGAAGCACTCGTTCAATGCCAGCCTACATTCTCCCGCATGCTCCCTTCCACACTTACCACACCTTTTTGACCCCGCACTTGATGTGGCCACACAACAGTCATCCACCCGTGTCTTCTTGTTACTCGTCGAGGCATCACCCCGACCGAACCTCTTCCACTGCTAGTTTCGATCACCTCCACCCTTCCTACCACCTTTAGCCATCACCAGCACAACCCTCTCATCATATAATCTTCCTGCCAAGTACACCTCCGACCTAAACGTGCTCGGTCGGGCAGCGATCATATGCCTGCAAATGTCCACTGACAAACCCTGAATGTACCTCTTAATCTTCCGTGATAGTGGCGTCACCTGATCCGGCACCAGACGTGCCATCTCGTTGAATTTGGTGTACTGTTGGTGCGTCATCGTTCCCGCCTCCAGTTGCAAGAACTCCCTTTCGCCCTTGTCCATTTCCCGGTGAGGACAAAACTCCTCAATCACCAACTTTTTCAGCTCCGACCATGTCATCCTCCTAATTGCCTTGCTACCCTCGGCTTGGACTATATTGTCCTACCAGCATAGAGCCGAGTCCATAAAAGAGTGGGCAACAAACTTTACTTTTTGGTCCTCCCGGCACTCGCTGATATTCAATACAACTTCCATTTATCTCACCCACTGGTGAGCAGTAGCAACAGTGCCGTTTCCATCAAAAGTAGAGGGCTTGCATCGTTGAAACGCCCCATAGTTACAGCCTCGTGCCGCCTCCGGCGCAGACTCTTCTTCATCATCAGAGAGAATCGTTTCTAGCTCTGATTGCTCTCGTCCTCCCAAGGACCTGTTTCTCTCATTTCTTTCCCCTTCTCGTACAGCCTTGATAACTTCAGTCACTATAGACGGTAAGATCGTTTGCATGACCTGATGAAGTTCTTCTAGATGAGCCTCCTTTACTAAGGCTCTTAGATTGGCGCTCTCGTCGCCACCCTCCGGATGAGGGGTCTCTGGTTGTTCAGGAACCACCTTTTCAACTCTGGGTCTTCCTCTCTTGGGTCGTGGCTCAGCACCAAACCCATCACGACCACCACCGCAAGAGGCTTTCGAAGATCTACCACCGACCATTCACACGCACACTAAAAGATTCAAACACCAACACGGTCATTCAAGGGAACAACTCAGTTTATGTCAAGTATAGTAAGTCTCTAATTACAGTGGCCAGTTGTGATTAGTCACTTACTTTACTCTTCACACCCCGAGCATTGTCTATCCTGACTACATCAGTATTTAAATCTACAAACAACACATAACACATAACATGCGCATATAATACCGGTTAACTTTATGAAAATACCTGATAGCATGCATCTACTCAGATTGGCATCCCTTCCCTTTTCATCCCATTCTCAGTTTAAGTTAATGTTTATTTTGAAAATTTACCCATTTCACTTAAACTTTGGCTTTGATACCAACTTGTAAGGCCCCGTTCCCGGAACGCTTACAGCTGGTAAATCATTGCACATAAAACATATATTTTCATCATATTACATAATAACATTGCCGCGGAACATTTAAACAAATCACTCCATTTCAATATAATAGCTTTTATAAAATAATACATCATTATCCAATTACAAAACCCAAGTTGTATTACATCACAAAAACATTATAAATGGATGCCATCCAAAAGAGCTGAGTAGCCATCTCGTGCCATCCTCAGCAATCATTACCTGCCAACTGGAAACACATAAAAGTTAGCGTTGATGAGTGAGTTTTAGTTTTATAAAATGAAGCATACTTTCCTTTCGTTAAAACCGTACTTTACTTTCATGCGATCATACATCATATGTACACATAGATAATATCATTATTATCTTCATTAATCATTCATACTTCATTCTTTCATTCGTACGTTCATTAACTTTCGCATTATTTCATCTGTACATCTTTACATCTTTTCTTTCCTTCAACCATAAACTTTACCCTGCTATTCCTGGTACTGGACCTAGGTCTATCACAGACTAGCTATAACGGTGCATCGCACCTCTGGTGATAGTACCTAGGGTAGAGTTTAGGTGTACCAATGTCATATGCAATACCCTGCTATTCCTGGTACTAGACCTAGGCCTATCATAGACCAGCTATAACGATGCATCGCTCCTCTAGTCACAGCACCTAGGGTATGCGGCAATGGTTCTATACAACTGGTCGATCACAAAGAAAGACCCCGATGTGCATCCTCCCAAGGTAGCGAACCCACACATCGTTGGGCTAACACCGTTGAATGGCATGTCCCGACATACAACGCTTGCAAGACTTTCTTTACTTTCATCATTTATTAATGCATGCATTCTTCCTTCATGTTCCTCTTTCATTATCTTTCACTTTACGTTACATAATACTTTCATTCATTCATTAACATAACACGTAAAGCCACAGGAAAGATAAACATACATCATAATAAGGAACATAACATACACAGTCATCATCATCATACAGGACAACATCATACATGCGTAACATGCATAATCATGCAACATCATCATCATCATGCCCAACATACTCTCTAAGGCCTCAACGGTCATCTTACATGAACTTACGGGAACTTTCACGTCAAAATCGTTAGTCGTGCTAATAAACCCTCAATCGTGCGAATGAACCTCAATCGCACCTTAATCGGCCGTATGGCCTCCATTCGGTCGCCTAGCCCTAGCTGGTGCATAATGCAGTTCATCCCGAATCCAATCTGCCATTTTCGACCCCAAGCTCATCTAATCCCATTCTAAGCCCAAATCAACCATCCTAAACCTTAGGAATGCATACCCCAACACCATTCAAGCACACATAAGCCCAAACACGAGAGCCAAATGAATCATACACATACCCACACATACATAAACGGGTCAAACACTGTCACATCCCGGCGGAAGCGTGAGATACTTAGGGAGTGACTTGATTGTTCAGAACTCATTGTCAAATACTAATTAATAAACAACACATAAACATACATATTTCATAACATAATATTAAAGTTAGGATTACATAAAATCATAATAGTCAAAATTTGAAATTACATAATCCTATTACATCATAAAGTTTTAACAACTACATCTTCAGAGACGATGGAAGTGAGCATCCACCGACACACTAAAGTCATACAGGTTCACAGTTAGGTTCACACAAACTTTTCCTACAACTTCACCCCAGCCATTAAAAACATCAAAGGAGAACGTTAGGTTGTTAGTCATGATGAATTCCTGAAAAAGCATACCAAAAATAGTCAACACAAAGTTGGTGAGTTTCACAGGTTTATTAAACAGATAATATTGATGCATTATATATATACAACCAAACCTTACATAGTAATCAGATTATCCATATCTGTTATATCATATTCACATAAATCAGATAACATAGCATTATAACACTCATTCTGTTAATGCAGGAGATATCTCCTAAGTAGCGCTACCAATGTTATCTAACGGTTCCACATCCGAACTAATGGTTGTAACATAAATTTCAGTAATAATACATCAATTCATAAATTAGTATGCTTTTTCCCCAAAACTTGATAAAAACAAAATGGGCCATGAAACTCACCTTTACTCCAAGTAGTAACCTATAAACAAAAGAATTTTATAGTTTAGAAAACTTAACTATTTTCTTCAAAATTTTCAGTACCTCAATAGATTTTGAAATTTTTATAACAAATAGGTTTATTAATCTGAAATATCACGTTAATTTCTTATTTCCAAGAAATTTACAGATTATTTTCTATAATTGTTATAAGGTCATCATAAATTGCCAAAAATAGTTTCCGTAGTCCATAAATTCCCAAAATTTTACAGAGGATTCATCATAATAATTAGAACTTCTTATAAATTTATCAAAGTCTAACACATAACGGATTAGTTTCTGTAATTTTTACAATAATCCCATTTCTTCACAAAAATAGTTATATAGCTCCAAAAATTATTAAATTTATACATTCTGCAGGTTTGGATTTATCAATTTATCCATGATTTTCTCAGATTTTATTATGCTATTTAAGTATTTATTTTGATTTTTCTACTACAGAACATGTAAAAATTCATATCTCAATTTATAACAAAGGAATAAATTCTGAAATAATTCCAGGGACCTTAGTAATCCAAAAGGATCATTTGGTGAATTTATTAGAATTTTGTAGAATTTGTTTATATTTATTGCTTATTTCTAAATTATGTCAATCTTTTAAGAATTTGGAACAATGTTTGTTCCCACAATCTTTATATGCCTTTATGATGTAAAAATTCTTTGTAATATGTTCACATATAATTCTTTTGATTATATGTGTTGTTTGAACACATATATCATACACATATATCTATATGTTGACATACAAGTTTAGCTTAGGAATTTGATACCTTTGGTTGTTATTATCTTATGAAACCGAGAGATGTGCTTGTTACAAGAACTCAGTACACGATGGTGGTGGTGATAGCTATAGGTGATGGTTTGTGATGTTGGTGTTTCAAAGATAAACCCGAGGACCCTCGGTTGAGGTGGTGGTGTGTGGTGTTCGGGAGGCGATGGTGACCGAGAGTGGGGATGATGGTGGCTTACGGGTATGGTAGTGATGTGCGAAAATTTTGTGTGTTTCCTTGATCCCTTCGGCCGAGCTTCTTCAAATAGTGGAGTTAGCCATCATTAGGTCTAGTTTTAGGGTGTGATGTGGATGTTATAGGCTAGGTGAGTCGGTCCTTAGGGTGCTAGGTGGCGGTTTGTAGCTTAGCTTAGTGGTAAGGTGAGTGTAGGTGTCAAGCAAAGAGGGTGTTGAGTCATAGGTTGTTAATGAGTGTTAAGATGTTAATTAGGTGTTTTAAGGGTGCTTAATGAGCCGGTTCTTAGTCTTAGATAATACTTTGGTTTGGGGTTTAAGTGTAGAAGATTTGTTTAGGTTTGTTTTGATGTTAAGTTCTCTTGATGTTACTTGTGTTTATGGTGTTTGGTTGGGTTGTGTTTTGGTTTGTTTGATGTTGTTTGGTTGATGTATCTTGATCATATATGGTTTTATATCAAAGAATTATACTTTTGAATACATGCACACGTAAATTATACATGCATGCAACCATGCATACGTGCGACACTCATAACATACATGTGTATATGTTTCTTTAGCAAAGATGGTACATGCACACGTGAAAGGGTATGCATGCGACCATGCATACGTATACTTGTATATATAAGTGAACAATATACTTATGTAAATAAAATGAAGGCATGTATACGTGCATATATATATAAATTAACCTAGGTGTGGCTTAGAATACTTAAATGAACTTAGTGTATAAAATTTCTTAATCTAGGGTTGTCACATTCTCCCCCCGTAAAGATAATTTCGTCCCGAAATTTATTTGGTTAGTAATGAACTTATCTGACCATTGACTTGGAATAGATGGGGGTATCTTCTTTTGATTTCATCTTCTCTTTCCCACGTATACTCAGGTTCTCTCCTAGCATTCCACTTAACCTTTACTATAGAAATTTTGCTTCTTCTTAGCTTTTTAACTTTCTTGTCTAATATAGTTATTGGTTCTTCTGTGAAATGAAGCTTCTCGTCTATCTTTATTTCTTGAGCTGGAACTTTTAATGTTTCATCTGTTAAACATTTCTTTAGATTGAATACATGGAACGTGTTGTGTACTTCACTTAATTCTTGAGGTAAATCTAGTTTGTATGCAACGGAACCAATTTTGTCAATAACTTCAAATGGTCCAACATATCTTGGGTTCAACTTATTTCTCTTTTCAAATCGAAAGATTCCCTTGGTAGGTGATATTTTTAGATAGACTTTGTCTCCAATTTGAAATTCTAATGGCCTTCTTCTTTTATCAGCATAGCTTTTCTGTCGATCCCGTGCTGTCTTTAGTCTATTTTTGATTTCCTTGATTTTGTCAGATGTTTCTTGAATTAAATCAGGACCTATAAGTTGCCTATCTCCTACTTCATTCCAACATAAGGGCGATCTGCATTTTCTTCCGTACAAGGCTTCAAACGGGGCTGTTTTAATGCTGGAATGATAGCTATTATTATAGGAAAATTCTATCAAAGGTAGATGTATATCCCAGCTGCCTCCAAAGTCTAATGCACAAGCACGTAACATATCTTCCAGTGTTTGTATTGTCCTTTCACTTTGTCCATCTGTTTGTGGGTGGAAGGCTGTGCTAAGATTTATTCGGGTTCCTAAAGCTTTTTGTAGGGTTTGCCAAAATCTTGATATGAATCTACTGTCTCTATCAGATATAATGGAGATTGGTATTCCATGTCTGGATACGATTTCTCGTATGTAGATTCTTGCCAATTTTTCTACTTTGTAATCTTCTCTAATTGGTAGAAAGTGTGCTGATTTGGTTAACCTATCTACTATAACCCAAATAGTGTCATAACCACTTGAAGTTCTTGGTAACTTGGTTACAAAGTCCATAGTAATTTGATCCCATTTCCATTCTGGAATTTCAGGTTGTTGTAGATATCCTGAAGGCTTTTGATGTTCTGCTTTGATTCTTGAACACGTGTTACATTTTTCTACAAACTCCCCAACTGATCTCTTCATACCAGGCCACCAGTAATGATTTTTCAAATCTTTATACATTTTGTTATTTCCTGGATGTACAGAGTATTTTGACTTATGTGCTTCTTCCAATATAACCTTTCTAAGTATGGTATCATTAGGTATCCAGATTCTTTCTTTAAATTTTAAGATTCCCTGTGTATCCGCCTGTAAATCCTTTTCTTGTCCTTTTATTTCTACCTTACTTTTCTGTTGGGCTTCCCATATTTGTCTTAGTAGATCTGATTGTAGTTCCATTCTCATGGCTCGTACCCGTAACGGTTTAGCCCTATCTTTTCTACTTAAAGCATCTGCAACTACATTTGCCTTACCGGGGTGACATTTGATTTCACACTCATAATCACTTAGTAATTCTATCCATCTTCTTTGTCTCATGTTTAGCATTTTCTGCTCAAATATATGCTGTAAACTTTTGTGATCTGTGTATATTGTACATTTTGTCCCATATAGATAATGCCTCCAAATCTTAAGTGCAAAGATCACTGCCCCTAATTCTAAATCATGAGTAGTGTAGTTTTTCTCACTTCCCCTAAGTTGTCTAGAGGCATATGCAATAACTTTACTTCGTTGCATTAATACACATCCAAATCCTTGACGAGACGCATCACAATATACTACAAAATCATCAGTCCCTTCTGGTAATGACAAAATAGGTGCACTACACAACTTACTTTTCAAAAGTTCAAATGCATTCTTTTGTTTTTCTCCCCAAACATATGGCTTGTCCTTTTGAGTTAATTCAGTCAAGGGTTGAGCTATCCTTGAAAAATTTTCTATAAACCTTCTGTAATATCCTGCTAATCCTAGAAATTGGCGTATTTCTGTTGGTGTCTTGGGATCTTCCCAATTCTTAACAGCTTCTATTTTTGCTGGATCTACCTGTATTCCTTCTTGATTGACTACGTGTCCAAGGAATTGTACTTCTCTTTTCAAAATTCACATTTTGAGAATTTTGCGTATAATTTTTCTTTTCTTAACAACTCCAAGGTCAATCTTAGGTGTTGCTCATGATCCTCCCTACTTTTAGAATAGATTAAAATGTCGTCTATAAAGACTATGACAAACTTATCTAAATAGGGTTTACAGATTCTATTCATCAGATCCATAAATAGCGGGAGCATTGGTTAATCCAAATGGCATTACTAGAAATTCATAATGTCCATACCTTGTTCTGAATGCTGTCTTAGGTATATCTTCATCCTGTATTCTTAGTTGATGATATCCTGATCTCAAGTTTATTTTTGAAAAGTAACTAGATCCTTGTAGTTGATCAAATAGATCGTCTATTCTAGGTAAAGGATACCTATTCTTTATAGTTACTTTATTAAGTTCCCTATAGTCTATGCACATCCTAAATGTTCCATCCTTTTTCTTGACAAATAAAACTGGTGCTCCCCAGGGTGACACACTAGGTCGTATAAATCCTTTATCCAAAAGTTCCTGAAGTTGGCTCATTAGTTCCTTCATTTCAGTAGGTGCTAAACGGTAGGGTGCCTTAGCAATAGGGGTTGTTCCTGGCATCAATTCAATTTTGAATTCTACTTGACGTGGGGGTGGTAATCCAGGTAATTCATCAGGGAATACATCTGAATATTCATTGATAACTGATACGTCTTTCAGGTTTGCTTTTTCTATCTTAGTATCAATAATGTGAGTCAGATAAGCCAAACATTTATTCCTTAGACATTTTTGTGCATTCTTGCAAGAAATTATCTTTATAGTACCTCTAGGTTTTTCACCATATATACATAGTATTCTATTCTCTTTAACCAAAGGAATTTTGATCATTTTCTTACCACATATTATTTCAGCTTGAATTTTACTTAATCAATCCATTCCTACAACAACGTCAAATCCTCCTAAATCAATAGGAATCAAATCTATGTTGAAATAGTTTTCATCTAGATTCATTGTACAATTTGGAATGATTTCGCAAGCTTCGATTATCTTACCATCTGCTAACTCTATCATATATTTTTGATCTAACTTTTCTGTGGTCAAGTTAAGTAGTTGCCTAAATGTATTTGAAACAAAACTACGGGTTGCTCCAGTATCAAATAACACAGTAGCATACTGGTTGTTTACAGGGAACGTACCCGTGACAACTTCTGGTTCATGTCGCGCTTCTTCTGCCTGCATTATGAATGCTCTTCCCCGAGGGTTGTTCTGATTAACTGGTGCTCTTCCCTTCAGCTGCGGACATTCGTTTCGGCGATGATTTTCATTCCCACATTGATAGCAGATTGGTTTTGGATTTGCAGGGTTTTTGCAGTCTCGAGATATATGCCCCTTTTTCTTGCAGTTGTAACAGATTACAATCGCACAATTGCCTTGATGGTATCTTTGGCAAGTGCTGCACCATGGCTGGTTTTCTGTCTGGGGTTTCTTTTCCCGTGTCATTCCTAGGTAGTTCCGAGGGGTTTGTCTAACTACTCGTTTCTGAGGAGTTCCCCTAAATCTTTCCCCTGTGTTATCATTATTCCACTTTCTCTTTTCTCCGGATCTGGGGTTATTTAACGATCCATTTCTTATCATTTCATCTGTCAAACTTCCTGATAAACTTACAGTATCTTGAAAAGTTTTGGGCCTAGCTGATTTTACTAATCCCCTTATTTGTGGCACTAGTCCCCAAATATATCTTCCTATTCTTTTTGATTCTGGGGTTACTAGGTGTGGTACTAACCTCGAAAGTTCATTATACCTCTCGGTATATTCCCGATATGCTGCTCCTTTCATCTCTAAAGCTAGAAACTCAGTTTCTAACTTTTCTATTTCATTATAGGGGCAGTATTTTCTATAATCAAATTCTGAATTCTTCCCAACTTAATTTATTCATAACGTGCCTACCTTTGATGGTCATTTCCAACTTCCACCAAGATTGTGCTTCTCCCTTTAGTGAGTGTGAAGCAAACAAGGTCCTGTTGTTATTGGCACATTTGCTGATTTCCAGAGTTGACTCTATTTCATCTAACCAGCGTAAGGCCTGTACCGCTCCGCCTTTACCATCAAATTCTCGAGGTCTACAGGACATAAAAGCTTTGTAGGAGCATCCTCTTTCTATTATAGCTTCCTCTTCCGGTTGTTCCCTCATGGTATCATCCATGGGTATCTCATTACCTGGTGTTGTTGTTCCGAGATTTAGGTTTTGTTGGAGCTGAGTTACTAGTGTGGGTATGGCAGCTTCTAATTGTTGTGCTACAATCCGTGTGATTCTCTCATCTTCATTGGTGTTTGGGTTTATAGGGGTTTCTTCCCCAAGTCTGGTCCTAGGTCGTCCTCTTCGCGCCGTTCTTCTTACGGGCTGTGTGTCCCTTCTTGGCGGCATGCTTTTCTATAATTAATTATAGTAAATATAAGAAGAATTTTAGATTTTTAACAACATCCTACTTAACATATAAACAAGTAATAGCTTTAAACATAAAAGATATTTTTCATTTAAGTTCTTATTTAAAGTTTTCACATCAAAAGTTAGCTTCTAATTTCCCTGCACCCATTTCCATATTCTTGAGAAGATATTTCCTGTAGGTGCCTTCAATTCCTTAACATCTTTCTGAATATTCCTTATTTCTTGTTGAATTTTCTTGAGCTGTTTAAGGGTTGGTTGAGTGACTGTGTTTTGATCTTCATCCACCCTTTGTCTCTTAGCTTTACTTTCTTCGTTTCCGAGGGAGTTAGTTTCTTGTATCTCCTTGCCTTTGTATTGCTTGGTCTTAAATTTGTTTCTGGGTCGTACCCTTTTCCTAGGAGTTTTAATGGTATATCCTCCTACCATTACAGGTGCATGACGGACATAAAATTTAGGTTCGGGATTATCTTCTCCTTTGGTTGGAAAAGGTTCTAGAATTTGCTGAGGTTTAGGTTCAGGCGTAAGTCCTTTGTGATCATTATAATCCGAGTATTCGGATGAGTCAATCTCACAAAATTTGTTATCGGTACTCATGGCTGCAAAACAAATCCTTTCATGATTTGAACTCAATAGTTAGTTATCTATTTTTATACATATTATAAGTTCTCTGCATGAAACATACTTTAATATACATGGAATCATAATACACAAAATCATATATATACACATAATTATACAGATATGAGCTTATGGTTATAGTCTAGGTATTTTTATGGTACCTAATTCTCTATAACCAATGGCTCTGATACCAACCTGTCACATCCGGCGGAAGCGTGAGATACTTAGGGAGTGACTTGATTGTTCAGAACTCATTGTCAAATACTAATTAATAAACGACACATAAACATACATATTTCATAACATAATATTAAAGTTAGGATTACATAAAATCATAATAGTCAAAATTTGAAATTACATAATCCTATTCCATCATAAAGTTTTAACAACTACATCTTCAGAGACGATGGAAGTGAGCATCCACCGACACACTAAAGTCATACAGGTTCACAGTTAGGTTCACACAAACTTTTCCTACAACTTCACCCCAGCCATTAAAAACATCAAAGGAGAACGTTAGGTTGTTAGTCATGATGAATTCCTGAAAAAGCATACCAAAAATAGTCAACACAAAGTTGGTGAGTTTCACAGGTTTATTAAACAGATAATATTGATGCATTATATATATACAACCAAACCTTACATAGTAATCAGATTATCCATATCTGTTATATCATATTCACATAAATCAGATAACATAGCATTATAACACTCATTCTGTTAATGCAGGAGATATCTCCTAAGTAGCGCTACCAATGTTATCTAACGGTTCCACATCCGAACTAATGGTTGTAACATAAATTTCAGTAATAATACATCGATTCATAATTAGTATGCTTTTTCCCCAAAACTTGATAAAAACAAAATGGGCCATGAAACTCACCTTTACTCCAAGTAGTAACCTATAAACAAAAGAATTTTATAGTTTAGAAAACTTAACTATTTTCTTCAAAATTTTCAGTACCTCAATAGATTTTGAAATTTTTATAACAAATAGGTTTATTAATCTGAAATATCACGTTAATTTCTTATTTCCAAGAAATTTACAGATTATTTTCTATAATTGTTATAAGGTCATCATAAATTGCCAAAAATAGTTTCCGTAGTCCATAAATTCCCAAAATTTTACAGAGGATTCATCATAATAATTAGAACTTCTTATAAATTTATCAAAGTCTAACACATAGCGGATTAGTTTCTGTAATTTTTCTGTAATTTTTACAATAATCCCATTTCTTCACAAAAATAGTTATATAGCTCCAAAAATTATTAAATTTATACATTCTGCAGGTTTGGATTTATCAATTTATCCATGATTTTCTCAGATTTTATTATGCTATTTAAGTATTTATTTTGATTTTTCTACTACAGAACATGTAAAAATTCATATCTCAATTTATAACAAAGGAATAAATTCTGAAATAATTCCAGGGACCTTAGTACTCCAAAAGGATCATTTGGTAAATTTATTAGAATTTTGTAGAATTTGTTTATATTTATTGCTTATTTCTAAATTATGTCAATCTTTTAAGAATTTGGAACAATGTTTGTTCCCACAATCTTTATATGCCTTTATGATGTAAAAATTCTTTGTAATATGTTCACATATAATGCTTTTGATTATATGTGTTGTTTGAACACATATATCATACACATATATCTATATGTTGACATACAAGTTTAGCTTAGGAATTTGATACCTTTGGTTGTTATTATCTTATGAAACCGAGAGATGTGCTTGTTACAAGAACTCAGTACACGATGGTGGTGGTGATAGCTATAGGTGATGGTTTGTGATGTTGGTGTTTCAAAGATAAACCGAGGACCCTCGGTTGAGGTGTGGTGTGTGGTGTTCGGGAGGCGATGGTGACCGAGAGTGGGGATGATGGTGGCTTACGGGTATGGTAGTGATGTGCGAAAATTTTGTGTGTTTCCTTGATCCCTTCGGCCGAGCTTCTTCAAATAGTGGAGTTAGCCATCAATCACTAGGTCTAGTTTTAGGGTGTGATGTGGATGTTATAGGCTAGGTGAGTCGGTCCTTAGGGTGCTAGGTGGCGGTTTGTAGCTTAGCTTAGTGGTAAGGTGAGTGTAGGTGTCAAGCAAAGAGGGTGTTGAGTCATAGGTTGTTAATGAGTGTTTAAGATGTTAATTAGGTGTTTTAAGGGTGCTTAATGAGCCGGTTCTTAGTCTTAGATAATACTTTGGTTTGGGGTTTAAGTGTAGAAGATTTGTTTAGGTTTGTTTTGATGTTAAGTTCTCTTGATGTTACTTGTGTTTATGGTGTTTGGTTGGGTTGTGTTTTGGTTGTTTGATGTTGTTTGGTTGATGTATCTTGATCATATATGGTTTTATATCAAAGAATTATACTTTTGAATACATGCACACGTAAATTATACATGCATGCAACCATGCATACGTGCGACACTCATAACATACATGTGTATATGTTTCTTTAGCAAAGATGGTACATGCACACGTGAAAGGGTATGCATGCGACCATGCATACGTATACTTGTATATATAAGTGAACAATATACTTATGTAAATAAAATGAAGGCATGTATACGTGCATATATATATAAATTAACCTAGGTGTGGCTTAGAATACTTAAATGAACTTAGTGTATAAAATTTCTTAATCTAGGGTTGTCACAAACACATACACACACACACCAAAAACCTGATTTTCAGATGTGTTCCGGCCCCAAATCATTTAAAAACATGTAAAAGAGGGATCCTAGAACTCACACAAACGATCACAACGAGAAGAACTTCGATTTGATCCGCTACTCGACGATTTTGCTCTCTTGAACCAACTCGAACAAACTTTTCTCCATTTTTCTCTCTTCTTTCTCTCTTTTTGGCTGATTTGTGGGTGTGGGGAGAGGGCAGGGGCTGCCCTCTCCCTTTATATTCCCCCACTCACCCAACTTTCTCTCGTTAGCGAGTTTGGTCCCTCGACTTTGAACTTTATTTTTTTTTCTTCTTTCGTCGGCTTCAAAATAAATAAATAACCGGGTGTTACAACCGATGACCACCATAGTAATAAACCACTAAAGGCTACTGCCACCATCGGAAACCACCCCCGGCCACCGCCGCCGCTTGCTATCATCATCATCTGCAATTCAATTCGAGATTTTGTCTAAAAATAACTAACTAAATTAGTAAAAATTTGAAATTAAAACTAATAATTTCAATATTTAAATAGAGCATATGTAGTTCACAAATTTTAAATTTTAATGGATTCAATCGATCAGTGTCTTTTGGGTTAATAATTTCAAATTTTGAAAATTTTCTATATTTTAATAATATCGTATAATATTTGTCTGCATTATATAATATAAAAATATTATTTTATTATATATGTACAACAATTTGAATTTGTTTATTGTTCTTCCACTACCAAAGATAACATAATACTGTTATTTTTGTTATGCGAAATAACTTATCCTATTATCAAAGAGTCCAGGTATTTTGCATGAATAACTTCTCTTACTTAGTTATTCATAAAATCATTATTTTTGACTCATTTCGTGTTACATTCAATTAGAATATTATGTACACTTGGATTTATAAAATAAGTTTTTAATGATAAACCTTAGACTGTATTTTTTGTCATGCAACCAACTTCATTTTGTTCATTTTTTAATCATTTATATTGGTTTATACGTATTGATAAACCATCAATTTACTTTGCTCAATAGGACACGATCAATATTAGAAGTAATTTTTTAAAGGATCTTGATATATCATGTGTTGATTTGTTTATGAATGCAACAAATGTATAGTAATCTAGTAGACATTTACTCTATTGAGTTTACTGTCTTGAGTAGGAGGTATTTTTAAGTAATCGAATTTTATATCTTATTCTTTTAATATTTGCCTTATAAAACACATGTGCCATCCTTATTTTTTGTATACTTTTAATTACGAGACAAATAGAGGAATATTCTAAACGATAATTTCTTAAGTTTGAGAAGTTATTCGCTGAATTTGGTTAAAGATTTGTATACAATTTTTTAAATATTTATAAACATTAATATTGTTTTTATGTATTTATTTCTTTAATTTAATATACATATATACATATTATTTAATCGACCTTCACACGCGTATATATTATAGACTTATTAATAGTAACTAATAATTTATGTTTCTATTTATTTAAAAACTTAAATTATATGGATGGCTCTTGTAATTTGGTTAAAAATTTTGATTTGATCCTTAAATTCTAAAATTTCATATATAGTCTTTAATGTTATATTTATCTTTTATCAGTAATCTTTATTCTGTTAGTTCGGTTATTAATGTTAAATGTTTTTAAATGATTATTTTACCTACAAAGATTATCAATGTAATTTACTTTTATTTAAATACAAATAGTTGTAAAAATATAATTTTAAGTCTTTTTATCAATGTTTCTCTAAAACTTTTGATTATCAAAAATGTCTTTTTAAAACTTTTTGATTTTTTAAAGTACTTTTTAAAATCATTATAGTCTTTCTTAAAATCATTCGATTTTTTAATTGTAATTTTTATTCATTTTCTAAATATTGTTTTTAATGTATTGTATTTGAAAAAGATTTATAAAAAAATGATTGGTTTTTAAAGATGCTTTAATAAAGAATGGTTTTAGAAAAAAAATTAGAGATCTTATGCATAATGTATAAACTTTAAGGACCAACCCTAAAATTTTAGCAAAACATAAAAACCATGCATGTAATTTACTCTATTTTTAATATAACTTTTTCAACCCGTGTAACACACGGGTTGTTAGGCTAGTTATGTATATGACAAGAATTTCTTAATAGTTGTTACACCAAAAGACATCAATTTTCATTTCTATTTCATGGCACTTTTGTTTCTTTGTTTGATAAATGCCCAACAAGTTGTTTTCCCTTTCTAAAGGTGCCAACCAGATAATGCTTGTGACAGGTAATAATCAGCCTCCACCGCTACTGCTGTCGCATACTTCTTGTTATACTGTATTCTTTTATGATGATACTCAGTATTAAGAATGTATGATTACAAACAATATTATAACAAAAGTGTTTGCAACAACATTAGCTGCCGAGCATAAGAAGTGTGTAAAAGATGCCCCCGATTCACTAAATTTCAATCCCACCATCACACAGGTGTGCTGTGATGTTCGATTGTTTGAATGATATTCAACGTAGTTAATTATAAGGTTTCAATGAGTTTACTTGTTCGAACAACGTTATTGTAGGTGTGTTTACGATTTGTAAGTATCGGGAGCTAAATGATGTAAATGAAGTCAATTGGGAAGTTATAAGATGAAGCGGTAGCAACCCGAACAAGAAACAAGAAAGAAACGCAAGGAAATATAAAAAAGAAGCCACGACCACCATAAGACCTGAACCCATTGGAGCTTGCGTTGCCTATGAAGTCAGCCAGAGCAGAAAGCCCCCACCATAACTTACGGTGGGGAGATGACCTATGGTACAACAAAACTTGGAAAACCAGAAAGACCTTAACGTAACCTACGGTGCAAGGATCGCTAAAATTTTATAAAAAGATGGGAAACCTAGGTTTTGATCTACCAATTCATTCCCGGCCATCTCCAAGTCCCAAGAATGATCAAGAACGATCCTGAAGCTTTCGAAGACGATTTCAAGGCTCAAGATCTCATTTTTATCATCTAGTTTGATTCTTTAGTGTCGAGAATAATTTTTTCATTAGTTTTTGTATTGATTTTCATTGCCATGACCAACAAAACCATATGTGATCTTCTCCGGTGGTAGGGTTTGTCCACGTTTGACTTGTTTTTTTGTTTTCAGTTGGGTTATTGTGGAACTAGACATCTTAAGTCAAGTTACTTTATTTATTAATAGGACTTCTAATATATATATGTTGATTAAACCTATGTTTCTTTTTTTATGAGTGTTTTAGATTTCTTTACATCGGGAAGCCTCACGAGGGTTAGGATTGGGTTGGTTAACATAAGGGGAGTATCATCTAAGTAGTTTATTTACAACAGTCTCGTTCAATCTCGTTAAGTCTACTTAAACCAATAATGGTTATGTCTATGTATTTATTTATGAACATCTAGGACATGTCATTAGTTTAAAACCTAAACTTGAAGAGGATTACATTTTCAATTATTGTTTACACTTAATCAAATTCACATTAGTTTCACTTTAAAATCAATTTTCTTCTCAATTTGTTCTTAATTAAAATTCAAATGTCAATCATGCTTTTCACTTTTCACATATATCTTGTGAAGACCACATTACTTTCCTATCTACTTAGATAAGCTAAGATCACAAAATTAAAATTATTTTTTGATTAGGCTAGACAAACTGCATCAAGACGAAAGGCTAGTCTTTGTTCAATGACATCAGATGAAGCCTAGGTGCATCGAGATTCAAGCCATGATGGATATTTGCTAGAGGTGTTCGATATTCTAATCGGATTTCAAAGACTTGAAATTCAATTCAAGTTTAGTTGAAAATCACCAATTTGAAATTCAATTCGACTCATAGTCACATTATTGAACTCGAATCTAATTGTGAGTTTTTGATTTTTTATTTGATTCTATTTGATGTAGAAATACACATACTTACACTTCCATATTTCATATATTTAAATTTAACAGTATTAACATGAGAATAAATAATTAAAACCTTCGAAACTTATATAATCTAAAATTTTAAATCTTAATTAGCACATTTTGACTTATTTGTAACTTAAAATATATTGTATGTTATGCTTGTATTTTTATTTTGATAATCTAAAATTATTATTTCCAACTAATTTTAAAATTATTATTCAATTAATATTATTTTACTAAATATAAATTGAATAAGTTCGAATTTGATTTGTATTCGAAATTAAATTTGAAATATTTTTAAACACAAATAAAATTTGATTCATGTTTGAATTTTTTGGATTCGATTCGATTTAAATTATACTTATCAATCTTGTTTGTAAATTTCAAAATTAAATTTATTTAATAAGATTGACTTCGATTAAAATAAGAATACTAATCCGAATTTTTATACGAGCATGAAAGAGAAAGGGTGGCCCCTCACATGTATCTCATACAAAAAAACTCTATTAAAAGTATAAAGATTTTTTTTATCCATATAATTACACTAAAAATTACTATATTTTTTTTTGTCAATTAAATAATACTTTTTATATTCTTATTATTATATATTTTTCTCCTCCACTCTTAACCACTTTAAAAAATATTAAAACTTTTATAGAGATTGAATAATGATTCGTCAAATATACTAATCAACAATAACATGTTTTCTCTTTCACTTACAACCACTAAAAAACATTTCATATAATATACCAAACATACTTACATAATTTTAGGGATTCCACTTAAAAGTTTATCCAAATAGACAATCTAGTACGGTAAGAACTGTTTAATTACAATCATTAATATGTAATAGTTAATTTATTATTATATATGAAAATACAAATTTATAAGTTATCAATGTAATTAAAGTAGTTAAATGCGTTTTTCATCCGTGAGTTTTTATAAAAATTGCCATTTGAGTTCAAAATTTTAAATATTGTGTAAGGTAGGCAGGACACTCTTACCACACAAACACACCACAATACACCATAAATCCATCAATTAAATTTTGTCACGTCACACTAAACCACATTATACTACACCACATGCTAAATTTGATGGCGGTGGTGTTGCCACACTACACAACTACACGCGCGCAAACATATAATGGTCACAACTCCACAGTGAGACTATATCGGGAAAAAAGAATTTTGCGACGTGGATGGGCGGTGACGGCGGTGCCGGACGACGTCAAGGCTCACCGTGCCTCACGACGCATACATCACTTCCACCTTGAGAAAACTATAATTAATATGACATTAATGTATAACCGTCGACCCCCACGCAAAAACCCTACCGCCGTGCACCATCGCGAACTCCCCACCACTGCACCACCGTTTGCCGCCGTCGGTGGCTGTCGCCTCGCCGGTTACTCGTTTCACTGTTAATCAATCGTCCTGGACTTTGTTTTGTTTTGTTTCGTTTCGGTTTATTGTCGTGGTTTGGTTCGGTTTCGTTTCGGGTTGTTTGATTGACTGTTTCGGATTGATGTTTTGGCAGCGTGTGTATATATTGTGTATGTATGTATAATGTGTGTGTCACGGGTGTGTATGTGTTGTGTGTGCGTGCGACAGTGTGTGTTTGTGTTGTGTGTGCGTGCGACAGGTGTGTGCGTGTGTTGTGTGTGTGTGTTGTGTGTGCGTGCAACGGTGTCTGTGTTTGTGTGTTGTGTGTGTGTCATGGGTGCGTGTGTGTGTGTCGAAGGGGACAATTCAGCCAAAAGCTGCTGTATATGCATGTATGCGTCCGTGTATTACATATATTTGTATGTGTGTGATGGTGTGTGCGGGTGTGGGTCTGAAGACCTGAAGGTGTGTATGTATTGTATGTGTGCGTGGGTGTATGGGTGTGTGTGTATATGTTACAATGCGTGTATTGTGTGTGTTGTATTGGTGTGTGTATTATGTACGTGTAGTATGTGTGTAAATTAGTGTGCGTATGTATGTTAATGACATATATACACACATGCATACGTTGTGTTTGACATTATATAGATATGTGGTTGTGTAAAATATATAGTTATATATATGTGTGAATTGTGGGTGTATGATCGTGGGTCGTTTTATTTTATTTCTATTACTATGAACTAGTTTGAAACCGCGCGTTGCGCGTGTTTTAAAACTGCCTGAAATATAATTCCTAAGGACGGCTCTTAGGTCATAAACTTAGACCATTTCCGTAAACTTACTAATTGTATGCGAGTAATCATAAGAACTAAACCACTTTAATGAAAAAGTCATGAGATCACTTCCAGTTTTAAAAACCTAAAATATTATAAAGGAAAACACATCATTCATGTAAAAGTATAAACTTAGACCATTTCCATAGTGTAAATCGAGATGTAATACAAGTCGCCAAAGCATCATGCCGTAAATGAATCATTTCGACCCGAAATCAACATCTTTATAGTAATGAGGTATAAAAGGAAGATAGGGTTCAGATTCAAAGTTTTAATCAATGTCAAAAAAAGAAAGAAAACAAAAGCAAGGGTTAAACAAACATGGATCCTCTGCACAACATGGATTCTATTGGTCAATTTCTTTGTTGTATTTTTCTGATTTAATTTTCACAAACTACGGTAATAATTCAGTTTAACCTTTCTTAATATCGATTTAGGTTTAATGTGGGATCGTATCATGTACTGAGGCTAAAAACTGCTAACATGGATGTCTTGGTTGCACTTGTGGATGAATGAAGATATTTTTGCTACTAATCTGTTATATAAGACTAAAATAAATAACCATTTAACATACCTCAACAACAATCCAAAGAGAGACCCAAATCTGCAGTAATCATAAGTAATGCAATCATTATTTATAATACAAATAAGAAGATGACAAAAAATGATTAGGGAGTCAACCTGAAAGTGATATGTCTTCCATTTTGACCTGTTATACAACATGCCCAACTAACTGTTCTTGCCACTTCTAGCATTTATAATAAGTCAAATAAGATATTAAAGCCAAGGAAGATGGCCTTCCCGAGCTAAGCATCTTTCTTCTCGTTTGCATTTACACTTTCAGAAACATATTCCTGACCTGCACTTTCTGCTAACACAATAACCACATGCCCATTTTCTTTTAGTCTCTGCTGAACAAATTCAAAAAGACCACCCTCCCCTTCTAGATAGAACTGAGACTCTGGAATCAAGCAACAATCCTGTTACAATGCAGACCTATAAATATATTGCATTTGCATATACTTGCAGGATAATAATAACAAATCACAATTTTAATGAACCAACAGAAAACCTTATTGATCCAACTTAATTAAGTAAACCTTGCGTTTCAGGTTCATAGTTACAAATCTTACTCTCTCGTCGGATATATTGAGCTTACCTCAATTAGATACATTAGTAGATGCCACTTGAAACCATGAAAAAGATGAATATATGCCAACAATATTGTTATGCTAGGATAGTGGATATCATACACAGATGCAAAATGTCCTAGAAAGTTTATTCTTGACCTCTTTAACAGTTTTATTGAATTAGAAAATAAAAGCAAACTTTGATGCTTCAACTAAGAAAATAAAATCATTAATGACGTAGAAGCCAAGTCCATATGCTTATAAGTAGAGGTGAGTAGGTGAAAGTATAAAGTATCCATTAAAAATAGAAGGGAGAAAATAGAAACCTAAGAACAAAAGGTTTTGCACTTTCCAAAGAGCTAAATTGTACTATAACTACAAATCCTGGCTTTTTTCAGATATGAAGTATAAGAGCCAAAAGAAAACAGAATTATAACCTGGAGACAGTAAAATGTCCTCTTTTGGATAGCAGATCCTATGTGATTAGATAAATGGGGATTTGTTAGAGTACAAGAAAGGAATAAGTGTGAAATTATGCACCTGAATTATTGTCTTTGAGGCAAGAAAGTCTTCGGCATGAAACCTGCGATGCCATAAAGACAGAAAATGTAGCAAGCACAATTGGTTTCTAAGTTGCATATATAACTGACTAAAGTACGTTATATTCTAAGCAACAACAAACTGTCATAAGTTTATTTACACATGGTTCATTTACAAAAGGAAGTTGCTTGTGACTTCATGGGTCATGTTGGTTTCTACAGCAGAAGTAGGTTCCAAAAGACATGCCTCAAAAAGTTTACATGTGAATTTACAAAAGGAAGTCTAGTTTGTAAAGGCACGTCTCAAAAGATGTTGACTATCGCCTAGTCTTTTTTGGCTTTGTGTTTCTGCTGTGGAGGTGGGTCTTCAATTTCAGCTGGATGTTTCCTTTTTGGTGTCTTGGCTGAAGTGTTGCACGTGGTACACTGGATGAAGAGGGTTCATTTTCAGTTGGGATGGGGGAAGGTGGAGTTGATGTTGGTAGCTTGTATGCTTTGTTGACATTGAGTGGTGGTCCATAGCTATCTGTTCTCCCTTGAAGCTCAAAGATGAAGGTTTTCCCTTCGAGTTGTTGTAGTTCAGCAGGCAAAGTGTTAGGGTCTTGAGTGGGCTGCTGCATAACCAGATCGTAGCATGTTTTGCCTACGAGTGATGTGACAATGCCATCAAAGAACACTGCTGGGGAGATGGTGTCGGCATCAGCAAGCATTCCAGTGAAGCGGTACCTGTGGAAATTGAGATATGTAACATTTGTGTTTTTATTGTTTGTAGATGTTTTAGGAATTTGAACCTGTATGAATGTTCATCTTTTAATCCATGCTTAAGACAGTAGAACAGGTGGCCGTTAAGGTAGATTTTGTTGGAACATTGGATGCATGAATCATAGTACCAGTCGTGTCCTGTGCCAGAGTGTATCTCTTGTATTTCAGCTAAAACCATGCATGTAGTAGCCTGCTGTTGTCATTTTATTTAAAGAAATATAGTATGGTCACTTTTCGATGTCATTGGTGTATGTTTAAGGAGACAGCAAGTTACCTTTTTGGCATCAGCGAGCTTCGTAATGGCTTTAGATAAGGGAACTATGTTTCTTTCAGCAAACGCATTCCTTGTCGGTGATGATGGTATGTCGGTTGTGGGCATGTGTTTAAACCTGTATGATATTAAATATGTTGTATATGTTTCATTGTAATTTATTGTTGTTAAATGGAAATTTAAAATGTGTTCTTACTTTTGAATAAGAGACCCTAACTGTGGTATTGCTGGATTGATGCATGTCTGGGAAGCAGATGTAGATGATAATTGCAGTGCACCTTACCATGGGTTAATGTTTTTGTTAGGTGAGATTTACAAATACGTGGAAGATATTTTATGATAATTAAAGTGGATATTACCTAAGAAAGTAGTCACTTTGAGTGAGGTGACGGCAACGATGACAGGGTCGTCGCTTGTTGTAGCTGCCTTCTGGTTAAATCCAATGGCTATCTCTTCCCAAAGGCCGACGTCAATAAGTTTGCCACTGTGTATTAATGAGTATGTGGTTGTAAGTATGATGGATGTTGTCTTCATATGTTGTTACATATTAGTTGTTGTTGTTACCTTTCATGTTGCAGCATGATGCGAACCAATCTGCTTTTGCTTCTATTTGGAATTTCTGTGATGTCAACAACACGTCCAATGAAGTCTGCAGGAAGTTATAAAAATAGGTAAGTATGCGTGAATGTTATGTAAATGTAACATTAAAGAAGTATAGTCATTAATATTTGCACCTGTGAGAAGTTTGTTCCCGTCATCGTAACGTTGTTGCAAGGCAGAGTAGGGAGCGAAATCGAAGTAATACCATGGTAGACCGTCTTCTTCTATTGGAATTACAGCTGTTGCTCTACCAAAAAGGATAGACGTGTCCCGATTAATGACCATACTTGCAGATCTAACTTCAACACATACGTATCCTGTCACGGAGTAGCAAAATCCAGCTCTTATCAAGTTGTCAAAATAGGAGCTGCTTTGGGCATCGGTAATTGCTTCAATGGCGTCACCCTGTGAATTTCAGCAAGTTATTATCAGCTATAGACATTTAGTATTAATCTGATATTATACATGACAAGAGAATACGAATGTCAAATGTATGTAGCATTTAGATGCTAATATAAGTATGTAGATGTTTTGTTACGTACTTGTGAATCCAAGAAAAGAAAGTGGACTTCAGGCCATTTGTACATTAGCCATTTTTTGACAACCCTCACATGCAGACATTCTGTTTTGCATCTCGGTGTCAGATCTGATATCTTTTGCATTGTCATCTGAAATGAATTTTTAACAGTTTATTTCACGCAAGAAATCTGAATAAACAATGTTCTTTGTCACATTCGGAAGGTTTTGTTCATTTGGTTCAATGTAGATTTTTAAGGCATGTGGTGATGTTGATCTAGAGAGTGCTACGTACAATTGACCGTGCCCGAAAACTGGTTGTGGCAAATATACACCTATTTTATTTAAAGATTGACCCTGACTTTTATTAATTGTCATTGCATAACATAATTTTACAGGGAATTGCTTTCTCTTGAAAATAAATGGTAATTCCTTATCTGTATGGGTCAAAATGATACGGGGAATGTAAACTCTATGACCTGCAGCTATTCCTGTTATAACTTGGGCTTCTATGAGCCGTGGGAGAAGCTGCGTAATTATTAATCTAGTTCCGTTGCAAAGGCCGGCTACTTGATTTATATTTCTCAAAAGGATTATGGGAGATTTGACCTTTAAGTGTAATTTATGAGGGGGCAGTCCACTAAAATTAAGCTCATGTAAGTATTCAGTTGGGTACAATATTTCAGTGTCACCTCTTTCTTTCAAATGGGGAACTATAGAATCGCTGCTCAAATATGTAGAAGAGTTACCAGGTGACATGTCGAGGACCATTGAGTTTATGAGGTCTGTTGTGTCGTTTTTAGGACAAACAATTGCTTTTTCTGAGAGATTTGCAGCTGTTGGGTGACGAAGTGTATCGTCATCATAGATAAAGTGTATGAGTGCATTCAAGGGATTGGCACAGTTTGAAATCAAGTATTTTTCTGGTATCTCAATTAGACGCGTGTCGTCGGGGTTGTCTTTGTCTGGCGTTCCGATCGAACCATCACCAACTTGCAGTAGCCATGAAGAAAATGAGATATTTCAGACGTGTCAATTGAGTTTTGTCTTGGACGTTGCAACCGCATGTTTTCTGTTAGTTTAACAACACTAAAATGCCTCTATAGTAATGATTTTGGCAAAGCAGACGCAATAATTTGAGATTTAGAAGCTTTACGTTTGATGGGTAAGGTTTGCCTAAAATCACCACCTAGTAAAATTGATTTGCCTCCAAACGGCTGATGGTTGTTTTCAAGGAGATCTTGTAGGGTTCTATCTAACGCTTCAAAACACTTACGATCGTTCATAGGGGCTTCATCCCAGATTATAAGAGATGTTTCCACCAAGAGTTGTCCAAGCTGGGTATTCTTTTTTACATGACAAATGGTGTCTTCTGTTAAATCTAATGGGATTTTGAATCGTGAATGAGCAGTCCTTCCTGAAGGAAGGAGCAACGATGCAATGCCTGAAGCTGCTACGGCTAAAACAATCTTCCCTCTACTACGTAAGGCATTTATTATCGTTGTCCAAAGAAATGTCTTACCGGTTCCTCCATGGCCATAAACAAACATCAGAATCTGTTTGTGTGCTTCAACAAGGAGACAACTGACTCGTATACTGTATGTTGCTTGCAATTTAACGACTTTTTTTGTATTTCGTGTTGTTGGGCAAGAAGTTGTTTATCGTAATTCCTTTCTTCCATCAAAAGCCTGTTCTTCAACTTCTCCAATAAATCGGGTCGTGGAACTGGCAAACCGAAGTCAGACAGGGTAGATGGGCTTGCACTCGAATTCAACAACAATTCAATCTCATATAAGACGTATTGTTGCAAGTCGTCATCGTCCATATATGTCTCTTTGCTTTTCTGAAACAATCCTAAAAGTCTAGGCACATCGTCTGACATACTACGCCACTTACTTACCCACAGGTTCATTGGATTTGATATCTCACAGAACAATAACATATGGGTAAACAATGACCTCAATTCTGATGCAGTTGCCCATGCAGAGGCTTCATCGAAAGCTACACACCATTCATTGTCGTCACCAAGCAAACCGAGCTTTTCACACGCCTCTCGATACGTATTGCATACGAAACCAGAGACCGTCTTTATATCATTGAAATTTTTGCAACTTGTTTGGTGTAACAATAGCATTCGTAAATAAAAAGTTTCACCACATGTAGGATGGATGTATATGAGTCTACCAATGACCGGTGTCCCTTGTCTAGCTCTACGAAACCATTGTTTTTTTTTTGTCCCATCTATATTCGAAAAGAAAGTCGACATAACGTAAATGTCTACCATTGACATCATAACCATTTGTATTCAACCACTCAGTTAAAGTTGTCTTTTTGTAAGATGGCTCTTCGACTATCCGTTGCAGTTGCTGTGAATCTCTAAATGTGATATTCTGCATGTTTTCTAGATGGACAGCTAACACTTGAATGGAGGGTTTCTATGATGAATTGGAAAGTCTAAAATGCGCCAACATGCCTCATGAGGACATATGAAACGTCCGTCCGTATAGTTTTTAATTTCATCTTGCTTAAGTCTAACACTATTTGAGTTGTCTCCGCAATCTGCTGGAAGAGAACCAATAGAAAATCTGATCCGATCTGCACCTTTCGAAATGTATTTAAACAAATACTTTATGACCATATTCCAACCACAATACTCAACATTAATATGTGCTTCGAAACGTAAACATAGTGCCTTGTTGTACGGAACGACATAAGAGTTGTCAACTTGAATATCACCTTTAGTAGCTACATGTCCGTCTGTTCTTCTTCTGTAATGCACATATCCGTTGCTATCGAAACGCGTGGAAGTCTCGTATGGTTTTGGAAACTTCTTAGAACAACTTCCACCAACCATGCATACAGAAGAGGGTCTAGCAAGACCACACGGGCCATGTAACATTGAATCTGTAACAATCCTATATAACCGCGGCTCGGCTATACGATCTGGAATTTCAGCAGAAATATAACGGTCTACATCGGCAGGATTGTGAATTCTGAAAGGTTGTGTGACCCATAACAATAAGTGGAAATGTGGCAGACCTCTTTTCTTAAATTCAATGGTATACAAATCTGGTTGATAAAGAAGACGGATTCAACAAACACATTGTAACAGTTAAGAATTAGAAGAAGCAAGGAAAAGGAGATAATTGGCACCTGCTGCTACTTTTCCAAATGGTTCCTCGGTGCGTAAAAAATCAAGTAACGCTTTGATTTTCATCCGGAATATCCTTGAAATGATATCAGGCCTGTCGTGTGCTTTCAATGGTTGACATGAGCGCATAAAGCGACTAACTTCAGGCCAGTTAATGTTGCACGTAAATGTTATAAAATACTGAGGATTTCCATGAACTCGACAAATTGCTAGTGCATCTTGGTAGTGTTTGTACATGTATCGAGGGCCGCCAGTAAAAGATGATGGCAGAAAGATACGCTTTCCGATAGCACGCCCTTCAATATCGCCTCTTTCTACTGCATCATGCACACCTTGGAAAAATTCAGTTATGAAACGATTTTGATTCATTCTTATGTAACCCAATCGGTATTGCTCTATGCAGATATAAGCGTCAACTAAAAATTGTTGAAAAAGTCGACCACCTCGCAGTAGTAAAGAGTACCGCCCATACGCTCATGAATTAGATAACTATAATACATATTCATAGTTAACTTACGATCATCATTCGAGTCATCAGAAGTTAAACGGAGATCCGGCGACCATCCAGGCTCCCCGTGTATAAACAACAATGGATACTGAAGAGCCATGTAAAGAGGATGAACTTTATTTATACGTTGTGGGACATCATCCTTGCAACGAATGATTATATCGAAATCTGTTGCCTCTGGAGAATTCTCGAACACTATTGCTCCGATAGTATCTGGGGTCGGGTGATCATAAGAACGTTGATTTGCTGAATGGTACAAACGTATATAGAAATTAGGGACATCAGGATTTCTGCAAATATCACGTGCAATTCGAAAGAGCTTTACAAGCGCATTCAGCTCATTCAAAACGGAGATCAATAGCTCAACAATGGTCGGCTGCAACGATGTACGCTCACCAGCATTGAAGTGGTGAAGCCTATTCGAAACCTCATTTTGAGAGTCGTAAACATACATTTGTAGGAATCTAGGATTCTCGTTTGGTGAGGGACACAAACTCCCAAGCCAATGACATATTTGGCCCTCAACTCTAAATACATATGGCCCACGCGTGTAGTTAATCACTTCGTCTATTCTTGCGCCAAAAGATGTCATTGAAAACATGGAATTATATGCACGAATATTATCTAAAAAATCGGCACGTGCATACAAATCTTGAACAAAAGTTGGTGGAGAAGTAGGCAAACATATGTTAACCCGACCACTTTTACAACACTGATTATACTTTGGAAGACGGTTAGCAGAGGCAAATCCAACTTGTTCAGAAAGCCAAAATCGTGCGCCACATGCCTGACAAACATGCACAGCATCACCGACGTCCAAATAAGGATAGGAGTCAGCCAAAGAAGTATGTGATGACTCTCCAGGATCAGAAATAGATAATGATACGCGTGCAGCACTTGTATCCGGCAAAAGAGCAAGAGTAGATCTGCGTTGTCGATTTTGTCTTCTAGATGTAAAGCCCATAAAAGAGTCTAAACGTGCTGAACTATCAATCCCAGGCAAGACAGGCGCATCTCGAGTTCGCTTACCAGACGCTCTACTTCCATCCATTTGAAATTACTTATAAATATTACCTACGTATAGATAGGCTAATGGCATAGCATTAAGACAATAGAAAAAGATACTGCAATAAACACTAAAGCAAATACTTTAATTTTTACGTCTGATACACCCTAACGAAAACAATTAAATCTAATTTACTCCTACATTACTGAAATATTTTTTATAATAAGTTGACACTAATACTCTCTTGCCATCAACCTCGAAAGTATAAAAAAAATTTTTGAAACACAAAATAGGCAATAACAAATGACAACGAACACAAATAAAAGTTACCTCTGCAAGAAAGTCAAACTCTAGACCAACAACCACTATATAGCACCCAACCTTACAAAAAATAAAGAAAGCAAAAATATATATAAAAAAAAGCCAAATAAAATAAAGTAGTCATGTATACACCGGTAACTTCAGACTTGTTGTTGTTTTTATTTCAATATGAAACCTATATTCAACCGATCGATATTTAAAAAATACCTAAGTATAAATACTATTGTGTATGTTTTAATTATCTGGCAACAGTAAAATAAAAAGACAAAGCATTATACACTCTGCCATAAGGTGAAAGCCAAACAGCTACAACAACACGAACATATCATGACACATTGGAGATCAATTTACATCAAAAGCAATGACAAAATTTACATATGTCTTAAAGCTTCTAAGTCAAGAAATAATGAATCAAAGAGCTGCAACCTAATTTTTCATCAAGAAGAAAATGAAGAAAAAAGCATGACAACAATCAGAGCCGAAGAAATGCAACGACAACACTGATTGCTTTAAAACGAAACAAACAAAACCAAATGCGATGACGATCATACCAAGCATATACATGTTGCTATTAAATAGAAACAACTACAGAATACAATGGTACCTAATCTATATATCATACAAAACCATATCTGTAACAATACAAATGCATCATTCAAATACGATACTTGTTGCTATTAAACAGAATCAGCTGCAGCCTACAATGATACCTAATCTATATATGATACAGAAGCATTTCTATTACAATAAAAATTAATCATCCATAGACGATACCAATCAAGCCAAATTTGCATTTGTTGCTGTTAAATGAAAACATATCCGCAATGGTCATGTATGAAACAACAACCTCACACTTGTTCTTGCTTTAATTTGTACAAGAAACCTATAGTTCACCCAACCATATGTAAAAAATGTCAATCCCTACGCAATCGCCATATATGTAGATGTAAATACAATTATGTATGTTTCAATCATTTACCTAGCAAATCAATCTACATCACAGGTAATAACATACAATGCAAACATAATGGTGTAAACAAATAAATGTTTACACTTGTTCTTGCTTTAATCTGTACAAGAAACCTATAGTTCACCCAACCATATGTAAAAAATGCCAATCCCTACGCAATCGCCATATATGTAGATGTAAATACAATTATGTATGTTTCAATCATTTACCTAGCAAATCAATCTACATCACAGGTAATAACATACAATGCATCAAACGGCTGCAAACTAATTTTTTATAACCAATATGATACAATATAACCTGAAGTAAACAACACTCACCTTCGCTGAACCAACCCAATAAAGCAAACCAGAAAACAGCAATAACAACCAACATACACCAAACAACGCCTGCCAAAAAATTGAATATAAAAAAAATTATGAAAAGACCATATAGAATTTAATCTCATAAAACACAAATACAAGAACTTACTAAAGTTCTCAAAACTTCCTTTATACAAGTAATGACAATTTACATATGTTTAAAACCTTCTAAGTAAATCAAAGGGCTGCAAACTATTTTTCATAACCAATATGATACAATATAAGCTAAAGTAAACAACACTAACCTTCACCAAACCAAACTACTGAAGCAAACCAGATAACATCAACAACAACCAACATACAAGAAACAACACCTGCGAAAAAATTGAATAAAAAATAAATATATGAGAAGACCAAATAGAATTTAATATCATAAAGCACAAATACAAGAAAACAGTATTCGAAAAACCTGCTACAACACTAATTTAAACAAAACCAAATACAATACCAATCAAACCAAACATACAAAAGTTGCTTCACTCAAACATTTCTGTTACAATTCAAATTCATCATCCAAATACAAGTCCAATCGAATCAAACATATAATAGTAGCTGTTAAATGAACACGAATGCAACCTTCAATGATACTTAATTTATACATTACATAAAAACTTATTATACTAATGTTATACAAAACCAAATACAATACCAATCAAACCAAACATACAAAAGTTGCTTCACTCAAACATTTCTGTTACAATTCAAATTCATCATCCAAATACAAGTCCAATCGAATCAAACATATAATAGTAGATGTTAAATGAACACGAATGCAGCCTTCAATGATACTTAATTTATACATTACACAAAAACTTATTATACTAATGTTATGAATTAAGTTTAACGCATTAGTTGCAATAAACTACATAACTTGGAGAAAACCAAACCTTCTTGTTAGACAACAACCACCACAATAGTTCGCGTTAAACTTAATTCATAACATTTCTATCAGTTCTACCTTCCATATTTAAACCGATTCAACCAACCAAAATTCCCTTTCAATGTAATCAGATAAATACATAACAATGTACAATAACCACAATAATCTAACGATTTAGAAAAAGCAGGTTCATGTTGTATCTACTCTGTATCATCAAATGAAAGCAAAGGTACGAGAATTATATCAAACCTTAAGCAGTGAAAAATGACTCTATAACTAATCAATTAAAACCCAAAAAACCTTCAGTTCATCACGCTTTGAACAAATAACAAATCAAAGCAAAGGCACGAGAAATCAATCAAACCGACAATTCCATTCAAGCAGTGAAAAATGACTCTACAACTAATCAATCAGAACCCAAAAAACCTTCAGTTCATCACGCTTTGAACAAACTAATCAATTAGAACCAAAAAACCTTCAGCTCGTCACGATTTAAACAAAAGACGCAGGCACAAAACCTAACCGCACGAACGCAATCGGAAATCAACAAATGGTATCCAAAATCAAACCGCGTTAGTGAAATCGACAGTCACAAATGACATACTTGAATGAACGGGTGAATCTCGAATGCATGGCACTAATCGAAATACGAAGCACAAACAGATCATATTCATAAACAGGAAGCACGCGGATGCCCAAATCGAATGCCACGTACACAACCGCACTAACAACGCCCAAGGGGTGTTCTTGCAATTTCTCTGAATTTAGTGAAGAAAATCAGAAGACCTAAAACTCCACTGTGGACACCGAGGTAACCTTAAGGAGTGAAAAATGACTCTATAACTAATCAATTAGAACCCAAAAAACCTTCAGTTCATCACGCTTTGAACAAATAACAAATCAAAGCAAAGGCACGAGAAATCAATCAAACCGACAATTCCATTCAAGCAGTGAAAAATGACTCTACAACTAATCAATCAGAACCCAAAAAACCTTCAGTTCATCATGCTTTGAACAAACTAATCAATTAGAACCAAAAATCTTCAGCTCGTCACGATTTAAACAAAAGACGCAGGCACAAAACCTAACCGCACGAACGCAATCGGAAATCAACAATGGTATCCAAAATCAAACCGCGTCAGTGAAATCGACAGTCACAAATGACATACGTGAATGAACGGGTGAATCTCGAATGCATGGCGCTAATCGAAATACGAAGCACAAACAGATCATATTCATAAACAGGAAGCACGCGGATGCCCAAATCGAATGCCACGTACACAACCGCACTAACAACGCCCAAGGGGTGTTCTTGCAATTTCTCTGAATTCAGTGAAGAAAATCAGAAGACCTAAAACTCCACTGTGGACACCGACCTCGGTGATTTGAATATATATAATTGTTATTATAATATATTACTATATTATTATTATTATTATTATTATTAACAATATTATTATTGGTATTATTTCTATTATCGTTGGAAATATTATTAGTACCATTATTGATATAATTATATTATTACTATTAGTATGACGTATTAGAAGATAAAACGGTGTACATTTTTTTGTGTGCTTGCCATGCGTCGAACCTTTATTTTTTGAAAGACAAAATAAGTTATAAATCATAATTCTAAAATAAATGTATACTTTAAGATTGTATAATACCATTTAAAAACACACCAATTTTAATGTTTTATATGTTTTTTCTATAGAACTACTATTAGTAAAAATAAATAATTGGTTTTAGAAATTAAAATAAAATACAATTAAAAACGGTAATTTAGACATCAATATTTTTAGTTGTCTTTTATTTCATTATCGTCTTTTTTTCTTTTTTTATTTGTTACCATCAACAAAATTATTATTTTCCAAAATTTAAAATGTTTTTAACTGAATTTTGAAATGTGTTCTTATTTTGTTAGAAATATTTTTATTTTATTTTATAAGTGGTTTCTTTAATTTATTAGATAATGTTTTTTTTTGTTTTTTTATTCAGTTTTATTGTAATATTTTATATTACTATAGAACTCTTTAATCAAGTCTATTAAGATATAGAGTAGTCATTTTTAATTTAAAATTTAGAAGGTTATTTGGACTGATTTTTGTATTGTTCATGCTTAGTTGTATTATCATATGAGTGTAAGTTTAATAGTGAATTCATAATTACTTGAGACGAAATTAGTTAATACTTTATTTATAATTACTTGAGACGAGATTAGTCAATATTTTATTTTTTTAATGGTCACATTAGGTTATTAATTTAAAATTTTAAACTCATGTACATATCAGAGGTTTTCTAATACAAAAATTTGATATAAATTTTGTTTTATTTAATATTTTATTACTTATACTTTTTACTCATATATAATTTTAATCGTATATTTTAAAATATCGTTTTATAATTAATCAAATTTTGTTTTATTTAATATTTTATTTATTCAACCCGTGTAATACACGGTTTACTAAAATTAGTGACATATATACACATATGCATACGTTGTGTTTGATATTATATAGATATGTGGTTGTGTAAAATATATACTTATATATATATATATATATGTGTGAATTATAATTGTTATTATATTATTATTACTATATTATTATTATTATTATTATTATTATTATTATTATTATTATTATTAATATTATTACTAACAATATTATTATTGGTATTATTTCTATTATCATTGAAAATATTATTAGTACCATTATTGATATAATTATTATTATTACTATTAGTACGACGTATTAGGATAAAATGGTTTACATTTTTTTGTGTGCTTGCCATGCGTCGAACCTTAACCGACCCGAAACCGACCGAACTTATCCTTTCTCATTGAACGTGTTTTAAAGTTCTTAATTATAATTATATATAGGTGTTTGATCGTCGTTTGCTCTCATCTCTTAAAGTTGTTGTCCATTTTAATTCATCTCAAGGAAGGTGAGTTTTTATGTCCATATATAGGTGTTTGATCGTCGTATGCTCACTCTTTTTATGCTGTGAACTTATTCAATTTTTTTGGGACTATTGTGTTTATTGTTTTGTAAGTATATATCTGGTACATGTGTAACACCTGGTTATTTATCAAGTTTGAGGTCGACGAAGGAAGAAAAGAAATAAAGAACAAAGTCGAGGGACCAAACTCGTCAACGAGGGAAAGTTGGGTAAGTGGGGGTATATAAAGGGAGAGGGCAACCATTCCCTCTCCCCACACCCATATTTTTCAGCCAAAGAAAGAGGAGAAGAGAGAAAGAAGAGAAAACGGGAGAAAAGTTGGTTCGGGTTGGTTCGAGCGAGCCAAAATCGTTGAGAAGCGAGTCAAATCGAAGCTCTCCTCGTTGTGGTCGTTTTTGTGAGTTCTAGGATCCCTCCTTTAAACTTTTTTGAATGATTTGGGGCTGGAAAACATCTGAAAATTGGGGGTTTGAGTGTGTACATGTTTGACCCGTTTGTGTATGTGTATGTATGTGTATGATACGCTTGAGCCTTGTTTGTGAGCTTGTGTGTGCTTTAATGGTGTTGTGGTATGCATCCCTAAGGTTTAGGATGGTCGATTTGAGCTTAGAATGGGTTTGGATGAGCTTGGAGGTTGAAAATGGCAGATTAGGTTCGGGATGAACTGCATTCTGCACCAACTAGGGCTAGGCGACCGAATGGAGGCATATGGCCGAATGGGGTGCGATTGGGGCTTAATTCGCACGATTGAGGGTCCATTCATACGATTGGGGCCAGTCGCATGGAGGTCATGCGACTGAGGTCCATTCGCATAAGTGCTCATCCGCATTAGTTCCATTCGCATGAGGTCCATCCGCATTAAGTCCATTTGCATGATTGGGTGTTCATTCGCATGAGTGTTCATCTGCATTGGTTCATTCGCATGATGTTTAGTCGCATGGAGGCCATGCGACTGAAGGGTGTCCATACGCCTGAATGGGGCTGTTGTACCCGAGGAGAATGGTAGTTTAACTTCTGACTTTCGGGGGAAAGTGCAGATGTAAGTTTTGATGTAAAGGTTCCCGTAAGAGCATGTAAGATGACGGTTGAGGCCTTAGAGAGCATGTTGGGCATGATGATGATGATGTTGCATGATTATGCATGTTATGTGTGTATGATGTTGCCCTGTATGATGCTAATGACTGTGTATGTTATGTTCCTTATTATGATGTATGTTTATCTTCCCTATGGCTTTACGTGTCATGTTAATGAATGATGAAAGTATTATGTAACATAATGTGAAAGATAATGAAAGAAGAACATGAATTAAGAATGCATGCATTAATGAACGATGAAAGTGAGAAAGTCTTGCAAGCACCGGATGTCGGGACACACCATTAAGGTGTTAGCCCAACGGTGTGGGGTTCGCTACCGGGAGGATGCATCGGGGTCTTTCTTTGTGATTGACCATACATATGAACATTGTTGCGTGCCTTAGGTACTATGACCATTTGGTACCGAGCACCACCGATGAAGGTCTTTTATAGGCTTAGGTCTAGTACCACGAGACTGAAGGGCATAGCATATGACAATGGTATACCTGAACTATACCTTAGGTACTGTGACCATTTGGTGCCGAGCACCACCAATAAAGGTCTTTTATAGGCTTAGGTCCAGTACCACGAGAATTAAGGGTAAAGTTCATAGCGATGATGAAAGGAAAATATGTAATGACGAACGAATGAAAGTAAGAATGAAAGAATTAACGGAAGTTAATGAACGATGAAGATAATAATTATTATCTATGTGTACGTATGATGTATGATCGCATGAAAGAAAAGAACGGTTTTAACGAAAGAAAAGTATGTTTTATTTTATAAAACTAGAACTCACTCAGCAACGCTGACTTTGATGTGTTTCTAGTTGGCAGGTAATGATTGATGAGGATGGCACGAGGTGGCTACTCAGCTCTTTTAGGATGACATCCATTTATATAACGCTTTTGTGATGTAATGCAACAATGTACTTTGTAACTGATTAACGATGTATTATTTTGTAAAAGCTACTATATTGAAATGAAATGTCATTTTTAAATGTTTCCGCTGTGATGCTTTATGAAATACAATGTAATTATATGTTTTATGTGCGATGAGTATCTAGCTATAAGTGTCCTAGGAACGGGGCCTTACAAGTTGGTATCAGAGCCAAAGTTTAAGTGAAATGTGCGCATGTGATGTGTTATGTGTTTGTGGATTTAAATACTGATGTAGTTAGGATAGGTAATGCTCGGGGTGTGAAGAGTAAAGTAAGTGGCTAATCACAATTGGCCACTATAATTAGGGACTTACTATACTTGACATAAACTGCCCTTAAATGACCGTGTTGGTGTTTGAATCTTTCAGTGTGCGTGTGAATGGCCGGTGGTAGATCTTCAAAAGCCTCTCATGGTGGAGGTCACGGTGTTGAACCGCGACCCAAGAGAGGGAGACCCAGAGCTAAGAAGGTGGTTCATGAAGAACAGAGACCCCTCATCCGGAGGGTGGCGACGAGAGCGCCAATCTGAGAGCCTCTGTAAAGGAGGCTGTTGTGGAAGAAGTTCATGAGATCATGTAGACAATCTTACCGTCTGTAGTGACTGAAGTTATCAAGGCTGTATGAGAAGGGAAGAAAGGAGAGGACAGGTCCTCGGAAGGATGAGAGCTATCAGAGCCTGAAATGGTTCTCTCGGATGATGAAGAAGAGTAGGAAGAAGAGAGCCTGTGCAGGAGGCGGCACGAGGCTGTACTACAGAGCATTTATGAGATGCAAGCCCCCAACTTTTGATGGAAACGGCACTGCTGCTGCTGCTCACCGGTGGGTGAGGGAAATGGAGGCTGTTCTTGATATCAGCGAGTGTTGGGAGGACCAGAAGGTGAAGTTTGCTACCCATTCATTTGTAGACTCAGCTCTATGCTGGTGGGACAATATTGTCCAAGTTAAGGGTAGCAGGGCTATTGGGAGAATGACATGGTTTGAACTGAAGAAGTTGGTGATTAAGGAGTTCTGTCCTCACAGAGAAATGGATAAGGTTGAGAGAGAATTCCTGCAGCTGGAGGCGGGGACCATGACACACCAACAGTACACCACAAAGTTCAACGAGATGGCACGCCTGGTGCCGGATCAGGTGACACCTCTTTCTCAAAAGATCAAGAGGTATATTTAGGGTTTGCCAGTGGATATTCGCAGGCACATGATCGCGTGCCCGACCGAGCACGTTTAGGTCGGCGGTGGATTGGCAGGGAGACTGTATGATGAGAGAACGGTGGTGGTGACTGAAGGTGGCAGGAAGAGTGGAGGTGATCGAAACTGGCATGGGAAGAGGTTTAGTCGGGGTGATGCCTCGACGGGTAATAAGAAGGCATGAGTGGATGACCGCCGTGTGGTCATATCAAATGCAGGGTCGAAGAGGTGTGGCAAGTGTGGAAGGGAGCATAGTGGAGAGTGCAGGTTTGGGTTGAACTTGTGCTTCAAATGTGGGAAGGCGGGGCACATGGCAAAGGACTGTCGTATGGTCCAGTTTTATAACTGTGGTGAAGAGGGTCACATGAGCAGGGATTGTAAGAAGTAGAGGGCTGAGAGTTTCGGGGCGAAGAAGACGGGAGGTGAAGGGTCGAGGGAGAGCGCCAGGGCATTCACGATAACATAGGAGGAAGCTAGGACGGACCCTGATGTCGTGTCCAATACGTTTCTAGTGAACCAAACTTTAGCTTCTGTGTTATTTGATTCGGGTGCCGGTAAAAGTTTTATTTCTGCTGCTTTCTATGCTAAACTGCCTGTTAGTAGTAGACGTGTTGATGCACCCTTCGATGTAGAAACTGCCATAGGTAAGTCTACCAGGATTTCGTAGATGATAGAGAACTATGATGTGGAACTTGAGGGTCATAAGTTTCCTATTAGACTGTTCGTGATGACCTTAGGTGTTTTCGATTTGGTTCTTGGGATGGATTGGTTGGCGGACTCCGAGGTGACCATTGTGTATCGCAAGAAGATGATTCATTTGATAGCGGCTGACGGTAGTTCAGTGACAGTTTATGGTGATCGGGTTACTTGATTCCGAAGGTGATATCGATAGCGGTGGCGGGAAAGTGTATGAGGCGTGGATGTAGTGCCTACTTGCCTATAAAGGATGTAGATACGCCAACACAACAACTATCCGATGTACCGGTTGTGTGTGACTTTCCGGACGTGTTCCCAGAAGATTTATCAGGAGTGCCACACGACCGAGAGATCGAGTTTCAGATTGATCTGATACGGGTGCCCAACCTGTTGCCAAGGCATTGTATCGGTAGGCTCCGGCGGAGATGAAAGAGTTGATGGAGCAGTTGCAAGAGCTGCTTGATAAGGGGTTCATTCGACCGAGTATCTCTCCTTGGGGTGCTCCAGTCTTATTTGTGAAGAAGAAAGACGGTAGTATGAGGATGTGCATTGACTACCGTGAGCTGAACAAGTTGACGGTGAAAAACCGATACCCCTTACCGAGAATAGATGATTTGTTCGATCAGCTTCAAGGTGCCAGTTGGTTTTCAAGGATCGACCTTCAATCTGGCTATCATCATCTGAAGGTTAAAGAGCAGGATGTCCCTAAAAAAGCTTTTCGCACGCGCTACGGTGACTACGAGTTTCTTGTAATGTCTTTCGGTTTGACTAATGCGCCAGCTGCTTTTATGGATCTGATGAATCGTGTGTGTCGGCCTATGTTGGATAAATCAGTGATTGTGTATATTGATGATATCCTGATTTATTCGAAGAGCGAGAATGAGCATGCCAGCCACATTCGGGAGGTTTTGGAGATGTTGAGAAGGAGAAGTTGTACGCCAAGTTCTCCAAGTGCGCGTTTTGGTTGCGTGAGGTTCAGTTTTTGGGTCACGTGGTGAAAACTGACAGGATTATGGTGGACCCGGCTAAGGTGGAGGCATGATGCAATGAAAGTCTCCAAAGACGCCATCCAAGATTCGTAGCTTCTTGGGTTTGGCGGGCTACTACAGAAGATTCATCCCAGACTTTTCCAAGATTGCTTCTCCACTAACCAATTTGACCCGAAAACATGTAAAGTTTATATGGGGTCAAGATCAAGAGAATGCGTTTGATGAATTGAAGACGAGGTTGACTCAAGCTCCTGTTCTGTCATTACCCGGTGGAAGCGAAGATCTGGTGGTTTATTCTGATGCTTCCTACTCGGGGTTGGGGTGTGTGTTAATGCAAAGAGGGAAGGTTATAGCCTATGCATCCCGACAGTTGAAGGTTCATGAGGTCAATTATCCTACTCATGACTTGGAGCTAGCAGTCGTGGTCTTTGCACTAAAGATTTGGAGGCACTATCTTTACGAGATGAAGTGCACCATTTTCACTTACCACAAGAGCTTAAAGTATTTCTTTGAGCAGAAGGACTTGAACATGAGGCAGAGAAGGTGGTTGGACCTCATAAAAGATTATGATTGCAAGATCCACTACCATCCGGGCAAAGCCAACGTGGTGGCGGATACCCTTAGCCGAAAGGAGAGGCCCGAGCCGATTCGGGTGAAAGCATATCAGCTGATCATGACCTCTGACATGATGAAGCAAGTCAAAGAGTTTCAAGATGAGGCACCAAAAGAGGATCATCTTAACTCTGAGAGAATGAGAGGTATGGTCGCAAAATTGGGTGAAAACACGCTTGGTGATTCGGGAGAACGTGGATTCCTCGTTTTGGGGATCTACGGGTGAAGATTTTAGATAAAGCTCACAAAACTCGATACTCCATTCATCCAGGTTCCTCAAAGATGTATCAAGACATGAAGAAAGATTATTGGTGGCCGGGTATGAACGTGGCGTGGTGGAGTATGTGAGTAAGTGCCTTACCTGTCTATAGGTGAAGGCCAAGCATCAGAAGCTGTATGGGAAGATCCAACCTTTGGATATACCAGAATGGAAGTGCGAGCACATCACCATGGATTTCATTACGAAGCTGTCGCGTACTCCGAAAGGGTACGATGCCATATGGGTGATTATGGACCGTTTGACGAAGAGTGCTCACTTCCTACCGATCCGCGAGACATATTCGTCTGAGAGGTTGGCATATTTATTCATCAAGGAAATTGTAACTCGTCATGGTGTGCTGGTGTCTATTGTGTCTGATCGTGACACCCGGTTTCCTCCAAATTCTGGAAGAAATTCCACGACGCCATGGGGACGAGGTTACATATTAGCACGGCTTATCATCCCCAACTGATGGTTAGTCAGAGAGGACCATTCAAACGTTAGAAGACATGCTACGGGCATGTGTGATTTATTTTGGGGGAAGTTGGGATGACCACCTACCGTTAGCCGAATTCTCATACAACAACAATTATCATGCCAGCATTGGTATGCCACCTTATGAGATGTTATACGGTAGGAGATGCAGGACGCCCGTCTGTTGGGGTGATATTGGTCAAAAAGAACTAGGGAGCGTCGAGGTTATTGAGGCTACGACTGAGAAGCTTGAGAAGATCATCATGTCATGAAAATAAAGTTACTATTATTAGTAACCTATGAACACCTACATCAATTCATCAGTTCTTTGAAAAATCAATGTATCCTAGCATTCATACAACCAACTAATCATCATACATTCATCAAACAATCATCAACCAACTAACATACTAACATCATCATTGAACATCAAATTTGACCACATGAAGATCCATAAACGAATTAGGGTTCGGCCCTAACAAGAAATCCATAAAAACACCAAAACTAACCTTAATTCTTGCAAAGGAACACGATTTGATGTTGCTAACTTGTTGAATTGCTTGTAATAGACCAAAATCCGTAGCCAATTGGTTGTTTCTATGCTGATTTCGAAGTGGAGAGGGTGTGAGAGGTTGAATCGCGGCCGATGGGGTGTGGGGGCTAGGGTTTTTGTGTTTTAATTAATTTAATTTTGCATATTTACCATTTAAACCCTTGTGTTTTGTATTTTATAAAAATTTAAGCTTTTAAACTCTTTGTAAAGTGTTTTTAACTTAATTATATAAAGATATAAACTAATAATAATCATTATATATTTTATCTTTATAAAAACACAAGACATACAAATAAATAGGCATGTTTCCACGTTACGCGATTAATTTCCTAATTAACATGTAAAATATGCAAACACATAAACATAATACCATAATCATATAATCAATTAGATTATCAATAATGTAACATTATTAATTATTATTAGGTCACCAACGTTAAACGACAGTGTGTGCTTACGACACGTGTATGCAAGACCTAACGGAATTAACAGAGTTTGATAATGGAAATTTACCAGATGTCACACCTTAGGTGGTTTTGATTTGGTTCTCGGGATGGATTGGTTAGCAGACTTCAAGGCGAACATTGTGTGTCGCAAGAAGATGATTCGTCTGACAGCACCTGAAGGGAGTTCGGTAACTATTTATGGGGATCGGGTCACGACTATCCCGAAAGTAATCTCAGTGACGGTGGCGGGAAAGCGTATGAGGCGTGGATGTAGCGCCTACTTGGCTTATGTAAAGGATGTGGATACGCCAACACCACAACTATCCGATGTATCGGTTGTGTGTGACTCTCCAGATGTGTTTCCAGAAGAATTACAAGAAGTGCCACCTAACAGAGAGATCAAGTTTCAGATTGATCTGATACCGGGTGCCCAACCGGTTGCCAAGGCACCGTATCAGTTGGCTCCAACGGAGATGAAGGAGTTGATGGAGCAGTTGCAAGAGCTTCTTGATAAGGGGTTCATTCGACTGAGTATCTCCCCTTGGGGTGCTCCGGTCTTATTCGTAAAGAAGAAAGACGTTAGTATGAGGATGTGTATTGACTATCGTGAGCTGAACAAGTTGACGGTGAAGAACCGCTACCCCTTACCGAGAATAGATGATTTGTTCGATCATCTTCAAGGTGCCAGTTGGTTTTCAAGGATAGACCTTCGATCTGGCTACCATCAGCTGAAGGTGAAGGAGCAGGACATCCCTAAAACAGCTTTCCGCACGTGCTATGGTCACTACGAGTTTCTTGTCATGTCTTTTGGTTTGACCAATGCGACACTGCTTTTATGGATCTGATGAATCGGGTGTGTCGGCCGATGTTGGATAAATCAATGATTGTGTTTATTGATGATATCCTAATTTATTCGAAGAGCGAGATTGAGCACGCCGGTCACATTCGGGAGGTTCTGGAGATGTTGAGAAAGGAGAAGTTGTACGCCAAGTTCTCCAAGTATGCATTTTGGTTGCGTGAAGTACAGTTCTTGGGTCATGTGGTGAATCCTGACGGGATTATGGTGGACCCGGCAAAGGTGGAGGCGGTGATGCAATGGAAGTCTCCAAAGACGCCATCCGAGATTCGTAGTTTCTTGGGTTTGACGGGCTACTACAGAAGATTCATCCAAGACTTCTCTAAGATTGCTTCTCCACTAACCAAGTTGACCCGGAAGGACGTGAAGTTTGTATGGGGTCAAGCTCAAGAGAACACGTTTGAAGAATTGAAGGCGAGATTGACTCAAGCTCATGTTCTATCATTACCCGATAGAAGTAAAGATCTGGTGGTTTATACTGATGCTTCCTATTTGGGGTTGGTGTGTGTGTTAATGCGGCGAGGGAAGGTTATAGCTTATGCATCCCGACAGTTGAAGGTTCATGAGGTCAATTACCCTACTCATGACTTGGAGCTAGCAGTTGTGGTCTTTGCACTAAAGATTTGGAGGCATTATCTTTACGAGACAAAGTGCACCATTTACACTGACCATAAGAGCTTGAAGTACTTCTTTGAGCAGAAGGATCTGAACATGAGGCAGAAACGGTGGTTTGAACTTATAAAGGATTACGATTGTGAGATCCACTACCATCCGGGCAAAGCCAACATGGTGGCTGATGCCCTTAGCCGAAAGGAGAGGCCCGAGCCGATTCGGGTGAAAGCGTATCAACTAATCATGACCTCTGACGTGATGAATCAACTTAAAGAGTTTCAAGATGAGGCATTGAAAGAAGATCATCTTAACTCTGAAAGAATGAGAGGTCTGATTGGGGAATTGGGTGAAAACACACTTGGTGTTAAAACCTGATTTGAACAGGTGTGGATTCCTCGTTTTGGGGATCTACGGGTGAAGATCATGGATGAGGCTCAAAGACTCGATACTCCATTCATCCTGGTGCCACAAAGATGTATCAAGACATGAAGAAGGATAATTGGTGGGCGGGTATGAAACGTGACGTGGTGGAGTATGTGAGTAAATGCCTTACTTGTCTACAGGTGAAGGCCTAACATCAGAAGTCGTATGGGAAGATCCAACCTTTGGATATACCGGAATGGAAGTGGGAGCACATCACCATGGATTTTATTACGTAGCTGCCACATACTCCGAAAGGGTATGATGCTATATGGGTGATTGTTGACCGCTTGACGAAGAGTGCTCACTTCTGACCGATCTGTGAGACATATTCATCTGAGAGGTTGGTTGATCAGTTCATCAAGGAATTTTAACTTATCACGGTGTACTGTTGACTATTGTGTCTGAACGTGACACCCGGTTTACATCCAAATTCTGGAAGAAATTCCATGACGCCCTGGGGACGAGGTTACATATTAGCACTGCTTATCATCCCCAGACTGATGGTCAGACAGAGAGGACCATTTAGACATTAGAGGACATGCTTCGGGCATGTGTTATTGATTTTGGAGGAAGTTGGGATGACCAGTTACCATTAGCTGAATTCTCATACAACAACAGTTATCATGTTAACATTGGTATGCCACCTTATGAGATGCTATACGGTAGGAGATGCAGAACACCCATCTGTTGGGGTGATATTGATCAGAAAGAACTAGGGAGCGTCGAGGTGATCGAGGCTATGACTGAAAAGCTTGAAAAGATCAAGTCCTTCATGAAGGCAGCCAAAGATAGATAGAAGTCTTATGCCGATAAACGACGTAGACCGATTTAGTTCCAGGTGGGTGACTGGGTTATGTTGAAGGACTTAACTTGGAAGGGCATTATCCGATTTAGAAAGCAGGGCAAGTTGAGCCCAAGGTATATAGGCCCTTTCCGAATCATCGCTCGAGTAGGAGATGTGGCCTATAGACTGGAGTTACCGGATGAGTTAAGTGGAATTGACCCGACATTCCATGTATCTCATCTGAGAAAGTTCTTTGCAGATGAAGATATGATTGTTCCACTGGAGGATATCAAAGTAGACGAACGGCTCAATTATGTGGAGCAACCAGTGGCAATCATCGACCGAAAGGAGAAGAAGCTGAGAAATAAAGTGGTTCCTCTTGTGCGTGTACAGTGGAAGCACAGGAAAGGATCTGAGTCAACGTGGGAGACTGAAGAAGAAATGAGACAGCATTACCTACGTTTGTTCGAGGGATAACAGGTTTCGAGGACAAAAGCTATTTAAGGGGGTGGAATTGTAACACCCAGTTATTGATTAATTTTGAAGCCGACAAAAGAAGAAAAAAAATAAAGTCCAAAGTCGAGGACCAAACTCGCCAACAAGAGAAAGTTGGATGAATGGGAGTATTTAAGGGAGAGGGCAGCCCTTACCCTCTCCCTACACCCATAAAAAATTAGCCAAGAAGAGAGAAAGGGAGAAAAGGGAGAAAAGTTGGTTCGAGTTGGTTCAAGTGAGCAAAATCATTGAGAAGCGGGTCAATCCGAAGATCTTCTCGTTGTGGTCGTTTATGTGAGTTCTAGGACCCCTCTTTTACACGTTTTTGAATGATTGGGGCTGGAACACATCTGAAAATTAGGTTTTGAGTGTATGTGTGTGTTTGACCCGTTTATGTATGTGTGGGTATGTGTATGATTTGTTTGGGTCTTGTGTTGGGCTTGTGTGTGCTTGAATGGTGTTGTGGTATGCATTCCTAAGGTTTAGGATGGTTGATTTAAGATTAAGATGGGTTTAGATGAGCTTGGAGGTCAAAAATGGCAGATTGGGTTCGGGGGTGAGCTGCATTCTACACAGCTAGGGCTATGCGACCGAATGGCATGCCAGTCGTGCAACTGGAGCCATACGCCTGCCAGTCGTGCGACTGAGAGTCAATCGCATGGGGAGTCATGCGACTGAGGTTCCATTCACATAAGTGTTCATCCGCATTAGATCCATTCGCATGGGGCTCATCCGCATGGAGTCCATTCGCATTAGGTCCATTCGCACGATTGGGTGTTCATTCACATGGGTGTTCATCCGCATTGGTCCATTCGCATGATGTTCAGTCGCACAGAGGCCATGCGACTGAAGGGTACCCGTACGCCCAAATAGGGCTATTGTACCCAAGGAAAAAGCATAGTTTAATGACGGACTTTTGGCGAAAAGTGCAGATGTAAGTTTTGACATGGAAGTTCCTGTAAGTGCAGGTAAGATGACTATTGAGGCCTTAGAGGATATGTTGGGCATGATGATGATGTTGCATGATTATGCATGATGTATGTATGATGTTTCCCTGAATGATGTTGATGAATGTGTATGTTATGTTCCTTATTATGATGTATGTTTATCTTCCTGTGGCTTTACGTGTTATGTTAATAAATGAAATGAAAGTAGTATGTAACGTAAAGCGAAGATAATGAAAGAGAAACATCAAGTAAGAATGCATGCATTAATAAATGATAAAGTAAAGAAATTCTTGCAAGCCTTGTATGTTAGAACACGCCATTAAAAGGTGTTAGCCCAACGGTGTGTGGGTTCGCTACCCCGGGACGATGCATATCGGGGTCTTTTTTGTGATTGACCATTTGTATAGCCCCATTGCTGCATACCTTAGGTACTGCGACCAGAGGTGCGATGCACCGTTATAGCTGGTCTATGATAGGCCTAGGTCCAGTACCAGAAATAGCTGGGTATTGCATATAGCAGTGGTACACCTAAACTCTACCCTAGGTGCTGTGATCAGAGGTGCGGAGCACCGTTATAGCTGGTTTATGATAGACCTAGGTCCAGCACCAGGAATAGCATGGTATTGTGCATTTAAACTCTACCCTAGGTACTGTGACCAGAGGTGCGACGCATCGTTATAGCTGGTCTATGATAGACCTAGGTCCAATACCAGGAATAGCTGGGTAAAGTTTATGGTTGAAGGGAAGGAAAAAGGTAATGAAGTAAGAATGAAAGCATGAAAGATTAAAGAAGATAATAATGATATTATCTATGTGTACGTATGTTGGGTGATCGCGTGAATGTAAAGTACGGTCTTAACGAAAGAAAAGTATGTTTTATTATAAAACTAGAACTCACTCAGCAACGCTGACTTTGATGTGTTTCCAGTTGGCAGATAATGATTGCTGAGGATGGCACGAGATGGCTACTCAGTTCTTTTGGGATGGCATCCATTTATAATGCTTTTGTGATGTAATGCAACAATGTATTTTGTAACTGATCAACAATGTATTTTGTAACTGATCAACGATGTATTATTTTGCAAAATTTTTATGATGAAATGAGATGTCATTTTTGAATGTTTACACTGCAATATTTTTGTAAGATAAATGAAAATGTATGTTTTATGTGTAATGATTTACCAGCTGTAAGCATCCCTGGAACGGGGCCTTACATTAAGCCTTAGAAACATATTCATAACAACATGAAACATATACATAGCCCAAAATCAAACCCCACCCGCAACATACACACATACGAGTATAAACCTAACTTTTATAAAAAGTTCACACATGCATTTTCAGCCCCAAAGCAGTTTAAAACAAGAAAAAAAAGGGTCCTAGAACTCACCTTAGCAGCCTCTGGTTATGACTTCTTCAAAACCCGTTTGCAAGTTGAGTTAAACCGCTTAGAAACCCACCAAAACATACCCGAACACGTACAAACATACATAAGCACACACCCGAGGATAAAACCGGTTAAGTACATCTTAAACACATGAATTCTTACCTTGAATTCACACTTTTCTTTTCTGTTCTTCAAAGAACCAAAACTTTCTGCTTATCTCTCTTTCTTTTCCTCAAAACCCGAAAGAAATGAGTGTGTAGGAGGTGTTGGGCGGCCATCACCTTTTACTCACCAACTTTTCTAACTTTTTGTCCTTTATACACTTTTTACCCTTCAACTTGGCTTCAAAGAAAATAACCGGGTGTTACACTTATCGATACTGGCATGACAACTGTTTTTATATGAGAACTCAGCTAACGGTAAGTGGTTATCCTAACTTCCTCCAAAATCGATGACACATGCACGAAGCATACCCTCCAGCGTCTGAATGGTTCTTTCCGACTGACCATCTGTCTGAGGATGATAAGACGTGCTAATATGTAACCTCGTACCCAAAATTTTAGAAATTTAAGGAGGTTAAAACGATATTTTTCCATAGCTTTTAGAAAGTTAACGGGCCAAAACGTAAAACACAAAAGTTAAGGGGGTGGAATGGCCGGTGGCAAAAGCCACCGACCTTCCTAAATGTGCATATAGTAATTCCCATATTATCATGATTGAAATTAGAATAATAAGGAGTTCAAATTATTATGGATTATTGGATTTTAATAACTCAAATTTTTATTTATTGGTCATAATTAATCCCAACCCAAAAAATATATACAAAAACTTCAAACCTTAAGTTTATTTTCCTCTAACAATCAGTTACTAATTGAGAGTTAACCCTGTTAGTTTTTTAATGATGTAGACTGCTTATACGACCAAAAGACTAATAAAAATTTGAAATCTATAATCAGGTCCGCTAATCTGCAACTTAAGCACTTTGAAACCCGTCAATCTTCACATATTGATGTCAACACTTGACTTGTTAGAAGTAGATTTTAAGCGAAGGTGGAGGCTAGCCACTAGAAAACAGACCTCATGGTTGCTGGGCAACAACATAATTAAAAATTGGCTTAAGTTAGCCTTATTTGATCAAAACAATTACGGTGTTTAACTTTCAATTAATAAGGGACTATTGGCATAAAATAAACTCAAACTTGAGAGTGTGGGTAAACATTCCCGAGTTGTGATTAATACCGACCAATAAATAAAAATTAAGATTATTGAAAAAATCCAATAACCCAATTATTATAAGTTTTTTCAAAAATTTTTGCATTAATTTGGAACCTACAAATAGGGAATATAAATACATAGTTTCTCTTGAAGATATTTACAAATTCATAATTATTTGGGCGGGAAATTTGATGGTGAAAATGTATATGGTGCTTAATAACTATTAGGGTGGGAAAGTTGATGGTAAAAATATATGTTGTGCTGACATATGGCATCACATGTAATCAATAAATAAGATAGATATAATGAAAAGTTTTAAAAATAAGGGTCATAATTTTTCGGGGCCTTAATCCTCTAGCTTCACTTGAGCCTTTATTGGGTCGGCCCTAGGAAGATTCTTTCTGCACTAGCATGTAATTGGTTTGAATAATTTCCTTCTTATTTCATGTTAATCTCGATTGATTTAAAGTTTCTCGATCTATATTTTGTGTATGATTGTGTTCTTGGCACACTAAGTTTATTATAATTCATGTGTGATTTGTGATGTGTTTAATTATTGGTGGTACTATGAGTTGAGTAGGTTTTACATAATCAACGAATAGTAACGACTAATCAAAAAAGTTAAAAGCATTAGAAAAAATATAATAACGAATCACAGTTCACATGAATAAAAGTAGTAAATGAGTCGAAAAAATCTAGAAGGACCAAGAAACAATCCTTGAGGACGAGGTTGTGTTTGCATTAAGGACTAGGCTAAGGACGAAAGTAAATTGACTACATGGCTCGTGTTAGGTCTCTTATGTGGGTCGTAGTCACAACAATGGCGGCTAGTTCAGCCATTGAAACACACCGACTAGACTTCTTCCTTAAGGTTAATGGTCGGGGTCAATGGGCTTCTGGAAGGTATCACTCATTCCTCTTAACCATTGCATCATAGTGTTATGACCCACCTAAATTTAAATCATTGGTTTTGAATCATAAAAATTTAAGGGATATTCATGAGCATCAAAGGCTATCAAAATTCTTTAGAATTTACCGCATGGGACTCGTTCAAGAAAAGTATGGAAAGCCCTTAGAAATGTTTGGAGAAGTCCAAAAATTTCATAAAATATCTACCTATGAATTCTTTGAGAACTACATTTATAGACTTGTATAGAATACTATATACCACAACCTAGATCTTAGGAAGCTAGTATATATAGGACTCTTGGATGGCTCATTTGTTATCATCTCACAAATTAGACACAAAACCCACAAGTTATAAGCATTCATATGACCATGCAAAGCTTCATTTGTAAAGTAGCCATGTAAACAACACAAGTATAGTTAGTTGCTTATCTTGCGTATCAGACCTAATTGCAAACACTTAAGATGGCAACATAAATTGCAACTGTAAGTATATATTACAGATTTAGAAACCAACTACTAGTACCACGATTCAAAACCCATATCTCATATTCATGAGGACATCAACAATTTATCTAAGAAAGGCCAATGTATTTTCATATTCATTCATGAGCTTGCATTGCAATTTCTTTCCCTTTCATTAATAGTTTTAGAGAAAACGGGTTTTAGTTGATTACTAACAAAATTTGAGAATAAAAGGAATCTACAAGAATTGAAGGAATCTTGTAAATTAACTACACGAATGGTCCAATGTTTAAGTCAAATTGCGAACTAAAACTTAAGAAATTATAGATTTTATTTGAATTGTTTTTAATTAATAACACTAATAGTAACATGAATAGCAGAAAAACTATCCTTTATATTAAAAAAAATAAAAAAATTTCAAAAGATGGCAACAACTATTTATTTATTTATTTAATATTAAGTGTGGTTTAATCATTTCATATTTCTGAAAGTCAAACTTAACCTTTATTTATTTTAGGGACCAAAAGTGATACAACTTGACAAATAAATATATATGAAAAACATTATTCAATAACATCTTTTGGTTTCGCAATTCAATTCTATTTTATTACCTATTTGATGGCTAAAATGATACTAAAAAATCCTCAGGTAATATTTTATTATGCCAAAGGATCTTTCGGTAACATTTTTGCCACCAAATAAGTGAATAACTCGTAATATACAAGGTTTGATGTTTGTGAGCTTGTTTTCGGATATACGCCCGCTCTTTCCATCATAATAGTTTTGCCACCCATCTTGCCTAAGTTATGCCACCTCAATCGCTCAATCACATGCCTTGTGATTTCTTTTATACATGTTGAAATTGGCCTTACTACTAATTATATTGACAAAATATGTTGTTTTTTCAGCTAAGTATTTCATTAGGATTATTGTAGATAAAACATAATATAAATCTACACGTTTGTGATTAAACAAGTCGAAATCATTGAAACTATACCTAGCCATAATCATCCATTATGGTAAACTCCATATTTCTTCAAAGAATATCCACACACACTAAAAAAATAGATCTTTTACATTGATAATTTTTAGAGATTGAATTAAGTCGTCTCACGCCATGTTGAGTATGAATCTATGTAAGCGAATGAGGAAAACAAGTAATCTCCTATCAATTATTGAGCAGCCTCAAACCCCAAAAGACATATGGCAAGTGTCAACCGAATCCAATTGATCAACTTTTTTCTCCCATGATTACAGCCAGAGGGTCTTTAGAATAAAGCATGTACAATTTCTTCAGGTTCATTGTTCATTAGAAATGTTACTCATATGAAACCATTTACACACACATACACACACACACACACACACACACACACACACATATATATATATATATATATATATATATATATATATATATATAATATATATATATATATATATTCATATAAAGAGTTTTAATTTTTCATATTCTTTGTAACATCAATACAGTTCTCAATGCATTCGAATGATCTATCAATTTAACCGGTAGACTAATTAGTAAGGTGACCGGTTCACCATTCGATACGGTTATGAAAAAATTAGATAGTAGGAAAGGATGTGAGGCTAAAGTATTAAGTAAAAAAATACTATGAAGTTCTCATTTTTCTTATAAATTGGGTTTTTCTAATACCCATATTAAACTTATATATTCATACCATGTAAGATAAATTTGAAATACTAAGCACCAAATATTAAGAAAAAGTAGCTAATTCATTTTAACATATTTTATCTAAAGTTTGTTTCTTTTGTTTCGTGGGGTTAGTCCCCTACAAAAAGATGCATTGGCCTTTATTTTGATGGGGTCATGTTCACTTCTTTCAAACACAACATGTGCTCTAATGGTTAAGGTTCGTATATGGGATGTTCCAGATACTTATTTTGTTTATTGTAGGATTTAAAATATAATTCAAAGTTTAAGTTGACAGACTTATTATTTCAGAAGAAACAGAGTAACATGCTATGCTTGTATTGCAAGAAAGATAACATATTATTTCTTTCGGTTAAGATAACAATGATACAAAACTATTGTGATCATGAGAACTTGTTTGGAAAATTTTATGAGACCCATCAATGCACTCTTAAACTATGGGATTGGATAAAACACAACTTGATCTATGCTGAGTGACTTTAAGGGAATGGATGACGAAAAGTTAGTGAAAGCTTGATTTGAATATGATTTATCTTTGCTAGAGAGACTCAAATACTTTTATTGCACCATGCCTTAAAGATTAAACTTTTTTACAATCAGTTTTCTTAACTTATATTGTTTGAAACCAATTAATCCAAGTAATTAATAAATATTGTTCTTAAACAAGGTATTTGGGATTTCCACATAGGTAAAAACCTCAACCTCCATCCTTTCTTATCCGATGCATGTACTTCCTCCACACCCTGACCTTCTCTTCCCACTTCACACTTTTTCGGGTTCGTTCTTAATCCCTGACGCCACACCCACACACCAAACTGATTTTTATTATATTTTATAGTGTTTTGATTATGACTTGAAAAAAAACCCTTTAGATTCAAGGTTTGTAAATGACTATATAATTTATGTTTATAATTGAATTTTGGATTTTGCGTTTCATGGGTGATTATATGTTTTGTCTATAGTGCTAAATTTTAGCCCCATAGTGTAAATTTTTTGTCCGGTAGTGTAAATTTTATATAAATATCGTGTTGCTCCTCCTCCCCTTAAAAGATTAATTTCACCCCGCCCCCTCTAAATAGTCATGTGATTCCTTAGATATAATTTTGATCATGTTACAAGAAAGAAAGTATACTTTTAATATTGATCATGAGTTGGCATTGGTTAAGAAACAACTAGTTTTCTTTCCTTTGGTATTTAAAATCTATTAATTTTCCTAAAATTAAATATCAAATCAAAGAAATAAATATTAGTTGAACATTTATTAAGAAAATGCATTAGTGAGTGAAGAACTAGAAGTTTGAGTAGTCTATATCAATGAAGAACTAGAAGATTGAGTAGTCTATATCAATGAGACCACAAAGTTTAATCATCAAGAGATGTGAATGTACATGAACGATGGAAATAGTGGGAGTGTGGTCATATGGTGATGACAGTCCCCACTTTACCCTATCCCATGGCCACTTAAGAGATGATCTCTTATTGCTTCACACTTTCGTGACTCAATATCACCTATATAAAGAAGAGACCCATGTTTTCAAACAATAATGTGTAAACTTTATAGTCTTCATGTTTGAATACTTTGTTTTCTAATAAGACTATACGTAATGGATATCTTGGAGGCTCCAAATATGATAACATGGATATAAGTGGGGCTATAAACACCATTACATACAAATTAATTAGGGCTCGAAGCCCTTAACGGGCGGTAAACACATTTTTTTCTAAGTTATTGCATCAAGAAGGGCTCCAAACATTAGTTAACCATTACAATTGATTTAAAATGAGATTTAGTGAAATGATTTTTGTCCACATGATATTCAGGTACATTTTAACTAAACAACCACTAAATATAGTCTAAACCCGATAACGTTTTCAAAATTGTTTTTACAAGAATGGCAAAGTTTAGAAAAGGCCATATACATGACGCCAACTCTATAGATTAAGAAAAGGCTGTAGTCCATTTAAATGCTTCTTAAATTTGTGAGATTCTCATGATTGTTCAGGATGCGTAGGCCTCTTTTGACAATTTTAAGATAAAAAGATTGAATGGGGAATTACAGTTATTTTAAAGAAGGATGAAGATGTAGAAGGGTGATGATATGCTGAGGTGAAGTAAAACGGTGAATGGTATTAAGTTAAAAGTTCTATTTACATGATCGATCGAACTATTAAAACTTTTTACATGTTTCAGCTTAAAAAATATAAAGTTCTTTTTTTTCGTTTATAAACCTTATTTTGTTAAAAAACAAACTTTATCATTCACTATTATAACTTAAATGATTCATTTAGATACAAGTTATTAACTTGTTTTTGCAAATAAGTGATAATGTTCATGTATATATTTCTTATATTTTTCCCCTTTATTTCACCTATATTAAAATCAATAAGTTGTTCTAGTTCGTTGAAGGCAGGTAAAAATCAGCCTTTACACATGATACAATTTAGCAAGGGTATTTTAAATCGTTTTTAAGTAAATGATTATAAGATTTTATGTTTATGACAAAGAAATATTTAATAGCTGTTAAACCAAAAGGCACCAATTTTCATTTCTATTCCGTGACACTTTGTTTCTTTGTTTGATAAAGACCTAACAACTTGTTTTTCCTTTCTAAAGGTGCCAACCAGAAAACCCTTGTGATATTTTGTGGTTTTAATTTCATCATTATTATTTTTATAAGAGGCATTTATCACATCTCTAAAGTTCATCTATAATTCGACAACGAAACTGATTCTTTATTCATAGGGCAGAATTAGTATTTAATATTTTTAAACTGACTTTTAATAGGTTAAACGATAAAACTAGAGAAAGTTAGATTCATAACTTAGCCTCCTACTAGAAGGATTTTAGTGTTAATATTATGGCATCAAGCCATTCATATATCATGTAGGATATGTCATATGGTAGTTTTCTCTCATCAAAAGAAGTAAAAATATTAAAATTTGAAATTTTATACCTTTTCTTTTTAAACTAAACTATAATTAGAACCTTAAATTTGTTAAAACTTTTGGATATTCAAAAATCAGATACCCGATTTTGAACACCCATAGATTTGGTAGTTTTGTCTCATTAAAAGAAGGTAAAAATTAAAATTTTGAAATTTCAAACTTTCTTTTTAAAATTAAACTATAAATTAGAATCTTAAGTTTGTTAAAACTAAAATTTCACTCTTGTATTTATTTTAAAAGTCGAACTTTCACTCATTTCGACCAAACAATTAACTTATATACATTATATTCAATTTCGATATGAGGAACTCTTTTAAAAAGTAATAGTTAGATTAGTTATCTTAGAGATAGTATATCTTTATAACC
>CM046451.1:11748469-11850969 GCA_025506515.1 Flaveria trinervia
GGGAAGACGACGATCGCGAAGAGCTTATTGAGATTTCAGTAGATCACTACGAGAAAAGTATTGAATTTTGTCGTGCCGAGGAAGATAATTTGATCGAAATCGACATATTCCCCAAGAGATATTGAAGATTGAGGAGAACCATTTACTCGACAAAATTCAAAGGTATAGATTTGGTGACATGATCTAACATAAGAACTATATCATATATTAGTGCTTTAGTATGACTAAATAATATTTTTTTATAAAGATGAAAATATACAAAGAAACTTTGGACACGACAATACTTGGTTTGCAAAATAAGAATTGAACTTGTATTAATGCCAAAAGATATTTATTTAATGAAATGGTTAACTCTTTATTTGTTTGTGAGTTCTTGTTTATAACATGTATTTCTATCCTTAATCGTTTATGTTTCCTACTTTCTAATCGTAATTTGGACAAGTTAATTTGAATTTCTTGCAAGTATATCAATAAGTAGATAATTAAAATGTGTGTCGTCCGTAATATAATACTTGTTTGTTTAGTAATATAATACTTGTTTGTTTGGTAGTAATTAGGTTTAAATATAATATACTCGTTTGTTAAGTAATGAAATGTAGTGATTAGGTTTAAATATTTAATTTTAAACCACTTCTATAGCAAGGTACTTACATTGTCATGTGTTTCTTCAACGTTGTTTGTCGAGTGCCCAAAGTTACATATCATCAAGATGTACAAATCTTATATTGAATATTTACATCTCACTATATGACTCTCAATGACATTGATTTTTTTAGTTACGAATTAACGTTATTCAATGTTCCTTTCATGTTCATATCTCTTAAATATCCAAGGTCTTTACTCTTGACTCTTAAGTCAAATAGCTCACTAGTAAGATACATAAAATGATCTTACTACAAGTTCTCCAACATATGTTTGATTGTTTCTAAATTCTAACAAATATGTGATTTTGTTTGCAAACACTTAACATATTATCTCATGAATGTACATTTATCATTTTCTTTAATAACCATAATTTTATTGTGTTTCCCATGACAATAAGAGGTTATGAAACCTTCCAAGGATAAGAACATGTATTAAAGAGTGTTAAACGCACCAAATTAAATATTTATCAAAAAACTCGAACCCTTATAACTTGTATAGTACTATTATATTATATTCATTTAATTAATCAAATCAAAACAATAGAACCACCAAAATCTAAGAACTTAAATGCTATCACCTTAACATAATATATTAATCTTAATTTGTGGATCGAAGTATTAACTATAATGTAATTAGTAGTTTAATGGCTGATTAAAAGCTACCGACTTTAATACCACTTCTTTGAAATGTTAACATTGTTGTTCGTGGTGGTAGAGCTAGTTAGAGTTTTTGTCTTTGAGCGTTGTAGTGCATGTTTGAACCCGCAAGCTTCATTATTTACTTATTTTTGTTTTTTTCCTTTTTAACATATCTTATAATTTTCTTTTAAATTACTTTTTATTTAATCTTTTAAGCTACAATACGACACATAATGCGCTTTTTTAATCTGTGTTTCAATCTCTAAAACCAAGCCATAGCCTGGGGCAGACCCAAACACTTTTTCCTTCAAGTTGATTTTTTTCCGATTCTTAAGTGTACCTTAACTTGATGTTAGAAATTTTTGTATGGGATTGACTTGATTACATAAATAAAGTATAATATATAAAGTAATAAAAATATGATTTCATTAGAAGAAGATAAAAACATTACACTTTATTTATAAGCCGGCCATAAGGCCTTAAGTTATTAAAATTAAGCACAAAAAGAATCACTTGCAAACACAAATAAAAGTTTATTGAAATGAAGATTTGCAAGCGACGAGCGTACAAGTAGTTTAGTCATCACAAGCTGGATTATAGATAATTGTAATATTCAACAGCTGTGAAATTAGGCTTTTAAATGAATACATAAGCATATAAAAATTAATGGTGATTAGATTTTTTGCTTATTATTTTTAATAAAAACAAGCTCTTAGTTTAAATTTTAGTGGGTTAAATAAATTATTTGGGTTTAGAGTTCATAAACTTTTCCTTAGGAGTGGACCTCTAAAAAACACGCACGGATCAAGAACCATTAACATACGTTACATATTAAAAAAGATTCCGCCCATTGACCGCAACAATTTCATATGCATTTCTTTTACACACTTAATAACGTTTATGTTACCAACAATTTTTAAACACCATACAACGTGCAAGCCTAACAGTTTTACTTAACTAATGAGTTATCATACTTGAAATATTTTTATAAAAATTAGCCAATTCTTTTTGTATACACATGAAATAGTGGGATATGGTCCTGACTCCATTATTAGTTCAACATCCCATGAACTTGTTGGTTGTATGTGAATATAACGACAATTCTAGTAACACGTGATCCAATTATAGCTAAAATACAATGTAAGACAAACAAAGTTGTCAAGCCCCAATAAGTTTACAAGTATTATTATGTAGATAAAATACTGTATTTATTGATAAATCATATATATCAAGTTGAATGTTACATTTACAATGAAAAGCATTACCGTATGTTTTTAGGATATAATCTCTTATATAAAACTAGTATGTTCCAGCAATGTGTGTTGCGCGTGTGATGAACATCATCGATGGGGCTTAGAACCAACGTTTACGAAAAAGTGATCTATAACATTAGAACAACAATATACCAAACCACAATCAGTCTCGGATGAAACGGTTCATCATCATCGACACTGGCCTACGGCAAAGCAACCGTAATCGATTTTTAACCAACACGAATCAGATACAAAATGTAACCTTGAGTGGTATTAGATGTTTGTACGAGCATCATCATCAACCAAGCATCATAATGACCATCATCACGACATATTGTCTTAGATGGGGCTTCTCCCATCATCACAACCCCTAAAATCTCAGATGAAACGAACATCAACATCATCAATTGGCGACATCAAAGTGGGAAAACCACATCCACTGGCATCGATTTATAATTATGATTGTGTAGTAGCTAATTATACCATAAGCATAAAATAATAAATAAAAGATAACTGTTTATTCGAACAACAACCAATATAAAGGTAAATTTGTAATTATGATTGTGTAGTCTAAGTATGCCTTATTATAATATTATATTGCATGACTTACATCATAGCTACTAAACACAATGTCGCGTTTTCGTTAGCAGTATGAACATATATAAATCCACTTGGATGAGAAGCAATTGTTGACTGTCAACAAAATTCTTAATCATTTGAGAAACACATATTTTTTATTCGACAACTGCATGAAAAGTTTTGTCCAAAAGTTTAAACATATATTGGGGTAGCTTGACTGTAATAAGTACTAGCTTAGAGCATTCGTATTTTATTATTTTTTAAAATGTGTGAGTAATATTTTTAAATTATATGGTGTGGTTTTGAGTGGTTGTGAGTGGAGGAAAAATACAATATTACTGTTCATATGTAAATTTGAAGATTTATTATTCAACTCTTATAAATTTTTAATATGTTTGAAAGTGATTGTGGGTGGATAAGAAAGAAAAAAAAGATAATAATAAAGGTGTTAAAAATATTATTTAATTGAAAAAAAGAAAAAATAGTAGTTTTTTTAATGTAAATATAAAGATAAAAATAAAAAATAGGATGTGAATGCTAAACCGTACATCATATTTAATTATTTGAACATAATTCTGTAATTTTTTTGTCTTGTCAATTGTTAATATACAAGAAAGTGTTAGGATAATGATTTTTTTATCATTTATCCTTTAAAATTTTTTACATTTCACAAATTATATCTCAATAGGTTATTTAAAGTTTAATTTAAATTTAAATTTCAATTTTGACAAAGGTATCTAATAATCAACATATTTTAGATATTTTCTTTCGCTAAAACTCACTCCAAGTCTAACATGTGTGATCGTGTGCGTTTTAAAAATTGTTTGTGACACACGTGTTTCATCATATTTTTATTTCTTAAGCCAAAAATATATTATTTTATGAAAAGGGTTCTGGTTTTAGAATCCGATCTAGGCGCCCAAAACAGTAAAAAAAGGGCCCTTCACAATTGGATTTATGGCACGATATGATTTGCATAATTGTAACCGCACATATCCATTATTGAATCAATGTTAATTGTTTACTTTAAACTAAAACAATATAAGTTAGTAACTTAGTATTGAATGCTATTCTCATAAGGTATTAGACACGCTTTTAGATTTATATGTTATGTTTTTGAGAAGATATCTAATTGAAATAAAAAAATATTAATTTTTCTACTTTAATTAAAAAGTAAATGAGGATGTCACGTGTTAGCATTATATTTGTTTTTATCAAACTTCTCTTTTTTTTTCCTATTAAATAACTATATTAATTACTAATAATATTGTTTATTTATTTTTATATTATAAGTAGTTTTTCAATAAATTAAGAAATACATCAATTTATTTATGTTATTTCTATAGAAATAGTTTTTATAAAAGAAAAAAAATCATATTTTTACGTTATATTTTAAAATTGGTTCTTAAAGTAATTTTTTTATAAAAAAATAATTAAAATAGGAAGTTATAGAAAGGAAATTTTTAAAAAATAGAAATTTTGTACACGTTATTTTGAAACAAAATATTTAATTTATCTTTAAAAAAATAATTTTTTAATAGTTCATATTATTATTTAATTACTTATAGCTATTACTAGTACGTAATTCCAATCATATCATGTCTTATTATATCGTTTTATAATTAATAATTTTTAGTTTATTTAATATTTTATTTATTCAAACCGTGTAATACACAAGTTTACTAAAATTAGTTTACTAGTTTATAAACAGGGTTCATTATTTATTCCGTTCAAGACCACTAAAGTATGGGATAAAGAGTTATATGAGAATAGAAGAAATTGTGCAAATTATGTTTTGGTTTATATAGATGTTTCAGTTACAATAATTTATTCATGTTGTTTGAGATTTTTGCATGCTTTAGTACCGTTGAATAAAAGATGTTTCAGTCACGGGAATGATAGTAGGTTTGGTGGTAGTTATCATGTGATGAATTTGGAGTAGGGTTGCGCCTAAATTAAATATGTAGTTGCATACAAGTATTGGAAATGACTCATTAATTGAGACTACTTCATAGAGGACAATAAAGAAGTGATGGCCACAAGACATAATCATCTTTAGACATAAGATGTTGACACCAACATGAGAAACACCGATTCAAATATTAATAAATGAATTGAACAGTGGTGTTTCATGTTCATTTATAACAGTGAATTATTTTCTATATAAATATAAATACTAACCAAAACTAGTCGAATCACAAACAATTACATCACAAGAAGATGGTTTTTAAGCTGCTCAATCCAACTAAAATTTGCTTTACAACCTGACTAACATACCAAACAACCAAATAGATAATAATTAATTCAAATTATATAACGTTTCTTAACACGTGAGGTTGAAAGATGATCTTATTTCAAGAACTCCAAATGACCCACCACGCGATCATATATATAGTCTCCTTCAAATCCTTATTCATCTTTGAAATACTTGAAGAATCTAAAAGCTTGATCAACAACCTTGGTCGGACGGGAAGCAAAAAATCAGTCTCTAACCAAAAAGCAACGCAACACTAGATCGACATCTTATAATCTTTAAAGAGTTAATCACTTAATACACAAATTAACTCTACTTAATTAGTGAAATTGTTTTCAAATTAATACACAAATTAATTATATTTAATTATAAATTAATATTTTAGAAATTGAACAGACTGTTCACTACTTCGTAACGGAATCACGTGTCAGTCATTTGCAATTTGACCTGTACCGCAACCTCTAATAGCATCATCATAGGGATCTGTAGTGACTTGTTATCTATTTTCTTTAACCACATGTATTAGAGTATCGATATCTCTTATCTTAGCTCCGTTATAAGTACGGTTTAATTCATTGTGATATTCTCACATAGAAGAATGCAATCTCATTAATAAATAATTATTTTATTAACATATACAAATGAATTCATATTTTTTCTTTAATGTCCAACATAAACTTGTACCATCGAGTAGCCTGATTCCTAGCCTGAAGAGAGTCTTGATCGATAGCAATTCTGATCTCTTTAACCAAAAAGTGGTCACAAGTATCCATATATAAAAATCCAAGAATCATTCGAGGGTGAACTATTTTTAATCATTTCTTGAAAACATATTTGCAAGTTTTCATGTTATCCCAGCTTCAAGAAATGACACAGTCATCAAGTCAAGTACTCAGGTTTTGTTTAACAACATCCGAATTGGCCTCTTAATGATTTAGATGTTTAAATGATTTAGACTGTTTGTTTCGCAAGCAAATGTCTAAATGGTTCAGACCTCTAAATGTTTAAGCATTATACTAATGTTGAATGGTTAATAAGTCTTATGCTAAATGGTTAAGACCTCTTACCCAAATCAATCAGATATTTGTATTTGACTAGTTAATCAATATAACAACTCTAAATGATTCAGACCTATTAATGATTCAACAATTAATGATTTAAACCTTTTATTGATTTAGTATTTAATCATTTAAAAATTATCAAATAATGAAACAACCCCTAAGATAGAGTATAGGGTCCTACCCGCACTACAACACAGATTTCTTAGGTTATGTTCTCACTGTACGAACTTTTAATTACACTACCTAGTCCACCACATTAAGGTGTGATAATATTAGTGTAACTTATTTGGTAGCTAATCTAGTTTTCCATTCAGCGTAACAAACATTAGGGATTGATATAGGTCTCATACAAGTTGTGATATTGCTTATTTGTTGACCTAAGGTCTTTTCACTACAGATTTTAATTCTCTTTGGTCCAGTCTTAACGTTGAAGGCTTCCTTAAGCTTTTGGGGCATGTTAGACTATTACTATAATTGATATATGGTATCATTATATTGTCATCTGGTATTACTGTATTAAGAGCAAATACATTTTTGTTATTTGAGTTTACTTTAAATTACATCGTTATGTCCTTAAACCAAACAAATAACAAAAAAAACATTCTTTATATTTCTATTTTTGTTCTAATACTATTTGTTTATGAAACCGATCATAGTTATTAACATATCATAAGTTTTTTATTTAAGAAAATAATGAGGTATTAACTAGTTATATTTATCTTCCTATTTATTTGATTATAAGACGTCTATTTTCGTTCCTCATTCAAAGTTGGAAATGATCTCCCGGCCAAACACTAAAACATAATTGTTGATCTTCTCTTGTTAATTGTGATTCAAGAATTCGATTAACTTATGGTTCAGTCGGTTTCAAGTAAGTATATTTAGTTTTAATTTGTGTGTAGTGTGTACATTGTTTGTTAGCAAATGATCAATTTTTGTTAGAGTCTTTTAGAGTCAGAAAATTATGCAAAATTAATGTATGCTAATCTAAGTAAGTAACTTTATGGCAACTCAAAAAATCATCTCTTACTTATCAAAAGTAAAATTGAAATACTTTTAATTTCAATAATCCAGTTATTATAAGATTGGTTTAAGTAAAAATAAATAAAATTGTGTACTTATTGTACATACACCATTTTCAAATCTTCAATCTCTGTTAGAGCCGTAAAGGCAGACGAGGCATAGTCGTCATGAGGCATGGTTTCTTTCACCCACTCGTCTTATGTTCCCTTCAACAAATCAACCCCCTAATGACTAGTTTCATGCCGTGATGTTGTGACAACACCACCACCTATCAAATTTGAATGTGTGATGTAATATGATATGACAAGATTTGATTGGTGGTTATATGTAATGTGATCGGTGTGACATGAGTTCCACCTTCATTTTAAAAGATAAAAATAACCATAAGCCTTATTGGTGTGTCATATCATACAAGTTGTTTGTTTGTTAGTCATACACATCATATGCTCTCTCTGATTTGCAAGACAAATCAAATCTTGCAACCTATGTAAATACATAATTGTCCAATAATCAATCCGTATAGGTATAATATTGATATAATAAGATTCATATGACCATATTTGTTGACCATGTACACCATCTTCTATGACCGCATAATTCATACAACTCATATAACATGTGAACTATGAAAAACAAGAGACATCAATAATTATAATTCTAAGTGATTGAGATTAAGTATTCATGATAAGTAAAAACTAAAATAAAAAATTAAATTTAATTTAAGTCTCACTCTAATAAAAAATTCTTTAATTGAGCCTGATGATTTTTCTAGAAAAAGATAGGCAAGCTCAATTACAATAACCCTAATTGGCCATTTAGTTCGCAAATGTTTTGCAAAGAAATTGAAATTGAAAATAGAATTGGAATTGAAATATTGTTAAAATTGATAAAGTGTTTGGTTAGTAAATTTTAAATGAAATTGAAATGTTAATTTTTAACATACTATAGTTAAATAAAAAAAAATTCCAATAAATGCTAAAAAAATTAATTTTAATTTCAATTATTATCAAACAAACAGGATTTTAAATAAAAAAAATTCAATCTTAATTTTAATTAGTGAAAATTCTATGAATCAAACAACACTTTAAACTCTAAATCAAGCCGTTTATAAACAATAAAAAAACAATAAACCTTTATTGAACGTGAGAATAATATAAAGAAAACGCCGACCACGTGGCACGTTCAGTAACACGCAATAATTTCTTCCAGAGAGAACGGAATCACGCCTCTCCGTTGACGGCCACCGATATCCACGTGGCCAGCTTTCTTGCACCCCACGTCACCCCACACCAGCCGCCTCCGACGAACATTCGCATCCTCCGACGAAATAGCGTAAGAATAATATCTCTATAAACTACGATTACAGCAAATCTTCCAACTTTCTCTCAGCTTTCTGTTTCACACACACACACATATATATATATATATATATATATGAACAACAATTGATCGTGCTGTTGTTGAAGTTTGTAGATCTGAAATCCTGAGGTTTTGACTGATTTTGAAGTATCCGATGAGGAATTCCAACTTCTACAAGAGATTTTCCACCACGATCGGTGAATATCCTTCGCTATCGAGGTTTCTGGTTGTTTTCGCCGTCAGGTATTGTCGATTTCAGCTTGATTTCTTCGATTTGATTAGTTTTTGATCGTTTTAGGTGATTTGGATCTGGATTATAGTGACAATCCATCGTGATTTGTTTGGTGATAGATCGTATGTTGATGATTGTTGTAGGAGTGTTCAGATTTAGCCGTTTAGTTTTTTGATTAATTTGTTTTTGATTATGTTCTGTGCTTGTGAGCATCAACTGTGAGGCGTTTGGATGAACTTCATGTTATAAAACTTTTTGAATTGAAAATTTGCTTGAATGAGTTGAATCAGATCCTTTAGGTTTCTATATAGAACATCATACAATTGTTGGATTATCTTGCTATATTGATTTGTTGTAGATGATGTTCTCTGTTTCTGATCGTGAACTGTTAGGTTTTTGGGTGAACTTCATGTTACAAAGCTTTTTGAATTGAAAATTTGCTTGAATCAGATCCTTAAAGTTTCTATATGGAAGATCATATACATTCGTTGGATTCTCTGTTGCTGAACTTAATCTGCAGAAACTTCTATTGATTGTTACCATTTTAATACTTGTTTTTCAGTTATTTATGTGATAATATCTTTGTAGTGGTGGGGGTCTGGTGGCTTATTCTGAGGCTAACACGCAAACTGTTGCGAAGATTGATGAGTTACCGGAGGCCGGAAGTGAGAAAAAGAGGGTGGTGGTTCTTGGAACCGGTTGGGCTGGAACAAGTTTCTTGAAGAATCTCAAGAATCCTTCATATGATGTGCAAGTGATATCACCCAGGAATTATTTTGCATTCACACCTTTACTACCAAGTGTTACAGTTGGTACAGTTGAAGCTCGTAGTGTTGTTGAGCCAATTCGCAACATTGTCAAGAAGGTAATTGTAATGGTTTATACATGGCTTTTGTGATTAATCATCATCTTAATATCAGATAGTTGTTTTTGGAGTTGGAAAGGGGTTTGTTACAACTTACAAGTACCTAGAGGGGGTGAATATGTTATTTTAAATATGCTCACATTTTATGGAATTCTTTGATTGTTAATATGATGACTTTTGTAAGAAGTTATTATATTTTATTACAATAAGTAGGAATTAGAGAGTTAAGAGAGATATTACCACATAAACACGGATTGTGGTTTGGCTGGACGTTTGCTAATCATCTCTACGTCCACTCCTGTGTTCTTCAACCGAGATTTTCGTTACTCTTATTCTCTTTTAATGGGTAGAAATTACTGTTCATCTCTGATCTCGGTACAAACAATCTTCGGTCCAGTGAGAGTAGAAATGACCTTTACACCTGCCCTTGAATCTTTAATATGGTAGAGAGAACCTATTTTCCTTTGATTGATTTGTTTTGCTTATTTGCCTTTTGGACATTTTTGGTGATGGCTTAAGTATGTAGCACATGAACATATAAATAATTATATTTAGCATTTGTACCACATGCTTGTGTTTTCAGTTTCATCAAGTTATTGAGTGCCTTGATAATGTGCTTGTTGTTTAGATATGAAGTATGTAAAGGTTAGCTACTGACTAATGCATGTTTAATCTATTACAGAAGAATTTAAATGTTAACTACTGGGAAGCTGAATGCTATAGGATTGATGCAAAAAATAAGAAAGTTTACTGTCGTTCAAGTCAAGAGGATAAAGAAGAATTTGTTGTAGATTATGATTACCTGGTGGTTGCAATGGGAGCTCGTGTTAATACGTTTAACACTCCTGGTGTAGAAGAAAACTGTCACTACTTGAAGGTATTATCAATTCTGCCACTTACATTACATATTACAACTCGATTTGACTACATGTAAAATCATAATGACATCAAGTAGCTGGAACCAATCTTTTTTGTTTGTCTTTTGATTCAGGAAGTTGAAGATGCTCAGAAGATCAGGAGGAATGTAATAGACTGCTTTGAAAGGGCAAGCTTACCTACTTTGAGTGATGATGAGAGGAAAAGAATTCTTCAATTTGTTGTTGTTGGTGGTGGTCCAACTGGAGTGGAGTTTGCAGCCGAGCTTCATGACTTTGTGTCTGAGGATTTGGTGAAGTTGTATCCATCTGTTAAAGATTTAGTTAAAATAACACTTCTTGAGGCAACTGACAATATCTTGAACATGTAAGACTTTATCCATGTTTAAAATAGCCAATATTACCTTTTATTTTCTCTTCTTGCTTTCCTTGTTTGCTTATGCAATTAGTCCCTTGTTTTCTGCAGGTTTGACAAACGGATCACCACTTTTGCAGAAGAGAAATTTCACAGAGATGGTATAGATTTGAGGACCGGGTCGATGGTTGTGAAAGTCTCAGACAAAGAGATTTCAACCAAAGTGATTAAAACAGGGGAGATCTCTACTATACCCTATGGAATGGCGGTCTGGTCAACTGGCATTGCAACTCGTCCGGTTATAATGGATTTCATGAAGCAGATTGGGCAGGTATTTTACATTGGATTGCCACTTTTCAGTTTCTGTTTTTTTTCATTGGATTGTTATTTTCTTTTTATATCTTCTTGATTATAGCTTGTAACTTGTTTTGTTCTTCTTGCCGTATATATAGGCAAATAGACGCGTGTTAGCTACTGATGAATGGCTTAGAGTTGAAGGAACAAACAGCATATATGCACTTGGAGATTGTGCTACAATTAATCAGCGGAAAGTCATGGTGCGTTTACAAATACACCCTTTTGAGTTATATTGTATACACTGATTAAAAAAATAATGAAATAAACACATGTATCAGGAGGATATCTCGGCTATATTTCAAAAAGCAGACAAGGACAACTCAGGAACTCTTACGGTTAAAGAGTTTCAAGAAGCACTTGATGACATATGTGACAGGTATCCTCAGGTGAAACTTTATCTGAATAATAAACAGATGAGCAGTCTCGTGGATCTACTCAAGGAATCCAAAGGAGATGTTGCAAAAGAATCAATCGAACTGAATGTTGAAGAATTCAAATCGGCCCTTTCTCAAGTTGATTCACAGATGAAGAATCTTCCAGCCACAGCTCAGGTATACATCATTAGACTCATCATTAAGCTATCAGTTTTTTTTTATCATTTTCTTGTGCTTATGTGGTTTATGATGGTTTCACAGGTTGCAGCTCAGCAAGGCTCCTATCTCGCTGATTGTTTCAACCGCATGGAAGAATGCACAAAAAATCCAGAAGGTCCTCTGCGTTTTAGAGAGTCTGGCAGACATAGATTCCGTCCCTTCAGGTACACTTCGATGTGTGATATTCGTTTTCCAGTCATTTTCGCGGCCACGCCTTTCTTAAGGGCCTGTTCACTTTGAAGTGTCAACCCACTGTTCGATCTTTACATCTATGACTCTTAAAAGTCTACATGAAGTTGACTTTGGGATGGAAAACCTAAAGCCTTATGATTTACGTGCAGGTATAGGCATCTTGGTCAATTTGCTCCATTAGGAGGAGAGCAAACAGCAGCACAACTGCCAGGTGATTGGGTGTCGATTGGCCACAGCTCTCAGTGGCTTTGGTACTCTGTGTATGCAAGGTAAACCCCCACATCCCGACACCATTGAATAATAAAACTGGGTTAATCTACGACAGTAGTTTGACTTTGTTTACTTTTGTTTGACCCGACATCTACAGCAAGCAAGTTAGTTGGCGTACAAGGTCCTTGGTGGTGTCAGACTGGATGAGGCGTTTCATCTTTGGGAGGGATTCGAGTCAAATATGAGTTGACCTCGGAAAATACAACATGTGCAATAAGTCCTGAATTTTCTGGTTGCCGTATAGGCAGGTTTTGTTTGATGATCCATACATTCTACCCAATTCTTTTTTGTCTTGTAAGCATACGATGCTTTCAGTTCATTGTTATGTTGCGAGTTAACAATAAAAACTGATGTCGTTAATCGTATATCACGTTTAGACAAGAGTTGCTAAGAGAAGTTGCGAGATTTTAATTCGATTTTGTTGTGTTGATGTTCTTACATAATCCTACAAGTCATTTTGTGTTTATCACGTGCATTGCTCATTCTTGTATCCTATTTCATTTTTTACCAACTATATTACATCCACACCTAGATATCTTTTATACTGTATGTACTTGTTATGATTTATGAAAGTTATTCTTTCATACAAGTGATCCTCCACATCTATCATTTATGTTGTAATTTTGTTTCGGATAAAGGTTGAGTTGTATTGGTTATCAAAATAAAAGACATTGTCACTGGAAACAAAAAATCACTATATAAATACGAAATCCATAAAGTATAAGAAAATAGTTTTTATATTTTTTCCTACGAGTTGTGTTTTAAAATCTTTAAAACTGATCCATCACATCTCTAGTCAAAATTGGATGAATTTGGTTCTTTCCAATCGTCAATCTTTCAATATCAGAAGCTTTTTTTTTGTAAATTGGACGTATAGAACAATTGTGGCTCTTTTAATAATTGGATCAAGATTGGGCTTTTAGAAAGAATTTGGATTGAGGGTTTTGTTATGTTAATTGGACATATAGAGTATAGACAATTCTATTGGGCTTTCAAGCTTTCGTCAAACAACTTTGTAATTCTTTTATTTATTTAGGTTTTGTGTAACTTTTTAAATAATTTTTTAATTTACCAAAAAACTTGTATAACTTTTTCATAATGGCAGCAGAATATATACTCATAATATTTTTTAAAAAAATTAGGGTCGTTTGATAGTCTCGTATTATACTTTCTACAAGGGACGAAAAAAAGATTAGCGTCCGTTGACGGCAACCCTCCCAACCTACTTCCGCCACTAAATCTCCAGCTGGATAAAAGAGCGGATACTATGCCTCAACATCTCTCCACTTTCTCTTTAGATTTCCCCATTTTCTCTTGCCTCTCATTCTTCACCTCAAATACCTTGCTCATTTGTGTTATTTTTTCGGGACAATTTCACCCCTCTTTTCTTTTTCTTTCTCTCCTCCGTCAAGCACCCATGCGGAGCACGACTCGTTTGGATCTCAAGTAAGATACGCCATTGACACACCGGGTAAAAAGAACATAACACTAGTGACCAAAACCCAAGCTTGATGAATACTCTACCAACAATTGGTTACTACCCACACAAAAAGTAGCACTATGACCATGTTTTTAGTGTCACCTTTCTTAAAGAATATTAAAAGGTCTATTTTTTAAACGCACGATTTTAAAAGTGTGGGTGAAAGTATTTAAATTTTATCATTTACTAACTTTTTAAGATTCTTGATTAATTCCTCTCTATGTATAGGTGGGCACATAACTAATTTTGATTTTAGAGAGTTTTTTAATGTCACTAAGTGACATTTTTATTGTAGTTTTAGATTTGCAAGTTGCAACCATGTGTAACATATTGGATAACAGGACTATGAGGTTTTAGTGTTTTAGGTTGTTATAAAGTAATATTAACTTTTGAAACTGATATAACTAAAAAAACAACAAAATAAATTATTTTACTTATTGAAAACTTGTAATTCACTCAAAGGATGTGATCCATCCAAGAACACAATCACTAGGTCCAATAACTTTTTTCACATATTTGGTCATATTTACCAAACCTTTGATAGCTACCACCTCCACTCAACACACTTTCAATTTGTTGGATTATCAAAAAAGCCAAAATAAATACTTTTAATAACATAAATAATTATACACTTATATTCGTATAATTAATAATTATGTAAATTATACAAGCTTTCAAGTTGAATTACCTAACATAACTAACCACAAACTGTGAAAATGTTCCAAAGCACGCAGATTAACTTAATTAACATCTGATGAGAAGATGATGCAATTTGTATGATTGTGATGAAATCATAAGTATTGATTAATAACTTTTTTAAATATAATATATAATCTTTAACTCTACTTTGTTTATGAAGTTCTTTTACATTTTAATTTTGCTAGATACATTACACAAGTGATATAGTTTTTTTTAATATGTACATGTAGAAGATATGTGCTACAGAATTGGAGTTTATATAGTATCATTTTAAACAATCTATCCATTCAAAGGCTTATTTGCATACAAATCATAGGAGGTCACCAAATACAACACATGTATCATGTATTTTAGGTAAAAGGCATAAACGTTCACATATAATACATGCCATTCATATAAAATCACACACTATATGTTTGTAATTATGTAACATGTACATAAAATCACATACCATTTTAGTTGTTTAACACCATGCTCCAGAATTACGTATCACGTACATGATTACGCATCATCTTAGAAAAGTTGTGCAATATATAAAAATATAAAGGTATCATATATATAAAATCATGTGCCACTATAATTGTTCATCACTGTACTATAAAATTGTATCACATACATCATTTCACATCATCTTAAAAATGTGTTTTCTTGAACTACAACTTAAAATTAAAGATATTAATATTTCATTTTTGACTGTATTATTTCCTTGAAATATTATTATACATATAAAAGCTATACATTTTTTTAAAAGATGGAACTAGATTTAACCCAAAACAAATAAAGTATCTAAAATCGTTCCCATACCTTTTAAACCTTAATCATTATATTGCTTATATGCATATATACGCATATATGTGTAATTATGTATATGTATGATAGAAAGTTATTAAAACGTAACACACTTTATAAAATAAGTTCTAGCTAGTTTATCAATGGCCCAAATGGCTTCTTATTCTTATATATATTCTAATGACTTTAAAGACTTGATTAAACGTAAGATGTCTCCGATATAAAACAAAAATATATGTTTGTGGTATTAAATGCACATGCTTTGGTCGGCAAAGGTAGCCTCCCTTGCAAATTAAGATATAAAGTATAAAATATATATAACGAATTAAGGTCGCTTTCCACTTTGATGAAAGGTTTGATTTACAATATTATTTAATAAATGTTATTGTGATTTATAACAGAAACAGTTCTAAAAAAAGTTGAGAAGCCAGTTAACTACCCCCAAGTCAAATCAGTTCCACCAAAAATTGGAAATAAAACGTGTTATTTTTTAAAGAAACTTAAAATAATAGTGTCTCGGTCATTTTTTAGCGTAAGGGATAATTGTTTATTATTTGTATCAAAATATATAAATGCTACATTTGCTCTTGTAGACTTTCGTTGGTGTTTTTATTTAAAAGATAACAGAAGACAAAATGTGGCAGCGATAAATTCGCATGGGTTAATGATGCAGTGCATTAACAGCTTGTAACTCATGTTTTGTGAATAGTAAAATGTGAATAGTAATTCTACTCATATATTTTACACTCTTATCAATATTTTTGTTTAAGGTAAAGTAAGATGTGTGCGCAAGTATGTTCCGTATGAAAGTGTATGAAAGACAATAGGTTCAAATCGAAGGGTTACTTCTGTAACTTTGCCAAGTAGTTTGGTAGAGACTATTATGTTTGTATGGACAAAGAGCTTAGTATTAATTGCAGAACCGTTTAGAGGGATTGGTCACTTACAACACAAACATATAATAAGCAGAGTTGTTTTAGAACACTTAACATATCAAATAGAGAACTAATAATATCTTGGATTGATACTTAAAACACAAACAAAATATGAGACAGAACCAAGAACAAACAACATAAGTAAATGGTTTTCAAAAATATTGTATATTGTTTTCAAGTTTTTTTACAAGTGTTAAAACATGCATTCTAAGTTACAAGGACCTGAGATACTTTATATTACATCCTACAGCCGATCATACTTTGAAGACCAACTGAAAACATTTGAACTAGATAATAAAATCAAATGTAAAATCAAAAGGTAGATTGTTTTTTGACAAGTGACTATAACATGTCATAACTCACACCCTAATGATAAACGTACATAAAGTAGAAAGCATAGACTCAATACCTCAATGTACAGTTTACCAAAAGCATAGACATTTTCACCAATTTGTGAAAGTTGGCGAGTCAACAGAGTTGTAGGGGAAAATGGTCCAGCTTTATGGTAAAGTACATCAGATAAAGCATGTATTCAAAAGTCTTCGGAAGATAATCTGTCTTCACTTCTTGGCTTCGGAAGACTTTGTTTTTGCAGCTCCGGAAGACTCATTTCTGGCTTCGGAAGATGTTAGTCTTTTATTTGAAAGATTTTACACTTAGAGTATTTCTAGTGCATGGTGTAAAACTTCTGAAGCATCTCTACTTCTGTACTTCAGTGCATGCATGCAGGAAAGACTTTGGATGTTTTAGGTGCATCAGCCTTACATAAAATCTTACAAACTCCCCCTAGGCTGATGCTACCAAAACATATGAAGATGCTAGATGTTGACAGTCCTCATTATAATAATAACCATACCCTTCACTCAGACTCTTATAATATCTCCTCATCTCAAAGAGATCATGCAGAGGTAGATTTAACATGTCCTGCTATGTGTAGATATCTTCAATATGTAAGGCCCCGTTCCCGGAGACCTCACAGTTGGTCAATCACAGCAGTTAAAACATTTAACATTATAATTATACAAACTTAAGCAGCGGAAATAATTTATCAAAAATCATTCATTTCATTTAAACCACTGTTGTTGAGCAATAAATCATCGTTTAACTGATTACAAAAAAAATGTTTTACTGCATTACAAAACAACATAAAATACGAATGGATGTCAGTATTTCCCTACTGAGTAGCTTCGCCCTCGTGCCATCCTCAGCAATAATTACCCGCCAACTGAAAATGTATAAAAGTTAGCGTTGCTGAGTGAGTTCTAGTTTTACAAGTAATAAAATACTTTTAGTATGTTGTATATGAAAATACTCTTTCTATGAAATACAACTCTTTACTGTATATGCGAGCACACATTAACTATATGAACAGTACTGTTCGTTCTCTTTACTGTATGCCTTGTATGTTCTGTAATCTTTTATCTTTATCTTTCACTTTCTGTATGGACCAATGAGCAATACCCTAAACTGTATGCGCAATGAAAGCCGGTGATAGGCCATCTATATCCCTCAAAAGGGTTATGTTTACTGTATACAAGGCCGACCCAAACACCTAGGGTACGCTACAGAGGTCCTGCTAATCTCTAAGACTGGCCCTGTGTGCATAATAGGGTAGCTAACCCGCAACACAGTTGAGCTAACGACAACACGATCGTGTACCTCCTGTAAGCTTGCAAGACTTGTTAACATTTTATTAATGTTCCTCTTCTTTTCTTTATTGCTCTTTCTCTTTGTTATTACGATATACTTTATGTTATGATAATATTCATACCACGTAAAGTCACACATTATAAGTAATAATAATAATAGCAATAATAATAATAAGGAACAATCATAATCATGAATGAAACCATCATTAATAAACCCTAGTCAACCCACAGTCAAAACCCTAAGAGCACAAACTCCCAAGAATTCTGTAATAAATTCTAAGTGTTGGGCGCTTAGACACTATTTGGGTGCATGTGCCCTGTTTGGGCGTTTCATTACTATGTAGGCGCATCAGTCAACACTTAACTGCTTTAACTCTTAGGCGCATGAACAATTCAGGCGCATGGGCATTATTCGGGCGTATGAACACTTAGGCGCATAGGTTATTCGGACGCATGGACACTTAGGCGCATGGGCCACTTGGGCGCATGGACACTATTGGGGCGCATGGCCCTACACTTAGTCGTCCGACTAATATTTCTAGGCACATGGACCACTATTCAGGCGAATGGGCTATACTTAAACATTTCTAAGGCATTTTCAGACGCATGAGCCTTATCTAGGCACATGAACCTTCTATGTAACATGTTTCTAGTATGTTTTCAAACCCATCTGTTCTAAGCTTATCATGACTATTCTAAACATGAACAACCTATAAGCATTCAAAAAATCAACATCCAACATGCATAATACATACGGGTATACATACATAAACTTTGTAAAATCATTTTAATACATTTTCAGCGCCAAAGAGTATTTAAAACAAGTAAAAACCGGGGTTTAGAACTCACCTAGTGCAAATTAGGTTTTCTTCCTTTCTAACCCTTTTACAACAGAGTTCAAACACCTAAAAACACACACACACTGACACACACACAAGCACATAAGCATGTAAGCATGTAACCGGATAAAACCCGTCACAAATACTTAAAAACCACAAATTCTTACCTTGAATTCAATCTTCTTCTTCTTCTTTTTTTTCTTCAATCGAGAGTTTCTCTGTTCTCTCTCTCTCTCTAAAACCGAATGAAAATGGCGATGTGAAGTGAGGGTGGGCGGCCATGCCCACCTTTACACCAACTTTTTGTGTACTTTTGTCCTTTTTACATTTTTAACCCCTCAATTTAGGTTCATTGACAATTCCTTTCTTTATTATTTAACCTCTTATTCTTCTCTTTCTTTTTAAGAAATGACCGGGTGTTACACAATACCTTGATCTCTGATTACATGCTATTTTTCTAGATTAGTGGAGTAAGTCCAGGATAAGATGGGTCTTTTTGATGCAAGAGGAGCTTCTTGGATTGGAGTTATTTAAGTTTCCTCCTGTTGTACTTCTCAAGATGTTTTGAATTATCCTAAGGTTTGGAGGTGAATGACCCTGTCTTTTTCTTCTTCTTTGACTTGAGTTTAGAGGCCATCCTTTTTCTCCTCTTTGAACTTTTCAACTGAGAAGACTGGCCTATAGAACCTTGTTATTCAGTCTTATCTTTTTCGGTTGAGTCTACCTCCCTCACAGGTTAAGAAGGAGGGATAGTTTGACCCTATTGTGGATCAAAATATGAAGGTTGTTGAGACTCAAAAGGAGGTCAAGTTGTGTTGTCTCAAATAATTCAACCTTAACCTCCACTTCTTGAGGGGTTTGACTTTGTGGTATAAATCTATGAGCTCTCCTCTTTTAATCTTCTGTTTGATCACCCTTATGTGCTCATCCATGGTGGATAGAGACATTGGACTATGTCTCCTTCTAGAGAATCCATACAGCTTCAAGAATCTCACCATCTTTGCCTATCAGCAGACTCTTTTTGACTTTTCTAGATGATGGCTCTTATTTTGGCTGCTTCTTCCCTCATCTTCCTCTTTATAGCCTTTGCTCTTTGAGTACTTGACGTTCAAGTTGTTTGAGGTACTCAAACTTAATATACTCAAATGGCAAGGGAAGAAGTGCACCAACCTAGTAGAGACCTGTGGCACTCAGGTAGTTGATCTTGTTTTGTCTGTCAGTTTCTTTATCTACTTGAGGTTCTTGTGTAGCCACAGTATCTTGCACATGGCTTTCTTGAATTGGGGAGAGAGTAGAAACATATATGTACATCCTTTTCTGTCTCTTTTCTTCATTGATCTAAAGGAGCAATTTTGCATCCTCTGCTTCCTTCCTCTTTCTATACGTTTCCATGTCTGCCAGTTCATTTGGTTCCTCTAAAGGGAGAGAAATGGTTGGATCAATGTCATAGTTTCTAGTTTGTAAGTAAGTAATCCTGACTGCCCTTAACTCATCATTTTGAATATTTCGTCTACGGGCAACCCTACTTGTAGTTTGCATGAGCCCTAAAGACCCAATTGAACTATTTTCCCTTAGCTTTCTCTTCCTCTCTCCCTCTTTCCTCTTCCTCAGTCTTCTAAGAAATCATTTTCCTTTTCCCTTTATCACTCATAGACCTTTGTGACTCAAGGTGGAGAGAGCTTTAGCCTTTATTTCTTTGAGTAGCATCCATGCTCTGGCCAGAGAGAGGTTGTGATACACCTTCACCAACAGTTGTTTCATTAGGGGAATGAATTGTTGAAGTAGTTGAAGGTGTGACAGGGCTCTCAGGCTCTATCACTAGGCTTTCAGTCAAGGTTTTCCCTTTAAAGAGAATCTCAGAGTCTGCCTCAACATCCAGTTGACCAATGTCATTATCTGATTGCCTTTGTCTTCTTCTTAGGCTGAACTCTTCGGTAATCCTATCTTAAATCCTTTGAGCCAGCCTGCTAGCTTGCCTAGATTGGCTTGGATTGACAAGTGGCATCTTGATCAGGTCAAGACCTTCATAATAGTTCAAGGTGTGAAAGTTAAAGATTTCTTGCTGCCCTTGAACTCTTTGAAGAATGAGGGCTTTTATGTCAGCATCATACCTCCATCCAATTATGTAGTTTGAAGTTCCTTGGGGGTGGGGATGACATAGCCATTGGAATACCTTCCTCAAAGAGACTCTGAATGAGAGAGACTAGAGACTCCACATCAACGTCCATACTCTATGAAAAACTCTCAAGTTCTGTGATTGCTATGACTTTTCCCCCTTTTTCGTAGCATCACCCTCTTGCATAGGTGAGCTAGGAGTTAGGTCAATCATATCCATAGGTTTTTGTGTTCCTGGATGAGCTCTCCTTAAAGGCCTCCCAGCTAGTTGTTCCCTGAGATAAGATATTTCAAGTTGCTGATCATTGACCCTATTGTGTAAGGTAGTCACCTGAGATTCTAGTGACTAACCTTAGAGACTAGGTAGGTACATGTTTTTGATAGTTTTTGCACCTTTAGTCTCAAATTTCCCTTATCTTCATTAGAAGAATCATTGGAGGATGAGAGAATTTGACCAAAGTCCTCACTCTCACCACCAACATCATGTTCTTGGCTGCTCGATTTCCCCTGCTCATAGATAGATTCAAGTGAAGTGTCAATGGGCTGAGTTGCCATGGTTGAGGTCTTAATGATATAATCACTTGCAAAAGTGAGAGCCTCTTCCATATGAACCTCCTGAACAGGTTCAGGGAGATCCACCTCAGTGTTGGGTAGATGATGTGGGCTAGACAAGGGATAGGCAGGAGAACTCATCTCTCTTTGAGTAAGGGAGAAGTAGAGAGACTCATGGTACTCACTGAATCCCATTTCTTTATCATCATAGAATTCAAGGTTAGGAATGGGTTGGTTAAGATCTAGAGGCTGGGGATGGTAACTTTCCCCTGAAGGTTGTTCACTTGATTGTTAAGACTCAGAGTGAAGTCTTAAGGCTGATGGGATAATGATAGGGATGAGCTCGGTACCGTACTTATACTGAACCGGTACCGACACCGAAAGTACCCATTCCCGATTATTATAAAAAATGAGTACCAATACCGGTACCAATTTTGGTATATGGGTACAGGTACCGGTACGATTCCAGTATTTCGGTACCCAATACCTCTTTGGTACCCGTTATCTCCACAACATTATTTTTTAGTCTTGTTGTATGGTTCATATTGGTTACGCTATCCAGTACTTGTTTTTGTACTCGTTACCCTATACATGTTTGGTACCCAATACATCTAAAAGTTTATAATAACTAAACAAAAATAAAATATAAAAAAAACATCCATATGTTTAACAAAAATAATACATAAACTTGACCATGCATTCTAAATATCATCCATCAGTTGTGAAGCAAACTGACTCAAAAAAATAGTAATTTTTCATGGTGATGAGTTTCACCTTAAAATAATAAACACCAATAAGATCAATATCAATACTAAAAGTTTCAAAATATCAAAGAAACTTAATCTTCGATTTGATCACTATATTGTCAATCGTTTCTCAAAATAGGTTATTCGTATTCAGGTACTATCGGGTACCATACGGGACTTTTGGGTAAAGTACCGGTACTGGTACCGACCAGTACCGATCCCGAAATGTAAGAAAATCAAGTACCGATACCGGTACCTTATACAAATTTTCGGTACTAGCTGGGTACCGGTATCGGTACGGTACGGGTACTAGGTACCAAATGCTCATCCTAGCTAATGAGCTAATTAGGTTGAGCATGAGGAACCTCACCACTGATTCTTGATAAGATAAAGTGGTTTGCTCCTCAGGAGAAGTAGGAGCTTTAGTGTCCACTTTTTCTTGTATGGGTAGTGATATGGGGGCCTGCACCAACTGAATAGCTAATGTAGGGGTTTGTTTGGATTTTTTTGGTAGGTAAGGGTGATTTGAGGTTGTTTAGGTGGTTGAGAGGTAGAAGGTGATCACGTGTCAATATTTTGGTGTTTAATTGATCTAAATGCTTAATTTTACATCATGATTATGGTGGAAAAAATTCAAGTTGTATGTGTTATGGATTATGGTGATTGGAGCTAAAGGAAGCTTATTTTGGATGAAAAGATGCAAAACGAGAAACCAAAACTAAGTTTGGTGAAACATAAAGAGTATGGAAGAAGCGAGATGGAAATCGGAGCCCGAGAAGTGAAGAAATGCAAAAACCGAAGTTTCAAGACCATGGTAACATAAAATGGGCATAACTTGGGCTAGGAAAAAAGTTACGGGGACCACGACCTATCAACGGAGAGCTCGTGAAAAGTTACATGTGAAAATCAAAATTTCACAAGGGGCCCGGCGTATGATATGCCGCCCTGGGCGTATCATACGCTGGCTGACGTATTGATGGGTGTATCTAGGAACGTATTGGCCAAAAATTCCAGTGAGTTGGGCGTATGATACGCCGGGTATCAGCGTATCATACCCCGGTGGCCTAACAAATCCCTATTTTCATGGGGTTTCAAGATATTGAAAGATCAACAACTCTAATTCGAAATCCAACTTTTTCTAGACGAATTCAAGGGCTTTGAAGGTGTCTTTTGAGTATTCGAAGTCTCCCAATTCATCCCAACAATCATCATTAATCATCATCAAGCAAATATTGAAGGTTTAATGGCAAAAATGCATGGCTAGGTTCTCTTGATTGATTTCGGGAGTACGATTCTTGTAAAGTGAGACGATTGGTATAATTTATTAGGTTTTTGTATTAAACATTGATCTATTGAATGCAAAATTATGTTTTGATTGATTTAAACAAGTTAATTATAAATAAAGTTGTTTGCTTGATTATCAGTTTTTTGGTTTTCTTGCATCATGAACTCATTAAGAAAAGTAGGTAACGCGATATAAGTGAATTGGTAATATTATGAATGAAAGAGTCTTAAAATATTGTTCCTTTGTTATCACTTTGATCAAAAGTTGATATCTTTAAGTATTGTTATTTGCAAACCCCAATTTAGAATTACCAATTGTTGATCTTGAAGAATTGGAAACCCGGAAGTGATTGTTTTTTCGTTATTTAATCAAATACGTTTTAAAGTTTCTTGCTTTATGCAGTTTTGCTTAAGTAATCCATTCAAAGTTTCAATTTTTAATTATAAAGTTGGAGTCTTTTAGTTCATCGAGTCGTATTCGTTAAACATTTTCCATATATTCCTTGTGGAGACGATCTTACTTACCTTGCACAATAAAGGTATCTAATACCGATAAATTAAATTGTTTTTGATCGAGTCTCGACAACCAGATCAAAATGACGCCGTTGCCGGGAAATTAGTGCGTTTAATGTTTAATCGTTTTAATTTTTTCTTAAAAAAATATAAAAAAAACCAAAAAAATTATTTTTATGTTTTTCGTTTAGTTTGTTTTCTAGTTCAGTATTACGCGAGATAGTTTTGTGTCTTCTTGTTTGCAGGTACCTATTACGTTAATGCATACAAGAGTTTTAGGAAGGACTTCACCATTGCACTTTGATCCAAAAATCAAGAAAACCGCAAGAGAGAATCGTGTGTTTCACAAATCATGCAAGAATTTTAGGTGCATCAGCCTTACATAAACCTTACATTAATATTAATAGCTTTAGTAAACTCGTGTATTATAGAGGTTTTCAGTATTTACATTGTTATCATTGAAAATCATATTCGATAAGAATAAGAATGGATCATTCATATGAGTTTTGTGTACTTTATTTCATATTTGATTCTCTGATGTCTATAGTAACAATTTGTATCAAACCCTCTGTTAATGTTGAGTCAAAGAAGTTGACGATTAGGGTTCTATTAAGAGATCAATGATGGTGTTAACAAAGTTTGATTCAAAAAAACTCAATGGGAAAATTGGTTTTGTTTAGTGGAGATGTATTGAAGATGTGTGTTCTTTTGGTACATTAAGAGGTAGTTGAAGCTCTTTGTCGGTAAAGCATAATTGTTGGAGGCTCTTATCGAATAAAGAGGAGAAGGAGATCACAGAGAAGGCACATAATGCTATCATTCTCAGTCTTGATGATCAAGTGCTAAGAGAACCATTGAGTGAAGCCGGGGCTCTTGGTGTTTAGTCAAAATTGAAAGGATTGTATATGATCAAATCACTAGTTAACTAGTTGTACCTAAAGGACTCATGCATACTCTTTATATGAATCCTTGGAAGTCTTTTAGAGATCACACTCACGAATTCAATAAGTTAGTGTTGGATCTTAAAGAACGTTGAAGTTACATTAGATGATAAGAACCATGTAATCATCCTTTTGATAATATTAGCACGTACATTTCTATGAATATTTTATAAATACCCTAATGTAAAAGAGAAGACATTATCCTTATAAGAGGTGTTGGATACTCTCAATTCAGAGGAACTAAAGAAGATGTCAAATATGAAAGAAGAATGTGGAGAACGTCTGACTGTTAACGAAAGATCAGATCAAAGAAATACCTAATTTAAAGGATCGATCAAATTCAAATAAAAACTTAAAGAAAGTGTTTTGTGTGTAATATAGAAAAACACTTGAAGAGATACTACCTAGAGTGGAAAACGAAAGGAGAGACAAGTAAGGTCTAGAGATTTACTAACTACACTCAAACTGAAGGAATTTCAGATGGGTATGAAAGTGTTGAAGTCCTAATTATCACTAATGATTGTAGAAGATGGGAATAGCTCATGGATTCTGACTTTTCTTTACACACGACTCTTGTTAAAGAGTTCTTCAAATATTCTGGTATGAAGACCTTGGTGTAGTCAATCTTGGGGATGATAGACTTCGTATTGTTACTTTCAAGTTAAAGAATGACGTTGAGATGAATATGCAAGATGTGAGAGATATTATAATCTTAAGAAGATTCTAAGGGTACATTTAAAAAGAATGGGTGTTATGTAAGAGCATTCATAACTCGTTTCCTAAATTTATGCGAGTGTATTCTCTATATTATATGGTATGGTTATAAGTGGTTGTGAGTGAAGGATATGAGAAATTTACTATTCAATCTGTATTTTTGGTAAACACTGTTTAAATCCCTATAATGTTTTAATATATTTTAAATGGTTGTGAGTGGATAAGAGAAAAAAAGTAATGATAAAGTTGAAAAGAAGAGAAAAAGATAATAATTTTTATGTAATTATATGGATAAAGATGAAGAATGTATTCTGAATTTTGTAACTCTAAGGAAAGCAAGGATGGTTAAAAGATCAATGATAGTGTTGTCAGGCACAAGAAAAAATAATAATATTTATCTTTTTGATAGTGAAATGTTGGCTGTATCTATGTATTTAATTTCAAAAGAGCAAGATAATGCAACCTTGTTGTAGTGCAAAAGGCTAGGACACATTATTCACCTAGGTATTGTTTAATCAAACAAGCATAATGTATTTTGTTGGAAATTTAAGGAGACATAGAGTTTTGTGAAAATTGTATATCGGGTAAGGCTCATAGGGTATAGTTTAGCGGGGCATACACTCGAAAAATAAAGTGTTGGAATATGTTCACTTTGATTTGTGGAGGTTTGTTAAGATTTTGTGATAAGGGAAAATATGAGGCTTTTGAAAAGTAGAAGGGTTTGTTAAATAGTTAGTTGAAGACCATGATGTTTGTTAAAGAGAAGAGCTTAGTATGTAGGTTTGTTTTTCCTTTTTCAGTTTTTCATTATAATAATTGAAAATCGAGTTCAATATTAGTGAATCACTGAATTTGATTCTCTAGCGTCCATAGTAACAATTGTAGCAGTTATAAGTTGAGAATCTCAAAGAATCATATACATGTTTATAGAGACTGTTATATAATTGAATAATCATCTCACTTTGTCTTTCAGTGTATCGGTTTGTTATTACTTATAATTTATGTGTAATTCTTTTGGTTCCCAACTTAAAATTGATTTTTTATCTTGATGATTTGTTTCATTCCAAAAAAAATGTTTACTTATACAATTTTCGATTGTTTTGTGTATATACACAAAACAATATATTGTCTTGTTTATTTTATACACATGCATATAATGTGTTTAGTTACATTTATTGTTTCACATATATTTTGTTTTATAGTGCATATTGTGTTTTTGTCACATGTATCTTCGAACAATCTACTTTTATATTTTGTAAACATGTGTATGTCACATGAAAGTTTATTTTTCTTGTCGTGTAAAACTTGTTAGGAGGAGAGAGGAGAGTAAAAAGAGAATAAAGATTTATAATTACAGTGAAAATTTAATTAATAAATAATAAATTTTATTTTTAATCACCCTAACTACTCATAATTACACTTTATTGGGCTAGCACCCGAGATAGGAAAAATTAATAATTTAAGAAACAATCAACTAATAGTTAATAATAAATAAACTGGTAAAAAGAAACCCGTGCATTGCAGCAGGAGCGTTGAGATTTGTAAGGCTCGATTTCGATAATTTGTACATTAGTTTTAATCTGCAAACAAAATTCACGTCAATAATATAAACATGTTGTATGATTTCGCCAGTTTAATATTAATGATTATAAAGTTTTAATTTTGTCATTGTTTAGATAAAAACTTTATGATTTAAAATATATAAATATTTATAATTGTAATATAACTTTTTAATATATTATGTTAATTTATACATGAAATCCTTCATTTTATTATATTAATTTAGAAAATAAAATAAAAGATGATATCATACATGATGGCACTAAACTCAAAGTAAAAAAAATATATTGTCAAGGATGGGAAATGGGTTTTGAACTTGCAAACACAAACATCAATAACCATATTCAAACCATTCCATCTAAACTTATTCTAGTTTTTTATACTCAAATCTAACAATTTAACACAAACTAAATTTTGTAATAAAAAACTAAATGTTTCACCGTAGACACCGACTTATGTTTTTAATATATATAATACGTCGGTTTCATTCAATATTAAGTTTTTAAGACCAAACAAAAACATTGGAGGTCGGTTCTCAAAAGTAAACAAGCAACCAATTTTATAAACAAACAACTTATAAATCTCATAAAAAAATTATTTTTGAAGAAGATATTGATTATAGCATTTTGTAGAAAGATACTTGTTGCATGAAGGTTACAATTTGTGAATTTCATAAGATAGTTTATTACTTGTTCAAATGAATTATATAAACTTGACCCCATGCTTCTTATCCAAAAGTTCGCTCATAGGTGTTGAGCAAGCCAACAATGGGTTTCACATGGTAGGGTGAGAGGTTTGCAATTGGTATTTTTCCACCCAAACCTTCTTATCTCCATGGATCATGAGTTTAAAATGTTTCTACCAATGATAGGTTTAAGCCTTTTTATTATAATAATATTTTATGAACTTTTGTGAATTGTAGAACACTAAGTTTATTTTGGATGTATATAGATACCTAGATATAAAATAAACATTTTTGGAATCTTGGTTTAAACAATAGGATCGTATGATATTGATCATACTCATTCTTGCTTGACTTGAATTGGTGAATTAAAAATCACAAATAAACTAACATTTTCATGAGGTAGTATATTAATAAGATATATACCTTTAAAATGTATTTCAACATGTTAAAGTAACCCCGCCACAAGTGTGTATCATGTGTAATCGTTGGATGTAATAGTTTAAAACATCAAAACTAAACTCTTAACGTAGAGTTTCTTGTTGTAATAAATATAAGTCATATTATACTATACTTATTAGGGTACCTATCTTTTATTTTTATTCAATAGAAACTATAACATTGTAAAAAAGTGAAAGAAACTATATAACATGAGGTCACCCATTTTTCATTTATATTCGATCATCTTACGAATATAAAAACAAATCAAAACAAGATCTTGATTTTAACAAGTTGCAATCGCTTAATCCCATTAGGGCAAACACGTTTGCCTTTGAAAAAGTAGACCACCCGCTCTTCATATTCTATGTGGGTTAATGCTCACAAATTTTATGTTCAAAGACTACTTTGGAAAAGCATTCATCGAACTCTTATTTGGTAAAAAAGAATTAAAAAAATATAACTTATGCAAAGTTTATGATATAAATAATTAAAAAGTCTAGGTCCCAAAATACAATTTAAACGACAATTACTTATAAACAATTTTCCTACTTTAATGATTTATTTTAGGTGGTTAAATATATAAATGAGACAGGGCTTCCTTTATTTGCACACGCCCTTTATATTATTTTTGCTTCCGAATCATACAACAATAATTGGAGTGGTTAATTATCAATTTTTATAGAACTTTATGTTGCTTAGCTTGAGGGATGGGAGTGGTCTATACTCTACAGTCTATTACTTCATTTCTTTGATGGCATGACAACTAAGGGTAAATATAATATGGCCTTCCATTTATTGATTAAAGTAAAGGGGTGTTGGGTATAACTTTCTATAGAATTTGGAATTTGTGATATTAATATTTAGGATTAGAATTTTCAAAATGAGTAATATTTAATATAATTTAAATCCATGAAAAAAATAAAAATGTTGGTCGGCAAGAATGAGGTTGTGATGGTGATAAGTTTAGTATATACGAGATGATGAGGGACTAAAAGTAATATAATTTATTATTATTTTTTCAAATCAGACATGTATTTTTTCAATCTAAACAGTGACGAAGCTTGAACAAAACAAGAAGAGGGAGAGGGACGAAATTAATTTTTTTAGGTGGGGTGGGGGGAACTTGATATTTAAATAAAATTTTACACTATCGGGACAAACGTTTACACTGCCGAACTAAAAGTTAACACTATCGACGAAAAAAAGGAGCCCCCGGGCTCCACTATCCTCCGCCAGTGGATCTAAAATCAAAATAAATTATACAATACAACATGTGAACAATAAATTAAAATTATTTTTTTGATAATTTAAAGCAAATCAGATTTCCCCTAACAATACTCAATTCTTTACCATAAGATATAACTATAATAAACATATACATTATATACGAGTGTGTTTTTGTTAAAATTTTTAGAAAATCTAAACAAAACAGTATAAGATTAAAAATTAATTAATAGTAAAATACAGTTTGATTGCGATCTAACGTAAAATTATTTTACACCAGACAAACTACTTTTCACAAAACAATAAGTTCATAATTTATAAATTTACTTTTTGTATTTATAACATTTTTTAAATACTCTACTTTTTACATTATTATATCTTTTGTTTATGTCCCGTTATAATACAATACATTAACTTATAAATAATGCTTAGATACATAATACAATCATACGTTAAATAAAAAGTAAAAAATATGAAAAACAATTAAATAAATTAAACATAACTACAGATTAAGTTTTGAAAAAAAAGGAAAAAATCTTAAGTGGCATTCCTATCAAGCCTTGAACACCGTAATTGATGTGATAGGGGGGCATCATAGAGCATTAGATGATGGTTATAAGGTTGGGCCGTTAGTAGAATAGAGACTCACGTGAGGTTATCTATAATATTACGACATGTGACGTTGACTGTACATCTGATCAAGTAGTTTGACCCTATTGTGGATCAAATGATTAGGGGCTAACTTATGCCTCACGACCTCCCGCACGCCCTTACGATCGCTCCTGCTTGGTTGCTATGTGCATGACTAGGGTGGTTGGGCATGCAGCTTGTGCCCTGGTACGCGGCTCCGACAACACATAGCCTAAAAGGTGCGAGTTAAAAGTTCCGACTTTTGATTTTATTTTTGAAATTTTATCAAACTATAGCGATATATCTCATCTTCTTTTTTAATTAAATCTTACGTGTACTTAAACACTATTACACCTTTTAAATATAATAGGAACTATTGTATACATGACGATTAACCAACAATACTTTTAGTATATTGCTTGGTTGCCGCTAAAAAAACAACACTACTATATTTGTCTCAGGCTACTAGGGCGAAACCCGAAGTACTCAAACTACCCAAATTACATCAACAAATAATAGTCTGTCACTTTATTTTTACCTAAATCTATCCTAATCGATAAGAGTACAACCTAAACTATCCACTCTCCCAAATCCCAAAACCACTCTTCACAATACACTACTTCTTTCACTTGTACCACCCGAATTCTACCCAAAACCACCAACCCAATGGCTATTGGGTAGTGTTGCCATTCAACCCAAAGGAACCCTATGGGTACCCAAGGATGCTTCAAGTACCCTCATATTTTATTTTCTTCTTCTAATCATAAAAACAATATCCTAACCTGTGAGAAATAAGCCCGAGTTTAAAGCTAAACCTTCAATCATATAAACACCATTACATCTCTCAAGTATGATAGCAAATGAGTTTGGTTACTTAGACACCCTATAATTATAAATTAACAACCCAAATTTCTATACGTGTCGTATAGCCCCATACGCATCGTATGGGGGGGGTCGTATAGGGCTATATGTGTCGTATGGAGTTATATGTGTCGTATGGTAATCTGACAGCCCCTGAGATTTTCCTTGTAGTTAATGTTGAGATTCACTATACTTATCGTACAGTTCTATATGTGTCGTATAGCGATCGTATATGGTTATATGTGACGTATAACAATCTAACAGCCTCTTAAATTTTATTTGTTTTTAATGTTTTTAACCTGATACGCCTACGTGACATATACACAAATATCGATTTATCCAATTAACTGTCTCTCGCAAAGTAACAAACAACTTTTGTTTTTCTATCGCTATCACGAATCCAATACGGAAAATATAATATTTTATTTGTTTGCTTTTCTATCATCGACAAGTGACAACAATTTCCAGACCCATGGGAAACCTCCAAAGGCCAATTTCGTAATTTACGCACACCCTCACTTCTGTTACATTACATACACACAAGATAAGATAACTCTGTATCTATCTATCTATATCTCTCTATCCCCTCACCCTAACACCACTCATCTCGCCGGAAAATGACGTCACTCCGCCTCTAAACCGCCGGAGACATGGTAGAAGCCGACACCCACCTCGCCGGAACCCCAACCGGAGTTTCAAAACTCCGGCGAACCACCGATCAAATCTCATCTTTAATCTTTCTCTCCCACTCCATCAAAGTCTTCCAATCGAAATGGAAGATGATAAGACTCAAACTTGAAGAAATACTCTCGATTATCGCCTCTCTACCGCCGGAAATTCAAGCCTCCGCCGGCGATAACATGGGTCTCTCCGCTATCTTCAACTCCATTCAAGAAACGACAGATTGTTGCAACGCTTTGGCGCAGAAGTGCGTTGAGCATTCGTACAGTGGGAAGCTGTTGATGCAGAGTGATCTTGATATAATTGTGGTTAAATTTGATAATTACGTTAAGGGTTTGTCGGAATTTGTTAATGCTGATGGGTTTTTGGGAAATGCGAATCACGCGATTGTGGTTTTGAGACCTGGGGTTTCGGCATCGAGAGATGATATTAGGTTTTATGTTAAGGATTTGTTGTGTAGGTTTAAAATTGGGCGAATTGAGATGAAGATGCAGGCTTTGATTAGCTTTAATGAGGTGATTCAAGAAGATGAGAGGTATGTGCGAATTGCTATGGAAATTGATGGGCTTGTTCATGTTCTTATGAAGTTTTTGAGCTCGAAAGAGATTGGGATTCAAGAGGAGGCGTTGAAATCAGTGGTTGTAATTTGTGGGTTTGATTCGTATAAGAGTGTTTTGGTGGGAATTGGTGTTGTTGCCCCTTTGATTAAGGTGTTGGAGAGTGGGAGTGAGTTGGGGAAAGAGTTGTCCACCAGGTGTTTGATGAAAGTCACGGCTAACTCTGATAACGCGTGGTCGGTTTCGGCTCATGGTGGTGCTTCTGCACTGTTGAAGATTTGTGGGAATGGTGGTGATGATGGTGCTAATGGTGGTGAATTGGTCGGTTTGGCGTGTGGAGTGTTGCGAAATCTGGTTGGTGTTGATGAGATCAGGAGGTTTGTGGTTGAAGAAGGCGCGATTCCGTTGGCTATTAAGCTTGTTAGGTCTAAGAATGAGGCTTCACAGATAAGTGCTATGGAGTTTATTCAAGTTTTGGCATCTGGGAACGAATTCGTGAGGGGTTTGATTGTTAACGAAGGTGGTATACGTGTTCTTGTTCGTGTGTTGGATCCAAAGTCTTCGTATTCATCCAAAGCCCGTGAGAAATCGATGAGGGCACTCTTGTTCTTGTGTTCAGATTCAGTTGGGTACATGAACAGTTTGAGAATCTATGGGTTCATGGATCATATACTTTATTTTCTTCACAATGGTGAGGTTTCAGTTCAAGAATGTGCATTGATGGCTGCATCTTGGCTTTCTGCAACTTCAGATGAGTTCAAGAAAGCAATGGGAGATGCAGGATATATCCCAGAACTTGTTAAGTTTCTTGATGCAAAGTCATTTGAGGCGCGGGAGATTGCAGCAGAGACGATTCTGCGACTGATGGAAGTGCCCAGGAATCAAAAAAGATTCGTGCAAAACGATCAAAATGTGAACTTGCTTCTGCAGTTGATTGATCCAGAAGAAGGTAATTCGAATAACAGAAAAGTTTTACTTTCAATTATCATGTCATTATCTGTTTGTCATGAAGGTAGAAAGAAAATATTAAGCTCAGGGTACTTGAAAAACATAGAAAAACTTGCGGAGGATCAAGTTTTAGACGCGAAAAAGATTGTTAGAAACCTATCATCGGGTCGAATTCGAAGCATAATCAGGGGAATTTGGCATTCTTGAACTGTAATTCACTTGTCAATTGCATGTAAATCGTGATTTTGTTTTGTTTTTGCTAAAAAGAAAACCATATTAGATCCTTTGTGTTTAGTCTGTACCCATTTGTAGAAATTGAAATAAAACTAGGCAATGTTATCAAAATCTGAGTTTGCTCTCACATCTGTTTTCTGAATCATCTTTCATCATATCCATATAATTTGTATTTACTAAATGCAACTTTAAGGTTTATTAATGTAAAATTAATTAGTTCCTTCATTGATTGTTGTTGACAAATCTACCAGAATGATGATGTGACACATCTGAATTATTATTACACTAATTAATGTTAATAATATGACTTTGATGACTTGATGCTTTTTAAGTCATCTTAAAAAGCATATATTAGTATAATACTACTACTAGATGCATTTGTACACATACATTCAGTATAGTTTCTGTGAAACATGGTTTTTAACAATAGGATATGTTTTCTTTCATTTTAGAATCAGTTTTAATTAGAAAACCTCGAGAAGTGCATAAACAATCGTATATACATACAGCTCAAAATACATAGTGTGAGAGAAAAACAGTCTGTTATTAGGTTGCATAACCGAGTTATGCATCACAGTTAAATGTTAATACAACTATCACATTTCTAGATATTAGTTATATAACATAAAAAAGAAATATGAAACTAAATAATGATCAGCTAATGGTGATTAAGGGGTGCACATGGGGAGGTATGTGGGGAAGGAGGGACATGTGAGGTGATGAAGCAATCAATATTTTCATATTTTGTCTACCTCTGATTATGTACAAGTCAAGACAGCAGAAAGTACTATGAGTTGTAGCTGTTGTTGGTGTCCTTTTTTGTCTTCTTCACCTTCTTTTGGTGTATTGATATATGTGGCATTAAATTCTTTCTGGTTTTGGATGATACATGCACCACTTCCTGTTACATCTCTTGCAGAAACAAAAAACAATACATTCTGCATTAGCTTGCTCATAGATTCTATAACTAAGCAAAACAATCAAACATACCCATTAAATCCCACTCAAAAGCAGGGTCTAGGAGGGGTAGTTGGTGGCGAGTCTTGCCTTTATCTTGGGAGATAGAGAGACCGCTTCCGAAGAAACCCCCGACTCAGTAAGGAAAACAATAACCGTGGCAGTTATAATATACGGCATACAACACACATGTTATAGATCACATAAAAGCTGAGAAATTAAGTACAACAAATAAGCATCAAGAAACGCGTGAAAGGACAGATTGAAGAAAACAGAGGTCCCGCAACCAAGGAAACCATATAAATATTAAATTGTGGGTATGTTTATAACTCTTGTTTCTTACAAATTTCACATCTGTAGTATATACAATTATTTTAGGCATCCGCTAATTTTGGGTATATTACAAAATGTTTTGAAACATACAAGATGGACCTAGTTTCAAGTAAAAAGATTTAAAACCTAAACAAAATTAATATAATCATATGTGAAAATAAAGTGCTTATACAAATACATATAGACATTCAGAATACAGATATACAATAAAAAAACTTGTTTGAAGTGACTATAGAGATATAAATATAAAAATGACTGTTGGACACTTGATGAAAAAAGCATGAAGCTTACAAATTTTTTAATTTCTTTTGTTTTGTTACTTTGTGTAATTTTTAATTTTGAAACAACAGAAGATTTGGATGTTATGACATTCAAGTTGTTTAAAATAACAAAATCTAAAATAAAGAACGTAAGCGATGATTAAATGATAAATAATAAAAGGATGAAATGAGCTATCAAGTCAAATAGTCAATCAAAACATACTAAAATCAAAACGTGGAAGTTTTTAATAAATCTTGTTTAATATCGAGTTCGGTTGTGCTACACTTATTTTTCAATTTTAGATAATTTATAAAGTACCGGTACATTAGTTATTACTAAAATAATCTTTATGTTAAATAAATAAATTAGTAACTAACTAATCATATGAGCCTTCTTTTACTTATTTTCCAAGTTTTTTCCCCTTATTATTTCTTAATTCTACTATCATTTATTTTTTTATTTTTTTCAATCTGGTAAGTAAATTTGTTTCCTAATTCTGTTTTTCAATTCTTAAATCTTTATTATTAACCATTCATCAAGTTTTATTTTGTTTCCACCACCTTGAGTCGAGTACTATATTTATTTTATCCGGACACAATTTCTAAAGTTTTTGTATCCCGACTCAACTACTTTCTCGCCTTTCCGTGAAGGTTTTTTGGGTATTATATATTCGTTGAGGTCGGATAGGTTTCTTGTAAAATCATCATTTGAACTTGTTTTACCTGACTTCGAGTTTTGTTGTTATATTTTTGTGAGTGATTTTAAACTCTCACTCATCAATATAACGTACACCTTGTCATTTCGCATGGTCTTTTACAATATGACATGCTTTTTTAAGTGCTAGAAATATTCTTCATTTTTTATTTTGTACTCCATCAACACTATAATACCCGTGATGGAAATAATAGTAAATTAATGATAATAATAATTCTTAACAATAATAATTTTTACGGATAATAAAAGAGATCCGAAAAGAATAAGTCAAATCATAATTCTAACCGACATTTTCGACCTCCGATTTTTAAACCGAATCATCGTGATTGTGGGTTGTTTGACAAATTAGTTTCATTGGAAAAGAGCTTATCTCCTGCAACAAACTGAGCAAAGGAATAGGATTTATTATCTCTTCTCAGTCATGGCAGATCATTAGTTTATAACCCGTAAAACTTTTGATTTTTCTATGAAAACTTCAATAGCATAACTCCCGACCGTGCCATTCTCTTAATTACTGTTGAGCGAATAGCGATAACCATCATGAGCCACCTTTGCTCTACACCTGGGCTCAGTTCACTTCTTAAACAAGTAAATGGAATAAATGTCCTCAATTTAAAGAATGGTAAATGACTACTAAACTATATTATGAGAAAATTTTCAATTGATTAAATGGTTGTTGTTAATTTGTATGTATGTAAACATACGTGATGGTAAATTTAGTTTAAAAAAAACACCCTTGATGTCATAATAAAATTGCAGGTGTAGTGCATCCCGTGAGTTTAAGAATATAAGAAATAAATATGTGAAAATGTTTTACATTAAATATTAAAACACTAACCATATAATATTACTTCGTTTTTACGTATGAAAATGATTTATGCATGGAAACTTCTGTGTGCATGTATTAACTCAGATCATATATTAATAATTAGAAGTATTCCATCGCCGGAACGTTAATTAATCAACATGTAAGTTGTTGATACATGTATGTCCCTAGATCATGATATGAATGTAATAGATCTTGTTTGTCTGATTCCGAGGTAATGATTGGAATGATTAATGAAATGATATTGCTTGTTTCATATTTATAATGTTTAATATTTCATTAATGAGTCGACATTGAATTGGTTAATTAGGTTTGTGGTTGTTTGAAGTGTTACACATAATGTTATATTAATTAATTAATACATTCAAACTTAACAGAATGAAGTTTCATGCAAGTGGCCCATGCGAATGGACCATAAGCATGAATAACTTCATACGAATGACTCAGTCGCACGACTGAACCAGGAGACTGGATCAGTCGTATGATTATAATATGAGATTGACTCAGTCGCACGACTGAATACTCAATCGTGCGAATGAATCAACCGCATGATTCAATCGCACGACTGAACCATACTAATGGTTCAGCCGTACGAATGAATAATACTAACCTATAAATACAACCCAATTCGTGAAAAATAGAGAGCTTTTGATTACTTACGACTCCAGACGTACCCTAGCCGTCCAGAAGCCTCACAATTCGTTCTCCAAGTTCATAGAACACATTAGATCAATTCTCAATCGATTTCTAACGTTAGTTTCAATTCTTGATTGATTCTTCGTGTGTTCTCACTGATTGGATCGCCAATCAAATAGGATTCCGCACTATTTGATCTGGTTTACACGCTAATCACTAGGTATTTCGTTCAAATACCAGGTCCTAACAAGTGGTATCAGAGCTTTGGCTCTTGATTATGTGTGATTCAATCAAGATTGATAAAAAGTTTGTGTTTTTGCACTAAAAACGCAATCTTTTGCGTCAAAAGTGATCTTGGACGTTCCCTGCTCATCAAAGTTTGGTTTCTACGGACTTAGGCGATTAGACCTTGCGAAATTTCGAATTGTTACGGCTAAAACACGATTAACCTAAAATTTTCGCAAAACAGCAGCCACAGTCGCACAAGTGTGCCATTCGCACGACTGGACTTCATTCGCATAGTCCAGACACACGATTGGACCCAGTCGTATCTCCTTTCGTACGACTGAACCGTTCGTTCGCATTGCTCATACGCATCAGATTCATTCGCACAATTGAGCTAATCGCTTAGTTCAGCCGCACGATTGAACCAGTCGCAGAGTTCATACGCACGACTAGACCATTCGTATCCTTCAGTTGCACTAGTGATAGTTTGGTTTATTAGACTTAAAGTTATTCGCCATGGAAGATCAAATGTCAGCCTTTACTGCTGGAAAGGACTCTAGGATACAGAACCTGCCGTTGCTTGAGAGTGAAGTGGGTAATCATAATAAACCACCAAAGCTCTTGACGTTAGATGAGTTTCCTTACCGGAAACAACGTTTTGAGATCTACCTCAATGGAGTGGATCTGAATCTGTGGGAAGCCATCGAGATTGGATATAGTACACCGTTAGAGCTGATGGAGTTAAGCTAACGTTAGGAGGGATGACAGATGTGCAGAAAGTTAAATACAATGCAGAGAAAAGAGTTTATGCATTGATTACACAGTCTATTCCTAAAGACATATTCCACCAGTACTCAGAGAATGGAATGCTGGCAAAACTGGATATTAATGACTTCATTCTTAAGTTGCGAGAAGAGTCACTTAGGATGAAGTACAGAGCTCAGAAGTCTTCTTACAATCAAAATCCAGCCTTGTACAACGCCACGCCTCAAGCTAAGACATCTGGAGCACCTCTCTAGACTGCATTTGTGTCTAGCTCATCGGGTCCAGCACATGCGTCTCCTTCAGGATCAGACACGTCGGGAATCTCTTGCACTCACTATATTGGATCCGAAACAAGTGCTACTAAACTGAAAACCGAGAATCTCGGAAATGTGACTGTGGAAGTAGCTCGAGAACACATGGATCTTTTGGCTGCAATGGTTCATTCTTATGATGAACTTGTTGCTGGGAAGATTGGAAACTGCCATCTGGCCAACGAGGACTACGAGCAGGTGGACGAAATGGAGCTTGAGAGGATGGACATAATATGGGCCTTAGCTAGCGCTGTCCGGAGGGCAAAGAAGTTTGTAAAACAAACCTGACAGAACTTAGTAGCTACTAAGGATACCACATTTGGCTTTGACAAGAGCAAAGTGACCTGCTTCAACTATGGAGAGAAGGGGCACTTCAAAAGAGAATGTGTCAAGCCTAAGAAGACGGGTAACGGGAACCCGTTCTCGTCCTTCACTCGTCAAGACAAGCAAGCTACCAGTTCTACTTCATCAAGCAAGGATCCAAAGGCCTTAACTGCTCATGATGATGAAGGACAAGATTGGAGCTTTAGGTTTGTCTCGCCAGGGGAATCAAACATTGCAAGTGTAGAAGACATTGACAATGATTCCGCTAGTGAAGGAGATTTAGCAGTTGAGATAGCGATGTCACATAGTGAAGAAGCAACTGCAACCAAGGTTAGTTACAAGCATAAGGAGGAGTCTACCACGTCAGAGACAGAAAAGACAGAATCACTAGAACCAGAGACATCTACTGCTGCGTTGATGGCTAACTCTTCTGACTCAACTCAGGTAAGTACTACTGACCAAATGTTTGATAATCATGCTTGTTTTGATTGTGATATTTTTAGGAATAGCATAGATGAAAAATTTGCTAGGTTATTAGATCATAATGATAACTTAGTAAAAGATTTGACCTGTGCACTGAGGCTAATAGGGTATTAAAACAAAATGAGCATAGTTATAAAGAAAAGATAGACCTTTTGACTAAACAGCTTAGGGAAACCGAAGTAGTTGCCTTTAACCAAGCTAATGACATTAGGTATTATCTAAACTCCCTAGAAGTCACTAAGAAGCAAAAGGCAGTTCTAGAAGTAGAAGTAAATTCATTAAAAAGAAACTGTACAGTTGGACTAGTTCTTCACACATAGTCCAAAACTTAGTGAGAGAAAGGAACAACGGGGAGGGATTGGGTTATAAAGTGGTTCCACCACCATCTGAGACTTTGATGAACACTAAGACTAGACCAATAAATAGTAATCCCATCAAGGATCATGTGATGTCTACTCTTTTTGTTAGTGATCTAGATTCCTTATGTTCATCTATGGACTCTGGAAACAAATAAAAGGAGGCCACTTCAAAGGCAAAGGATAAACTGTCTAGTGTAATCTGGAAAAGGAATCTGAAAAGGTTAACTTAAAGTTAGGATAAAAAAGAGTCAAATCAGATCCTAAAAGGACTTCTAAGGTTAATCTTTCACATACTTCAAGTCAAAAACCTATTAACCAAAAAGAAAAAGATGTTAAATAGGTGAAAACAGTTAACTTTGTTAAACCAGAGAAAACAACCAAAGAACCAGAGTCAAAACCTAGAGTGAGTAATGTTACTAGAGTGTCATACACTTCTCCACAAAGAAAGTTTAATCATAAAGTTGATAGCAGATCGTGCTACAACTGTGGTGAATATGGACACATTGCTTCCTATTGTCACTTCTATCAGACACCCAGTAAGAAGATTGAACTTCAGGTTTCAAAGCCTAGGTCTTCTAAGAGGATTTCACTGACTCCACCTAGAAGAACTAGTGAACCTAAAATTCAACCTCTAAGTCAGTCGACTGTTTATCACAAACATGCATTGCACAAATCTGGATTATGGAAGGAGAAGACATCCTCTGTGTCTGATAATAATGACAAGAAGGAACCTGAGCTACCCTCATCCTCTAAGGGTCAATGGGTAAAATTTATGATGTGTGATGCCTCTGGGAAACCCAAGCCAGTAAAGGCTTGGGTTCCTAACCCAAACTAATCCTTTACTTTGTATGTGCAGGGTGTTCGATACAGTGTTGAAACTAACACGTGGATGTAGATAGCGGAGCATCCAGGCACATGACAGAAAACAAGGCTCTTTTATCAAACGTCAAGCAAATAAAAGGAGGGCATGTTTCGTTTGCTGGAAACAAGGGTGGCTATATCACAGCCCAGGGAGAAGTTGGGAATCTGAAAGTTAAGTTTGATAAGGTAAACTACATTCAACAACTACAAAATAACATACTTTCTGTCTCACAAATATGTGATAAGGGATTTAAAGTCATCTTTGACAACAAAAAGTGTTACGTACTAAAGAAAGACTACGTGATCCCAGAGGACCAAGTTTTGATGACTGCTTCAAGATATAAAGATCTTTATGTCTTGGATCTGTCAACAGCTTCTACAACGGATCATGAGGTTCAGTGTTTTCTATCTAAAGCTACTGAAAAGGATTCCATCTCTTGGCATAGGAGAATGGGACACATTAGTCAAAGGAAGATGAATCACTTGATTCAGAAGGATCTAGTGAGAGGAGTTAATGTCAAGAACTTCCAGCTTCCTGACTTCTGTGTAGCTTGTAAGAAAGGCAAACAGACAAAGAAGTCTCATTCAGAAAAGAAAGTCCATTCAATAGAACTTCCTCTTGAGCTTCTTCACATGGATCTGTTTGGTCCAGTCAGTACAAAAAGCATTGCAGGAGACTTGTACAGCTTTGTGGTCACTGATGACTACTCAAGGTTCACTTGGGTAATGTTTCTGAAATCCAAATCAGAAACATTTGAGTCATTCAAAGAGTTGGTAACCACACTGGAATATCTCTACAAGCTAAAGGTTAGACAAGTACGCTCAGACAACGGAACAGAATTCAAGAACCAGTGGATGAAGCATACTGCAAGGAAAAGGGAATTGTGCATCAATTCACCTCTGCCTACACGCCTCAGATGAATGGCGTTGCTGAGAGAAAGAACAGAAGCTTGATAGAGATAGCACGGACTATGCTGGCAGACTCGAAACTGCCTATCCAATTCTGGAATGAGGCAGTGGCGAATGCATGCTATACACTGAATCGAGTCCTGATAGTCAAGCGCCACGAAAAGACATGTTACGAGCTACTACAAAGACGCAAACCGAATCTAGAGTATCTCAAACCATTTGGCGCGCCGTGCACACTTCTGAAGAAGACATAAGAGGGTAAATTCAGCGAGAAGGCAGATGAGGAATATTTCTAGGATACAACATACCGAACAAGTGAGTTTACAACAACTCAACGGGTCTAGTAGAAGTATGGTGTAATGTTGACGTTCAGAGATATACCACACCACCTACTGGAAAAGGACCCACCTACTTTTTCGACTATGATGGATTCTTCAAGTCCTTCAACATCCCTCTCTCTCCCTTGGATGACGAGTTAGCTACACGGATGGTGTATGATATCTTGAATACACCAGCATCTAGCATACAGGGAGAATCCTCTATTCAGCCAGGGGGAATAGTCGACAACAGTGACTCCTCCTCTGAAGATGAAGCTGAAGAAGATAACCAGAACAGTCAGGAAGAACAGGTTCCAGTTCATGAAAGTCCACAAGTATCTACCAGTGATGTACCTTCGACTTCGGAGCCTCAAACTCCAACTACCTCAGCTACAGAACCAAATGGTCATAATCTTGGCTCTGAGGTAGCTGTTCCTACTACTCCAGGAACACGACTAAACGTCTATCATCCCCTAAACAATGTCATTGGGGATGTCAGATCAGGAGTACAAACCCGAAATTAGCTATACTCAGCTGATTATACCTCAGTTATGGAAAAATGATATATTCATGATAGTGCTTATCGGTGTTTTGTCTCACAGTTTGAGCCAAAATACGTTAGTGATGCACTAAATGATGAGGCGTGGGTGAGTGCCATGCAAGAAGAACTTCTTCAGTTCAAAAAGTTAGGTGTATGGACTCTGGTTGATAGACCCAAAGGTGCTAAGGTCATTGGCACCAAATGGGTTTTAAAATGCAAGAAAGATGACCAAGGGGTAATCATCAGGAACAAGGCTCGATTGGTGGTTCAAGGTTTTCGCCAAGTCGAGGGAATTGACTACAATGAGGTGTTTGCACCCGTGGCAAGGATGGAAGCCATTCGTATCTTCCTTGCCTATGCATCATACATGCAGATTAAAGTATAACAATTAGATGTGAATAGTGCATTCCTTTATGGGGAAATCAGAGAAACAGTCTATGTCAGTCAACCTGAGGGATTTGAAGATCCTTATCATCGGGATAGAGTCTACAAGCTTGACAAGGCGTTATACGGACTTCATCAAGCTCCAAGAGCTTGGTATGAGAAACTCTCGACTCATCTTATGAAACACGGCTTTCGCAGGGGAGTCATTGATTACACGCTGTTCATTAAAAAAAAGATGGCGACCTACTGATCGTACAGATATATGTTGATGACATAATCTTCGGTTCAAAGAACGAAGAGTTATGCAAAGAATTGAAGCAGTTATGTGGAAAGAGTTTGAGATGAGTGCTATGGGGGAGATGAAGTTCTTTCTCGAGTTATAGGTGGATCAAACACCAAATGGGATCTTTCTACATCAGACCAAGTATGTAGGAGACATTCTCAGTCGTTTTGACATGGAGAATGCATCTGCCGCTGGGACTCCACTGGCTACGAATCACGACATAACACCTGATGAAAATGGAGATCTTGTAGATGCCACGATGTACCGAGGAATGATTGGATCCCTCATGTATCTCACTGCCTCAAGACCTGATATCATGTATGCTACATGTTTATGTTCTAGATATCAGGCTAAGCCTAAGGTCAACCATCTGATCGGGGTCAAAAGGATTTTTTGTTATTTGAAGGGTACACCCACACTTGGGTTATGGTACCCTCATGATGATGACTTGAGCTCACTGCGTATAGTGACTCAGATTACGGAGGCTGCAAGATGAACTACAAGTCTACATCCGCAGGGTGTCAATTCTTTGGGAGAAGATAGTTACTTGGCAATGTAAAAAGCAGACATCGGTTGCATTGTCAACCTGTGAAGCCGAATATGTTGCTGCTGCAAGTTGTGTCACAAATAATATGGATTCAACAGCAAATACGAGATTACGGTTAACGTTCTCCTTACTCCTATTTGTGTTGATAACTCTGCTGCAATGCAGTAACTAAAAATCCGGTCCAACATCCTAAGACCAAACATATCGGTATTAAATACCATTTCATAAGAGACTGTTTTGAAAAGAACTTAATTGATGTGGTAAAAATTATACTGATTTTCAACGCGCTGACCTCTATACTAAAGCCTTTGATAAACCACGTTTTCAATATTTGCTAGAGGTCAACGACGTTAAAAAGAAAAGTGATGTTATTCCTGGTAATGATCAGGTGTAGTCCGATGTAGGTTAGTTAAGTTTTCTTTCTTATTTTATTTGGTTTTATTTTAGTCTAAATTAAACTCATGTTATTTTGCTGGCTATTAAAATCCTAAAATAATTAAACCAGTTTATGATCTTAGTATTTTAGGGGGAGAATAAGTCAACAGTAACATTCAAAAAAAAAAAAAACGAGGGAGAAGGAGTGGAAAGCTGATTAAGGTAGATCGTATCTGTGATACCGATTCACATTCTTTGGAATATGATAGTACACAGGAACAAGTCAAGAGGGACTTTTAAATGTTAATTTTTAAAAGTGCAAAAATTCAAAGTATAAGTCTGTGTAGTCTAAGCAATATAAAAGAGAAGATGATAGAAAAACTGGTAACTCCTAAGGTAACACAATGAGAGTAGACCTAGAGGTTGCTAGACCACAATTGATATGTCGGTAGATTCAACACAATAGATGATTAGACCGACTGGTGATCTCAGATCAAACTAAGTTGTTCAACTGACTGTGGGCTTCCATCTTATCACCGGTTAACACAATCGACAATATTCCAATAAGGGGTAATGAGCATGTAAACGCCACAAATGTGTGCGGATGACCATAAACAGAGCAAAGCACGAAAAAGTGAAAGGAAAATGCTATCAAGCTAATGACGTATGCTGTTGGTGCATTGGTGTGAAATAAAATTAGCTGCTCTAACAAGGAGATAGTTTGTGTGCCTCTCTGCTGTGCGATGGCACTGACCTGAGGATAGCATAACCTATACTCTAGAATTCATTGTTGTTTTGCCGCCTCTCTGCTGTGCGATGGCACTGACCTGAGGACTGACTTCACTTTGTAAGCTCTAAGAATAGTCTTTCCTTGTAAAAATACCCGTAGACCGCTCAAAAGCTCCTGAGTAATGTTGATTACCATTTAAGTGTGGGATCCACAAATGTTAGTTGAAATAATTAAACCCAAATCTATCACCAGTCTGTGTCAAAAGTCTGCGTATAGATTTAAGAGGACAAACTATTGACAATCATTGTGGCTGTAATTCTTGAAAGTTCAAATCAATGTGGTAATCTAATAGTTCCAGTATGATTTCCTAAAAGCTGCTAACGACTCTGGATGAAAACCAAGAATAGAGCATCAAAAGATTTTGACAACAAGTCCCAAATGATTTGACTTGCCTGTATGATTCCAAAATTGGTTTGGTCCAGGTGTGGTCAATCTAAGTTGAAGCTGTCTATTCCAGAAACAAATCTAGTATATTTTCATCTCAGGACTTATCTCTCACAAAAAGCAAAACAATTCTTATTTTTGATTCTTTAGTTTAATTTTTTTTGTTAGTTGTTTTTAGTTTGTTTGTTTGTCGGACTACATGAGGAAAATCAGTAAGGAATCAACTCACTAAAACGATCATGTCTGAGATGATCAAACGCTCATAACGTTAATTTCTGAAATTAAAGGGATTTTAAAAGTTAAATATTCAAATTGGCAGAAAATTTAATGACTATGACCTATTCGCACGAATGGACCATACGTATGGACCATCCAACCGAATGGCACATATGATTGGCCCAGTCGGATGCTTAAGGGTGGATGAGTGATCAGTCGTGCGACTGAGATCCAGTCGGACGACTGAAGAAGGACGACTGAACCAATCGCACGACTGAGTCCCACTCGCACGACTGAAGGTGCATATGAGCTCAGTCGCACGATTGAATCTAGGGTTAGTATAAAGAGGGGAGTCGGTCGCAGAGACTCACCACCTTCAAAATAACTCTGAATCGCACGACTCAACACAACTCTGCAAAAATTTCATTTGATCTCTAAACCCCCCGGTTCTTGATTACTGGCCATCTACATCGACTCTACATGTAATTTACGGTATAGAAGCACTCCCATAACTTTAAATTTGATGAAAAAATCGGTAGATTCGGACTCGCAAAAGAACCGAGACTTAAATGACTAAATAACCTACCTAAATGACTCAAACAAATGAAAGTAACGATGTTAGGTGGTTTAAGAATGTATTGCGAGTCAAATGAATCAGACAACGATGTCTAAAACTCAAAAATGGTGAAAAAGTGATTTTGAATTGAACAGTCAGTACATCATGCGAATGGACAAAGTGATGAACTTCAGTCGCACGACTGAAGGGTTCAAACTGATTAAATGCACGACTGAACCATGCGTATGAAGTTCAGTCGCACGACTAGTGTAACCGCATGAGGTTACATACGTATGAGCCCAGTCGCACACTCAGTGGTACGCATGGGATCAGTCGCACGACTGAACCCCATTCGCACTGTTCAATCGCACGACTGAACTCAGTCGCACAATCTCAATCGCATGACAGAAAGATTTTCTTCAAGTTTAAGGTTTTCATGACTTTCTTAGCCAATGGTACAATGTTTACTATCTTTGTGTAACAGATGGCGAGTCGATGGATTAGAGCACGAAGCACATATATGTGTTCATCTGGACTTGACATCCAGAAACGCTGTCGATTTCTCTGGCATCATCACATTTCTACTGAGATCGAGGATTGCACATGCCATATCTACTCTTTAGCCTCCTTATCGATCCATTCAGCAAGCCTTCTGGGAAGGCGCTACAGTCGATAGATCGTCTGAGCCTCATTGCATCAGAATACCATCTTTGGAGAGGCTATTACTATATCAGAGGAGGATCTGAGGATAGTATTACAGTTGGGGGATGACACTGATTGTCCGACTCGATTACACCCCCTCACAGTCAGAGGATGCTTTCTTAGAGCCAAGTACTCTGGGACATAAATTCCGGGGTACTCAACAATAACCTCTGTCCCCAGTTTAAATATCTTGTGCACGTGCTGCTTAAGTGCATAGCTTCCAGAAAGGAGGTTTTGATGAGCTGTCTGACCAGATGCAGAACGCGTATGTTGCTTTGGTGCTGAACCATCCATTCAGCTTCTCCAAGATGATCTTCACCTATCTGGTGGAGAACATCGAGGGGAAGGGAAGGAAGGCTTCTGTATGTACCCAAGGTTTATGCAAATGATCATAAATCAGAAGCTTCCCTCCCTGCCGAAAGAGAAGGAGGATGCGGTAGTCTTGAGGTGATGGATGATACTACCCTGGGGAGGATGAAAGTGTACAGGGGAAAGCAAGTGAAACCTCCTGTCAGGAGGTTGTTTGGTCATCTTGTCCGGGATGACTACGTGGTGCCAGCAAAGAGAAAGTGGCACCACGATGATAGTGACTCTGATGTGGAGCAGATTGCTCTACCCACTCATGACTCAGATGATGATGACAGTGGGGATGCTGGAGACGGTATGCCTATTCCACCTAGAGGCACTGTGTCTGATGTTGTTCCTATGTCCGTCCCAGCTGGAGAAGTAGCCGAGTCAGCTGGATTTCATCAGGATTTTGTTCAGGGTGCGGAGGAGGAGGATGAATCGGATGAGGAGCCCCTAACGCGAACTGTGGGAAGCAAAGTTGTTCCCACAGAACATGGGCTGAGGGTGGTTGGTGAACACCCGAGAGACTCCGGAGAGACTGATACTGACCCAAGCTATGCACCGGGGTCCGCAGGCAGGGTTGTAGGGGAGCTTCCACCTCAACAGGGACGAGGAGGAAGAGGAATGGCTAAACCCCATGGTCAGAAGAAGAAGAAGCGGGGGTGACCTTCCTCACCACCCACACCCACCACATCCACAACAGCTACCACAACCCCCACCATACCTCCCACAACAGCACAGACTCCATCCACCACCATATCCTTTACTTACATCACCTCCATCATTTCACAGACCTATCTTTACTACAGCCACCACACCACCACCACTTCACACCAAGCAATACCCTCAGCCCATCCCTCACATACTTCTGGATCACCTCTACCTCCAATCGGGGTAGAGGAACAGCTATCTGCGCTTAACAGAATGGTGATGCGCTTACTTGCTGCAGATGAAGAAAAGGCAGCCCAGATCCGCCAGCTTACTGACCTGACTGCTGCACAATCTCACCAAATTGCAGAGCAGGCTCGAGTTATAGAGGAGCAGGCCCAACAGATGGCTGCTCAGAGCACTGAGATAGCCCAACTCAAATCACATAGTGTCTCATCAAGCAAGAAAATAGAGGAGTTGGAAAAGGCAAAGAAGACTATCCTGTTAAAACTGAAAGGATCTAAGGAGGAGCCATTAAAGATCAATGAAGGGGACAGAGATGATGATGATGAAGATGATGATGAGGATGTTGAGAGTGATACTGAGGAGAATGAAGAAACCGAAGGAGATAGGACAGAGGAGAAGGACGATGATGATGAAGCAGAAGGAGGGGATGCAGCTGCATCGGCCTCTGCTACAGGTCAAGAGAAAAGGTCAAAGAACAGACAAGATCAATCAGCTTCTACTTCTGCTCCTCCAAGTGATGATATTATGATACAGGATAAAAGTAAAGACTAGATGTTTATGTATTTATTTACTTTTGTATTTGAATCCTGTATTGAAAACGATGTATTGAATGTTTATATTAAGTGAATGCATTTATATTTGTTTAATTACTAATGACTTATGTGTTGAATGTTTAAATCAAACAGATCCAAATTACCAAAGAGATGAGTTTGATGTTGCTCCCCTTCAGCAGGTCAAGACTCAGCTAACAATGATTCTTGATCTGCAAGGGATTGTCAGAAGGTCAGTGAACTATACCCCTGAAGAAGGGGAAATAATTCATGACCTATCAAACGAGCAACTGGCAGAGCTTTTCAAGCTAAATCCAGATGAGATAGTGAAAGATGCTCCGACATGCGATTCGACTAGTGACGAAGAGCTCAATGATGTTGATGAAGTCGAGATCGAAGATGTCACTGCCGAGGATTACCCTCAGTACGCTGACAATGAGGGTAATGTGGTTCCCAATCTGAGTGAATCCCTTGTCAGTGATACTTTTGAGGTGTTGAACAAGATGGAGCAAGAAACAGAGAAAGCAGTAGGAACAACCCAAGTCTCAAATGATGATGTCGACTTTCGAAAGGCTGAGTGGGCTGCATGTTTTGAAGAAGTTAGAGCCCAACGTACTGCACCAAAGAAAGATTCCTACACCAAATTCTATAGTGTCAAGAAACATCACAAGGTGTCAGGAAGGATCATAGCATGGGCGTACTTTGAGGATCTTAATGCTTATGTGGTTAAGAGAGAACAGGGCATAGAGTACTTCAGATTCCCACATGATCTGAAGACTCTACTAGGTTTTGAGCTCAACCAGCTGGCTAAATTAAAGCTTTTGTATGCTGATCCGAGGAAGATGTCAGGCTGGTTTGAGGCTGCCCTAAAGAAGGAGTATCACACCAGATGGGTTAACTTCAGACCCCAATAACCTACTAGGTATATCAGAAGGTCTGAGGTTGATGCCATTACTGGCAAGCCCAAGATAGTGTTGAAGTGGAATCCTCCACACACAATGTCAAGAATCCCACTCAGGGAAATGCCACAGGATTTCACTCCACACTTTAAGTGGTGGTACTATGATTGGAGAGCATTGAAGCGGTCATAGTCCTAAGCAAAGAGGGACAAATGGATACAATCAGGGTATTCGACCCGATGTGGCTTACAAACTTGTCGGAAAATGATGTATATACGCTATACAAGTGGCCACTGTTCTATGATACGCTAGATATTGTACAAGACCTCCAGTTCCAGAACGTTATATGACTCTGCTTCGCGTTGAGATTCACACGGGAGTCATAAAGAGGAGAAGTACAAGAAATACAAGGAGGTTATGCATAAAACAAGAGATTAGAGAGATCTAGGTCCAAGGGGAGTTTGTTGATACATGTATGTCCCTAGATCATGATATGAATGTAATAGATCTTGTTTGTCTGATTCTGAGGTAATGATTGGAATGATTAATGAAATGATATTGCTTGTTTCATATTTATAATGTTTAATATTTCATTAATGAGTCGACATTGAATTGGTTAATTAGGTTTGTGGTTGTTTGAAGTGTTACACATAATGTTATATTAATTAATTAATACATTCAAACTTAACAGAATGAAGTTTCATGCAAGTGGCCCATGCGAATGGACCATAAGCATGAATAAATTCATACGAATGACTCAGTCGCACGACTGAACCAGGAGACTGGATTAGTCGTATGATTATAACATGAGATTGACTCAGTCGCACGACTGAATACTCAATCGTGTGAATGAATCAACCACATGATTCAATCGCACGACTGAACCATACTAATGGTTCAGTCGCACGAATGAATAATACTAACCTATAAATACAACCCAGTTCGTGAAAAATAGAGAGCTTTTGATTACTTACGACTCCAGACGTACCCTAGCCGTCCAGAAGCCTCACAATTCGTTCTCCAAGTTCATAGAACACATTAGATCAATTCCCAATCGATTTCTAACGTTAGTTTCAATTCTTGATTGATTCTTCGTGTGTTCTCACTGATTGGATCGCCAATCAAATAGGATTCCGCACTATTTGATCTGGTTTACACGCTAATCACTAGGTATTTCGTTCAAATACCAGGTTCTAACATAAGTTCAATTAATTAAACTTAAAAAACATTATATGGTTATAAAACTAAAGTGTAGGTGCTAGTAAAACTTGAGGATTACTTGATTTTGGTTGCTTTTGCCTTTGACTAAGGTACGGATTCCTGATTTTTGTCTTATATTTGATTCCTGTTCATTTCTAGTTTTGATTCCTGTCATATGTAGTTAGTTTACTTTTGATTTTGTTATAAGTAGCTAGACTACTTTATATCTCCAAAATTTGTTACCCGAGCTTTCCCTATCTTGGGGGTGACCAAGACGCGTTATTGCTACATCAATAACGTGGCACCAACCGTGACGGTGAGCTGAGATCACGACGTCTCTATAGGAGGACTCTGAATTTATATTGGCCATCCTGTTATTTTATTATTCCTCAGAGGCGTATGGATCGATCCTAGGTTAGTCCTGTTATTTCCTGATGGATGGTTTTATACTACTCCATTTAGGACTCTGATGAATGGTTTGTATGTCTGCCCATACTCCTTTTCACATTGGTTCACGGGCTCGCTACCTGTGTTCTCTCTGTTCAGTTATTATATGATACGATTATTAGCTCGGGTTATGTTCTGTTTGATATATGTATTACATCATTTATTCGTTGTTATCATCATATCTATTTATTTTTGTTATCTGTTATTCCGTTCACTGAGCGTTATGCTCAGGCGTGCTTTTGTTTTCATGCACGTCAGGTCAGCAGGCCATCCGGGGGAGTGAAGAGTGAAAATCTACATAAAGAAGACTTTATTTTATTGATGTAACCAATTTCTTTTCGGGTTTTAGACTAGTGTTATCTTTTTGGAAATTGGACTTGTAATCTTTATTAATTATGAAATTATGTTTTGGACTTTTGATTACCGTGATAGTGACACGTCAACCTTGTCAGGTGGGGTGTTACAAACACCTTGGTAATAATATCCGTCTGACAACTCCACTGGGTCATCGTACTACAGTTATAGAAATGATTTTAAATAACATACATTTAAGTTAACAAAATTAAACAATATAAAATCAAACATACCATTGAAGAAAATGTCTTTGTACATATTAACTTTAGTAAGCAAGTACCTATACTTTGTATTCAAGGAACCCACCAAGCATGTTGTTCCTTAGATTTTATTCTTCAAGTAACGAAGAACTTGACCCTAGAAAGATTCGGACTTTCGATGCTTTTAGATGTTTGGCTTACAAGCCGCCCGATTAACGTATTTTGCTTTATCTCGAGCTTGCCTCCTCCTCCTCAGTTGATGATTGGGTTACGGTATGGTTTGTTTTGGTAAAGATGAATGGTGGATCAAAGGTTGGACCATAGGCGAAATGTATCGAGGTGTAATGAGTGGACATGTCAGGCACAGTTGGATGTTGCAGGTAGTGTTGTAACTGTGGGTATGATTGGCTAGAATTGTCGTCTTCGCTATGTTCTAATTCGAGTTGCAACTTGCTTCTTTCCCCGATCCATTTAGTGTAAAAATTATTAAAAATATGAGTCGAAGATATAAGAGTATGGTAGGAAAGAAAGAGATTGTTTGCTGTAAAAATGATCTATATTTAGTTGTATTTATAGTGCAGTAATTATTTAATTACTTTTTAGAAACCCCCTCATGCTCATATGGTGCTCACATACTCATGTGCTCGTAATCATGCTAATGGACTTGGTAACAAGTATTTTAAGTTTTAATAGTTTTGGCATTTGGGCTTTCTTGACTTTGACAAAGCCATGGCCCATGCCTCGAAAACTTAGTCTGGCGTTTTTTAAAGTTGGAGTTTGTACAAGTTATATATGTGCAATTGTGTATGCATTGTTAAGTTATTTTCACACGTGTTAGTAAAGCTGTAAACGAACTAAACGTTTAATGAATAGTCTGCGAGTCTTTCAGTGGAAAGTTCGTATATGTTCATTCGTTTAATAAAGAAACGTACACGAACAAGAAATTTTCGACGAACGAACATGAGTAGAGGTTGCATTTTTCATTTGTATTCATGAATGTTCAATAATTTGTTCGTGAACGTTCGTTTGTGTTCATACATTTAAAAGTTGTGCTTGAGATTATTATGTTAAGTTTATATTTTGTGGATATTACATAATCTTTGTGATTTTAATTAAAAAATCAATATATGATGGTTTGTATTTGTATGCATTCGCTTGCCTTCATTCGTCTTTGTTCATGTTCATGAACAGTTTCATATCCCTAATGAATGAACACAAACAAAAAATCTTGTTCGGTAAACGTTTATAAACAATTATCAACAAGATATTTTCTTAATAAACAAACATGAACAAAACTCTGTTCGTGTTCATTTGGTTCATTACATTCTTACGTGTTAGTGGCCTAGTATTACTGCTGCACGAGAGGTGAAGTTAAAATCATAAAAATGTGCAACATGTTTGCAATAAAGGTAAGATTCATAATCTTAGACTCTTAGTTATATTGTATCAACAATTAGTCATTTTCTATTAATATTACGTTTCTATATACGGGCACTTTAGACAAATTATTGACTTAATTAACATATGTTATTTACAGTTGAGTAACTCTAATATGTAAATGTGATTATTTTTCACATAATATATATATATATATATATATATATATATATATATAATATATATATATATATATATATATATAGTATAATAGATTTTTAATGATATTAACTCTTACTAAAGCTAATAAATAATCATACTAAAAATTATTTTATGTTATGGGTTAGTGAGTGTAACCACGCTATTAATGATTGATTAATAATTGCCATAATTTATTTAGCATAATTAATATTTTTAAACACTTAATATTTATTAGAACACATAAATAAAATACAAATATTTTGTTAGATAAGACATAAATAAAAATACTAATTTTTTAACACTACAAAGTAAAAAAATAATAATTCAATACTTCAACCAACATGATTCCTATAAATATTTAAACCTTGAAAGAGTGATTATATAAAAAGTTAAGAGAAGGATGTGAGATTGGCTGAAAATATACAAGTGTGTTCTATTAAAAATTTTTATTAATCAAGTAGCCGTTAAATTGTTAGATTACACGACCCAAGGCACCCAACACATGTGAGGCCAGTCACGACAACGCCTCCACACCCGGTCTCATGTTCCAGGGGGCGTTGTTCCTGCTCATGAGCTATGTCACAACAAGAAAAAGATTAATAGCATCCATACCCTATAGCATCCATACCCTATAGCATCCACACCCATCGCCACTACAAAGGTATGTGTTGACGTGGCAGAATACTTTGAAAAATTATCCACTGAAGGTTGTGGAGTCGACATGTCACAACTACGGTTTTTAGTTTTACGGTGGTACTTGCATTACAGATTTGTTTTTTGAATTGTTATACGGTGGAACATTTGAAACTTGATGGTGGTACTTTGTTTGAATTATTATGCTAGTTGTACCTTTGGGCTATAAAAAACCATTGCGACATTTGTGGTGGCAAAATGTCAATGCTAAAGGGTAATCTATGGCATCAACATTTATCATGTCTATGATTTGGACCATTAGTGAAATGTAATAGTGGCGACATGTTTGGCATCGGTAGCAAAAGCCTTTAGTGGCGACATATCCACACGACACACTCATAAAATTTAGACGTAATATGTAAGGCCCCGTGCCCGGAACGCTCACAGTTGGATAATCATTGCACATAAAACATAAAACATACATTTATATTTAGTAAAGCATTGCAACGTGTAACACCTCGAAATTTCTATTTAAACGAAAGGAAAAGAAAAGTAAATAGAAAGAATAGAAATTGTGCACAAGTAAAGGGGGAAAAAGTATACAAAGTACAAATCTTATTATTTTAAGATATTAAAAGGCATGGTCACCCATATCAAGCAAAAAGCTGCTTTGATCTCGGAGGAAGAAGAAGAGAGAGAGAGGTGGTAGTGGACGTGGTGCCGAAGCACGGGTCACAAGAGGAAGGTCTAGGGCTGAAGGAGTAGCCCATGAGGAACCCGAGACCCCTCATCAGGAGGGCGGTGATGAGAATGCTAATCAAAGAGCCTCGATGAGAGAGGCGGTCAGGAGGAAGTGCATCAGGTTATGCAGACGATCCTACCGTCTGTGGTGACCGAATTTATGAAGGCTGTTAGAGACGAGAGAGACAAGAATGGGGTAGACCTTCGAGCGAAAGGTGATGACCCGAGACTGAAACAGTTTTCTTCAATGATGAAGAGGACGAAGAGGAAGAGCCTGCGCCGGAGGCGGCACAAGGCTGTAATTATAGGGCGTTTCAACAATGCAAGCCCCCAACTTTTGATGGAAACGGCACTGCTGCTGCTGCTCACCGATGGGTGAGAGAGATGGAAGCGGTATTGAATATCACCGAGTGTCGGGAGGATCAGAAGGTGAAGTTTGCTACCCATTCTTTTATGGACTCAGCCTTGTGTTGGTGGGACAATATCGTCCAGGTTGAGGGAAGCAGGGCTATCAGGAGGATGCGATGGCCATAGTTGAAAAGGCTGGTGATTGAGGAATTCTGTCCTCATCATGAGATGGACAAATTTGAAAGAGAGTTCTTGCAGCTGGAGGCGGGAACCCTGACACATCAACAGTACACCACGAAGTTCAATGAGATGGCACGTCTGGTGTTGGATCAGGTGACACCTCTTTCACGAAAGATCAAGAGGTACATTCAGGGCTTGCCGGCGGACATCCGTAGGCACATGATCGCTGCCCGACCGAGCACATTTAGATCGGCGGTTGATTTGGTGGGGAGATTGTATGATGAAAGATCTGTGATGGTGACTGAAAGTAGCAAGAAAGGAGACGGTGATCAAGAATGGAATGGGAAGCGATTGGAACGTGGCGGAACCGCTTTAGGTGACAAAGGTGCACGAGTGGATGATCAGCGTGTGGTCATAACTGGTGCTGGGTCAAAAAGGTGCGACAAGTGTGGACATAGGCACCCGGGGAATGCAGGATGGGGGCAATGTCTGTTCCGTTGTGGAAGGACCAGACATGAGGCTAAGAACTGCGGTATGGGGAGGTGTTATTCCTGTGGTGAGGAAGGTCACATGAGCAGGGATTGCAAGAAGCCGAGAGCGGAAGGTTCGGGAACGAAGAAGATCGGAGGAAGCTCCGGTACGAGGAAGGAGAACAGAGGGTGAAGGCCAGAGCCTTCACTATGACCGGGAGGAGGCTAGGTCAGACTCCGAGGTAACGTCAGGTACGTTCTTGGAAGTTTAGATTTATGCCTCCATGCTTTAATTGTGATACTAGTAGTCGTTTTGTTGCCGCTATTTTCTGTGATGTTGCACGTTAGGGGTAGGGAGATCGATGAGCCTTAGATGTAAGAATTGATATTAGTAAGTCTACCAGGTTACCTAATGCCCTGGAGGATTGCGTGAAAGAATTAAGAGAGAGTGCTTGTTCCTGCTAGGCTGTTCAAGACAGACATAGGTAGGTAGACAGGCATCTCTGGGTGAGTTGATCAGTAGTCTATGACTTAAACCCCAAGTGTTGCAAGAAGAATGATTGATCAACCGTGCACAACCAGAGTTTGGTGATGACCTACGACAATGAAGTATGAGGAAGGGTTCGACCAGGAAGGCGGATTGCTCGGTTTGGAGTTAAGTAAAGCTAATACTAAAGTGGAGAGGGTCATTCCCAGTTGTTGCTCATATGGGAGAAGTGACACATCGACTGGAGCTACCTGATGAGTTAAGTGGAATTCATCTGATGTTCCGTGCATCTCGTCTAAGAAATAGCTCAACTGATAAGGATATGATCATGCTACTAGAGAATACTGAGATGGACAGAGTATCCAACCACGAGGAGCAACTGGTGACCATACTAATAAGAAGGAGAGAATAGACCAAGGAGGATGATGGTTTCACTTGTGCGGGTGCAGTGTAGCCTAAAGGGATCTGAGCTTAAATGCAAGATCAAGAAGAGGTGAGACAGTGTTACCCGTAACTATTCGAGAAGCGACAGGTTTCGGGGACGAAACCTCTTAAGGGGGTAGACTTGTAACACCTTGAAATTTCTATTTAAAGGAAAGGAAAAGAAAAGTAAATAGAAAGAATAGAAATTATGCAAAAGTAGAGGGGGAAAAAGTGTACAAAGTACAAATCTTATTATTTTAAGATATTAAAAGGCATGGCCGCCCATATCAAGCAGAAAGCTGCTTTGATCTCAGAGGAAGAAGAAGAGAGAGAGAGAGAGCCCGGTTCTAGAGAGAGAAAGAGGAAGAAGAAGCTGAAAAAGGTAAGTCTTCTCTTGTTTGAGCTCGGTTTCAGCTGAGTATTGAGTTCTTGACCGAAGTTCTGGTTGTTTAGAGTTTACTTTCGGGATTCAAAGAGCTGAATTGAAGTGGGTCTTGAACTGAAAGAGTGCTGCTCAAAAGCTGCTCAAGGTGAGTTTCTAGAATCCCTCTTTTACTGATTTTCAACTGATTTGGGGCTATTATGCATGCTAAGTAAACGCTTTTAAAGAAACCGTGGGTTTACAGCTTTATGTATGAATGTTATATGTATGTATGCATGTTATAGTGTTGATTATGGGTTAGAGATGATGTATAGCATGCTTAGATGGCCTTAGTATGTTAGATCTGTGTTTGGGTATGCTTAGAATGGTAATAGGGTGAAATTGCTAGTATAGAAAAGATTTCAGAATGATTGACGAACATGAATAGTGGTTCATGCGCCCAACAGTTGTCCATGCGTCCAGCATGAGAGACCAGACGCCTAAGTGTTGGCCATGCGCCCAAGGGTGGGTCATGCGCCTAAATAGTGCCCATGCGTCCAAGTGACGAAACGGCTAAGTGTTGGCCATGCGCCTAAACAGTGCCCATGCGTCCCAGTGAATGAAACGACTAAGTATTGTCCATGCGCCTAAACAGTGCCCATGCGCTCTAGAGCTTGAAACGGCTAAGTGATTGGTGATGCGCCTGAACAGGGCAGAAATGCCCAAACAGTGCCCATGCGCCCAGACTATTTTATACTTAGAATTTTTATGCTCATGCGCCTGGAAGGACCCATGCGCCCACTTTGGACTTGAGGTTTTCTAAGTGGATTCCAAGGGGTAAATGGAGAGATAGGCCTAGTTATGATGTGATGGCTTATGTTTGATGTGTGTTGTATATGTTTGATGTTGCCTGTATGGTGATGGTGTATGTTTATGTCTATGTTTTTGTATGTTCCTTATTATGTATGTATGTCTTCCCTTGGCTTTGCGTTGAACGTTAACGAATGTAATGAAAGTATTATGTAACGTAAAGTGGAAGATAACAAAAAGAAGAACGTAATGAATGAATGAATGCATGAATTAATGAATAAAAGAGAAGTACAGAGAGGCCTAAAAGCAATATGTACAGAGGTGCACGGCTCTTAATGCCTTAAGCTCTACCGCGTGAGGTTCAGTAATCCTAAAGTGTGCACGCAAGGGTTCCTGTCTTTGTGACTGACCTTCAGAGGTGTTACCCACTTTGGTGGGGGTGTTGTTACCCACTTCGGTGGGGGTGTTGTTACCCACTTCGGTGGAGGTGTTGTTACCCACTTCGGTGGGGGTGTTGTTACCCACTTTGGTGGGGGTGTTGTTACCACTTCGGTGGGGGTGTTGTTACCCACTTTGGTGGGGGAGTTGTTATCCACTTCGGTGGGGGTGTTGTTACCCACTTTGGTGGGGGTGTTGTTACCCACTTTGGTGGGGGTGTTGTTACCCGAGTTATGTATAACTTCGGGGGTGTGGCATAAAGCCAATCATAGTTATGAGGTGAGCGACTCTGTGTTGCAACAGACTCGACAGAGGTCTTTGTCCATGAGACGAGATAATGAGGTGAGCGACTTTGTGTTGCAACAGACTCGGATGGAGTTCAATCCCCGTGATTGACTCATATGGGATCTTTGTCGCGTATCACGGTGCTGTGTCAGTCTTCGGAAATGAGTCGGGGGTTTGTGAGCAGGCCCCGACACGGCATCAGTCTTCGAACATGAGATATTGCAATAGACAAGATTCGAGTAATAAAGAGTAATGAACGAAAGATCATGTATGAAAGAACGGACGTATGAATGAACGCAAATGAATTATCAAATAATGTACTGAACATGATCCTTGTCATTCGACCTCAGTAATCGTGGCTGAGTGCCATGAAGAGGGTAAAGTCTGACCGGATCTAGAAAGAGAAGTGAACGATAATGTAATACGTTGAATGAACAAAGCTAATGAACGTAATGACGAAGATAATAATGATATTATCTATATGTACGTATGATGCATGATCACGAGGGATTGTAAAGTATAGTTTGGTTTTGAAAGAAAAGTAAAGAAACGGTTTTAACACAGAAAAGTATGTTTTATTATAAAACTAGAATTCACTCAGCGTCGCTGACTATTGTATGCATGATAGTTGGCAGGTATATGTTGATGCTGAGGAGTTGCGGGCATGGATGCATAAGCTACTGGGAGTATTTTGAGGCTGACATCCGTATTTTGACATGTCTTGTATTTTGAGATAGAAACAAATGTTGTAAATGACATGTTTTTAATTATAAATGAAAGTTTTAAATTCCGCTGCAAAATCAATGTACATTTTATAATGTTTTAAGTGCAATGAATGGCCAGCTGTGAGCGTCCCGGGAACGGGGCCTTACACAACGGAATACTTAATAAACCATTTTATATATAAATAATTGTTTTTGCAAAATAATACAACATTGTTAATCGTTACAAAAATCTCATTGTTTGCATTACGTCACAAAAAATCATTGGTATATAAAATGGATGCCATCCTAAACTTTCCAATTAGTATAACACACAACCTTGACAAAGTAGTCTTAAAAATGATACAACTTGTATACATCATTTCTTAGGAATGATACAAGTTGCGTACAACTTGCCACCTTGTAACTCCCATTGTTTAGATGTTGTCCCCGGACCCCTTGCTAGGGGGGTTGTCCTTTTGGAACTTGCATTCTAAGTGCGCCAAAGGTTTCTCCTTAGATAAGAGCCTCCCCCACCTTTCATTTTAACTCTAGAGTTTGGTGATTCACTTAAGCTTCAGGGCTTGTATCTAAGAAAGAATCAGCTTTGGCCTTCAAATCAACGATATTCTAATAATAAACATCCTAATAAACTCAAAACACATGTACTTTATATCTCTTGATTTGTTTAATGTTTATTGTACTTGTTTGATATATATAATGTTATATTTTATTTAACAAGTCAATCTAGTTACACTAAAGTACTAACATCTTTTTGATGCAATACTTAGAAATTCATAAAATCATTTATAATATATTTTAGAATGGAGAAGATAAAACTAATGTTGCTCCTATCATTTACGATTTAAAAACGGCATCAATCATATTAGGCTCGCTCATGATGTTAAGAAACATTAAAACTTCTTTAATGGTATGTTTTCAGGACTTTTAAATGGAGAGAGATGATGAGTTGGAATGGAGAGATCATGAGGTGGAGAAGAGAAGATAGGGGAAAGTTCATGTGTATGAATTAAAAAAAGCAAGTACGAGAGAGGAAAAAAACAAAGAGGAAAGAGGAGAATGTATAGTTTTTGGGTGTGTGAGTGGACAACAAAGAGAAAATCAGGGGTAGATTCCTCATTCATGATTTTACATCTTCTATTAGGTGATTTTGTTATAGTGCTTCTACATATGCATATAACATGAGGTGGCCCATGCACTAGCTATCACCTCTATTAATCTATACATGTATTTTATGTATATTTTGTGCATGCTTCTTTTCATGTACTCAAACTACTATCGCATGTGAGCAGTTATTTTGTTATCAATCTAATCCTAGACTAAACCTTTACAAGACCACCAAGATTGTGTTAAGATATCTACTAGCTATTGTAGAGTACAAAATAACTTATGAACAAACAAATATCGTGTATATTGACTATTCTGACTCTGACTTTGAAAAATACAAAGATTATAAGAAACAACATTGGCATGCATTTTCATGTTAGTTGAAGCGCTATATCTCTTTTTGATAAGTGTAAGCAAGAATTGATCAATGATAACATCAACCATGATTGTTGACTATGTGGCATGCTAGCATACTACTTGCCAAATAATGCTACTAAGAAATTTTATAACATTCCATTTTGGTGGATGGAAATTAATACTTTAGAAATATGGTTCAAGTATTGTTAAATGAGTAAGTTTCAAGACAATTGACCGTCAAATATGATAAAACAAAACTTCAGGATTACTATTATAAATTAAGTATAAATAAGTTGAGGGGGTAAAACAAAAGCTTTTGAAAGAAATTAAACATATGAAGTAAATGGTATGATAGTTCACGACGACATCTAACTTTTATGTATAAAATAGAAATTAAACCCTAGCGATGTAGTGTATTTGTGAACTTCATGCGTATTTGGCCGTAACATTAACAAAGTTAAGTATATAAAATAATCATATAAAGTCGTGACAATTTATTTCTGAAAACAAAACATACATGGAATATATTATATAACTAAACTGATGTTCTTTGGTTGATATTAGTTTAGTTTCTTCATTGTACCAACATGTTATCATTAGTCTCTATGACTTACGATACCAAAAATCCATATTTTCAATAAACACATGTTTTAACAAAATTTATACTAGGACACCACAAAAAATAAACTCATTCATATATTACTTATTATAAAGGTTAGCAAAAGAAGATATAAATGGAAGAAAAGCAATAAAGTCCAAGTGGAGGGACTAAAAGTGTCCAAAAGGATAAAACTTTGAAAAAGTTGGTGTAAAGGTGGGCATGGCCGCCCACCCTCACTTCACATCATCATCTTTCTTTAGTTTTAGAGAGAGAGAGTAGGAGAAACTCTCAGCATGTAGAAGAAGAAGAAGAGAAGTGAATTCAAGGTAATAATTCGTGGTTTTTAAGTGTTTATGACGGGTTTTATCCCGGTTATATGCTTATGTGCTTATGTGTTGTGTATGTGCTTGGGTGTGTGTGTTTGGTGTTGTTTTTAGGTGCTTGAACTCAGTTGCAAAAGGGTTAGAAAGGAAGATATACCCAAGTTGCACCAGGTGAGTTCTAGACCCTGGTTTTTACTTATTTTAAACTATCTTTGGGCTGAAAATGTATTAAAATGTTTTTATAAAGTTCAAGTATGTTTACCCGTTTGTATTGTGCATGTTAAATGTTAAATTCTTGAATGCTTATAGGTTGTTCATGCTTAGAATAGCCATACTAAGCTTAGAACAGATGGGTTGATGATTGGGTATGAAAACATACTAGGAACAAGTTACACAGAAGGTTCATACGCCTGAAAATGCCTTAGAAAGATTTAAGTGTAATCCATGCGCCTAAATAGTAGTCCATGCGCCTAAGATTACCTTAGAAATGTTTAAGTACAGCCCATGCGCCCAAGTGGCTCATGCGCCTAAGTGCCCATGCGTCCGAATAACCCATGCGCTTAAGTGTTCATACACACCAATAGTGCCTATGCGCCTAAAGTGATAAATGATTGTGTTGGCTGATGCGCCTATATAGTGATGAACGCCAAAACAGGGCTCATGCGCCCAAATAGTTCCCATGCGCCTAAGCATTTAGAAAATTTTACAGAATTTTCTAGGAGTCTGTGCTTAAGGGTTTTGACCAAGGTTGACTAAGGGCTTTTTAATGATGATGTTTCATGCATGATATGAATACTTATGATTGTTCCTTATTATTGTTATTCCTATTATTATTATTACTTATAGTATGTGACTTTACGTGGTATGTTTATTAACGTAACGTAAAGTATATAGTAATAATAAAGTGAAAGAGCAATAAAGAAAAGAAGAGGAACATTAATAAAATATTAACAAGTCTTGCAAGCTTATAGGAGGGACACGACCGTGTTGTTGTTAGCTCAATTGTGCTGCGGGTTAGCTACCCTATTATTCACACAGGGCCAATCAATTGAGAATGGCAAGACCCTTGTAGCGTACCCTGGGTGATTGGGTTGGCCTTGTACACAATACACATCACCCTTTCGGGTTGACCCTTTCGAGTGATATAGTTGACCCTTTCGAGGGATATAGATGGCCCATCACCCGTTTTCCATTGCGCATATAGTTGAGGTATTGCTCATTGGTCCATACAGACAGTGAAAGATAAAAATAAAATTTTACAGAACATACAAGGCATACAGTAAAGAGAACGAACAGTATCTGTTCATATAGTTAAAGCGTGCTCGCATATACAGTACAGAGTTGTACTTTTCAGAAAAGAGTATTTTTATATACAACATATAGAAAGTATTTTGTTACTTATAAAACTAGAGCTCACTCAGCAACGCTAACTTTTATACATTTTCAGTTGGCAGGTAATTATTGCTGAGGATGGCATGAGGGTGAAGCTACTCGGCAGGGAAGGGCTGACATCCATTCATATTTTATGTTGTTGTTGTTTTGTAATGCTCAACCACAGTGGTTTAAATGAAATGAATGGTTTTTGATAAATTATTTCCGCTACTTAAGATTGTGTAATTATAATGTTTAATGTTTTAATTGCTGTGATTGACCAACTGTGAGTTTTCCGGGAACGGGGCCTTACAAGTTGGTATCAGAGCCAAAGTTTAAGAGAATTGGGTTAAAATAAACTTTTTAAAACCTAAACTTAAACTGAAAATGGGACAAATGAAGGGATGTCAGCCCGAGTAGCTACGTGCCATCAGGTATGTCTTTTCTTAATGATTAACTGGTATTATGTGCGCATGCTATTTGATTATATGCTCTTAGTAGATTTAGATACTGATTAAGTCAGGATAGGAGATGCTTGGGGTATGAAGAGCAAAGTAAGTGGCTAATCACAACTGGCAACTGTAATTAGGGACTTGCTATACTTGACATAAACTAAGTATTACCTCGAATGACCGCGTTAGTGTTTGAATCTTATAGTGTGCTTTTAGAGGATGGCTGGCGGTAGATCTTCAAAAGCCTTTCGTGGTGGAGGTTACGGTGCTGCTCCGCGATCCAAGAGATGGAGACCCAGAGTCGAGAAAGTGGTTCATGAAGAACCAGAGGCCCCTCATCTGGAGGGTGGCGATGAGAGCGCCAATATGAGAGCCTTAGTAAAGGAGGTTGTGTTGGAAGAGGTTCACTAGGTCATGCAGACGATCCTACCGTTTGTGGTGACCGAAATGATCAAGGCAGTTAGGGAAGGAGAAAGAAAGGAAAGAAACAGGTCCTCGGGAGGACGGGAACAACCAGAGCCAGAAATGGTTCTCTCTGATGATGAGGACGAGGAAGAAAAAGAGCCTGCGCAGGAGGCGACCCGAGGCTGCAACTATGGGGCGTTTATGAGATGCAAGCCCCCTACTTTCAATGGGAATGACACTATTGCAGCTGCTCACCGGTGGGTGAGGGAAATGAAGGTTGTCCTCGATATCAGTGAGTGTTGTGAAGATCAGAAGGTGAAATTCGCGACCCACTCTTTAGTGGACTCGGCTTTGTGTGGGTGGGACAACATTGTCCAAGCCGAGGGTAGCAGGGCCATTGGGATAATGAGATGGCCTGAACTGAAGAAGCTAGTGATTGAGAAATTATGCCCCCACAGAGAGATGGATAAGGTAAAAAAAGAGTTCCTGCAGCTGGAGGCGGGAACGATGACACACTAGCAGTACACCACAAAATTCAATGAAATGGCGCGGCTGGTGCCCGATCAAGTGACACCACTGACGGGAATAAGGTGACGGTCTATGGTGATTGCGTCATGACGATCCCGAAGGTGATTTTGATGGCGGTGGCGGGAAAGTGCATGAGGCATGGATGTAGTGCCTACTTGGCCTATGTAAAGGATGTGGACGCGCTAATACCACAACTATCTGATGTACCAGTTGTGTGTGACTTTCCGGATGTGTTTCCAGAAGATTTACCCGACGTGCCACCGGATCACGAGATTGAGTTCCAAATTGATTTGATACCCGGTGCTCAACCCGTGGCCAATGCACTGTATCGGTTAGCTCCCACGGAAATGAAAGAACTGATGGAACAGTTGCAAGAGCTGCTTGATAAGGGGTTCATTAGGCCAAGTATCTCTCCCTAGGGTGCTCGTACCTATTTGTGAAAAAGAAAGACGGTAGTATGAGGATGTGCATTGACTACCGAGAGCTGAAAAAGTTGACGGTGAAGAACCGATACCCCCTACCAAATAGATGATCTATTTGACCAGCTCCATGGTGCCAGTTGGTTTTCAAGGATAGATCTTTGATCTGGTTACCATCAGCTGAAGGTGAAGGAGCAGGATAACTCTAAAACAGCTTTTCGCACGCGCTACGGTCACGATGAATTCCTCGTTATGTCATTTGGCCTGACCAATGCATCTGCTGCTTTTATGGATTTGATGAATCGAGTGTGTCAGCCAATGTTAGATAAATCAGTGATTGTGTTTATTGATGATATCCTGGTTTATTCGAAGAGTGAAGAGGAGCATGCCGATCATATTCGGGAGGTGTTAGAGACCTTAAGAGGGGAGGTGTTGTATGCCAATTCTCCAAGTGCGCGTTCTGGTTATGCGAAGTTCAATTCTTAGGACACGTGATATATCCCGAGGGGATTATGGTAGACCCTGCTAAGGTGGAGGCTGTGATGAAATGGAAGTCTCCAAAGACGCCATCCGAGATTCGAAGTTTCTTGGGGTTGGCGGGGTATTATCAAAGGTTCATTCAGGACTTTTCCAAGATCGCTTCTCCACTAAACAAGTTGACCCGAAAGGATGTAAAGTTTATATGGGTTCAAGCCCAAGAACAGGCATTTGAGGAGTTAAAGGTGATGTTGACTCAAGCTCCTGTCATGTCATTACCCAAAGGAAGCGAGGATCTGGTGGTATATTCAGATGCTTCTTACTCGGGGTTGGGGTGTGTATTAATGCAGAGATGGAAGGTTATAGCCTATGCATCCTGACAGTTGAAGGTTCATGAGGTCAATTATCCCACTCATGACTTGGAGTTAGCAGCCGTGGTCTTTGCACTAAAGATTTGGAGGTACTATCTGTACCGGACGAAGTGCACCATTTTCACTGACCACAAGAGCTTGAAGTACTTCTTCAAGCAAAAAGATCTGAAGATGAGGCAAAGAATATGGTTGGAGCTCATAAAGGATTATGATTGTGAGATCCATTACCATCCGGGCAAGGCTAACGTGGTGGCTGATGCTCTTAGCCGAAAGGAGAGGCCCGAGCTGATTCGGGTGAAAGCATATCAACTGATCATGACCTCTGATGTAATGAAGCACGTTAAGGAGTTTCAAGGTGAGGCATTAAAAGAAGATCATCTAAACTCTGAAAGAATGAGAGGTCTGGTTGGGAAATTGGGTGAAAACACACTTGGTGTTAAAACTCGATTTGGACGGGTGTGGATTCTTCGTTTCGGGGATTTACGTGTGAGGATTTTGGATGAAGCTCACAAGACTTGATATTCCATTCATCCTGGTGCCACAAAGATGTATTAAGATATGAAGAAAGATTATTGGTGGCCGGGTATGAAGCGTGACGTGGTGGAGTATGTAAGTAAGTGTCTTACTTGTTTGCAAGTGAAGGCCGAACATCAGATGCCGTATAGGAAGATCCAACATTTGGATATACCAGAATGGAAGTGGAAGCACATCACCATGGATTTCATTACAAAGCTACCATGTACTCCAAAGGGGTACGATGCCATATGGTTGATTGTTGACCGTTTGACGAAGAGTGCTCACTTCCTACCGATCTGCGAGACATATTCATCCGAGAGGTTGGCTGACCTGTTCATCAAGGAGATTGTAACTCGTCATGGTGTGCCAGTGTCCATTGTGTCTGATCGTGACACTCGGTTTACCTCTAAATTCTGGAAGAAATTCCACGATGCCATGGGGACGAGGTTACATATTAGCACGACTTATCATCCCCAAACTGATGGTCAGTCAGAAAGGACCATTCAGACATTGGAAGACATGCTTCGGGCATGTGTGATTGATTTTGGGGGAAGTTGGGATGACAACTTACCGTTAGCTGAATTCTCGTACAACAATAGCTATCATGCCGACATTGGCATGCCACCATACGAGATGTTATACAGTAGGAGATACAGAACACCCGTTTGTTGGGGTGATATTGGTCAAAAGGAATTAGGGAGCATCGAGGTAATCGAGGCTACGACTGAGAAGCTTGAAAAGATTAAAGCCTTCATGAAGGCAGCCAAAGATAGACAGAAGTCGTTTGCTGATAAACGATACAGACCAATTGAGTTCCAGGTGGGTGACCGAGTTATGTTGAAGGTCTCACTTTGAAAGGGCATTATCCGATTCAGAAAGCGGGGCAAGTTGAGCCCAAGATATATAGGCCCTTTCCGAATTATTGCTCGAGTAGGAGAGGTGGCCTATAGATTGGAGTTACCAGATGAGTTAAGTGGAATTCACCCGACATTCCATGTATCTCATCTGAGAAAGTGTTTAGCCGATGAAGACATTATCGTTCCACTAGAGGATATCGAAGTAGACGAAAGGCTCAATTATGTGGAGCAACCAGTGGCAATCATCGACCATAAAGAGAAAAGGCTGAGAAATAAAGTGGTTCCTCTTGTGCGTGTACAGTGGAAGCACAGGAAGGGATCCGAGTCTACATGGGAGACTGAGGAGGAGAAAAGACAGCATTATCCTCATCTGTTCGAAGAATAACAGGTTTCGAGGACGAAACCTATATAAGGGGGGTGGACTTGTAACACCTGGTTATTTAAAAAAAAGACAAGACATGAAGAATTAATGAAAGAAAAGCAATAAAGTCCAAGTGGAGGGACTAAAAGTGTCCAAAAGGAAAAAAACTTTAAAAAAGTTGGTGTAAAGGTGGGCATGGCCGCCCACCCTCACTTCACATCATCATCTTTCTTCAGTTTTAGAGAGAGAGAGAGAGAGCAGGGGAAACTCTCGGCTTGTAGAAGAAGAAGAAGAGAAGTGAATTCAAGGTAAGAATTCGTGGTTTTTAAGTGTTTATGACGGGTTTTATCCCGGTTATATGCTTATGTGTTGTGTATGTGCTCAGGAGTGTGTGTTTGGCGTTGTGTTTAGGTTCTTGAACTCAGTTGCAAAAGGGTTAGAAAGGAAGATATACCCAAGTTGCACCAGGTGAGTTCTAGACCCCCGTTTTTACTTATTTTAAACTATCTTTGGGGCTGAAAATGTATTAAAATGTTTTTATAAAGTTCAAGTATGTTTAACCGTTTGTATTGTGCATGTTAAATGTTAAATTCTTGAATGCTTATAGGTTGTTCATGCTTAGAATAGCCATACTAAGCTTAGAACAGATGGGTTGATGATTAGGTATGAAAACATACTAGGAACAAGTTACACAGAAGGTTCATACGCCTGAAAATGTCTTAGAAAGATTTAAGTGTAATCCATGCGCCTAAACAGTAGTCCATGCGCCTAAGATTACCTTAGAAATGTTTAAGTACAGCCCATGCGCCCAAGTGGCTCATGCGCCTAAGTGCCCATGCGTCCGAATAACCCATGCGCCTAAGTGTTCATACACACCAATAGTGCCCATGCGCCTGAATAGTTCATGCGCCTAAAGTGATAAATGATTGTGTTGGCTGATGCGCCTATATAGTGATGAAACGCCCAAACAGGGCTCATGCGCCCAAATAGTTTCCATGCTCCTAAGCACTTAGAAATTTTTACAGAATTTTCTAGGAGTTTGTGCTTAAGGGTTTTGACCAAGGTTGACTAAGGGCTTTTTAATGATGATGTTTCATGCATGATATGATTACATATGATTGTTACTTATTATTGTTATTGCTATTATTATTATTATTAGTTATAGTATGTGACTTTACGTGGTATGTTTATTAACATAACGTAAAGTATATAGTAATAATAAAGTGAAAGAGCAATAAAGAAAAGAAGAGAAACATTAATAAAATGTTAACAAGTCTTGCAAGCTTATAGGAGGGACACTACCGTGTTGTCGTTAGCTAAACTGTGCTGCGGGTTAGCTACCCTATTATGCACACAGGGCCAATCAATTGAGATTGGCAGGACCCTTGTAGCATACCCTGGGTGATTGGGTTGGCCTTGTACACAGTACAGAGCACCCTTTCGAGGGACACAATTGACCCTTTCGAGGGATATAGTTGACCCTTTCGAGGGATATAGTTGACCCTTTCGAAGGATATAGATGGCCCATCACCCGTTTTCCATCGCGCATATAGTTGGGGTATTGCTCATTGGTTTATATAGACAGTGAAAGATAAAAATAAAAGTTTACAGAACATACAAGGCATACAGTAAAGAGAACGAACAGTATATGTTCATCTAGTTAATGCGTGCTCGTATATACAGTACAGAGTTATACTTTTCAGAAAATAGTATTTTCATATACAACATATAGAAAGTATTTTATTACTTATAAAACTAGAGCTCACTCAGCAATGCTAAATTTTATACATTTTCAGTTGGCAGGTAATTATTGCTGAGGATGGCACGAGGGTGAAGCTACTCGGCAGGGAAGGGCTGACATCCATTCGTGTTTTATGTTGCTGTTGTTTTGTAATGCAGTAAAACAATTCTTTTGTAATGAGTTAAACAATGCTGTATTGCTCAACCACAGTGGTTTAAATGAAATGAATGGTTTTTGATAAACTATTTCCGCTGCTTAAGATTGTATAGTTATAATGTTTAATGTTTTAATTGCTATGATTGACCAACTGTGAGTTTTCCTGAAACGGGGCCTTACAAGTTGGTATTAGAGCCAAGTTTAAGAGAATTGGGTTAAAATAAACTTTTTAAAACCTAAACTTAAACTGAAAATGGGACAAATGAAGGGATGTCAGCCCGAGTAGCTACGTGCCATCAGGTATGTCTTTTCTTAATGATTAACCGGTATTATGTGCGCATGCTATTTGATTATGTGCTCTTAGTAGATTTAGATACTGATTAAGTCAGGATAGGAGATGCTTGGGGTATGAAGAGCAAAGTAAGTGGCTAATCACAACTGGTCACTGTAATTAGGGACTTACTATACTTGACATAAACTGAGTATTACCTTGAATGACCGCGTTAGTGTTTGAATCTTATAGTGTGCTTTTAGAGGATGGCTGGCGGTAGATCTTCAAAAGCCTCTCATGGTGGAGGTCACGGTGCTGCTCCGCGACCTAAGAGAGGGAGACCCAGAGTCGAGAAAGTGGTTCATGAAGAACCAGAGGCCCCTCATCCGGATGGTGGCGACGAGAGCGCCAATCTGAGAGCCTCAGTAAAGGAGGTTGTGGTGGAAGAGGTTCACCGGGTCATGCAGACGATCCTACCGTCTGTGGTGACCGAAGTGATCAAGGTAGTTAGGGAAGGAGAAAGAAAGGAAAGAAACAGGTCCTCGGGAGGACGGGGACAACCAGAACCGGAAACGGTTCTCTCTGATGATGAGGACGAGGAAAAAGAAGAGCCTGCGCCGAAGGTGACCCGAGGCTGTAACTATGGGTTGTTTATGAGATGCAAGCCCCCTACTTTCGATGGGAACAGAACTGTTGCAGCTGCTCATCGGTGGGTGAGGGAAATGAAGGCTGTCCTTGATATCAGTGAGTGTCGTGAAGATCAGAAGGTGAAATTCGCTACCCACTCTTTAGTGGACTCGGCTTTGTGCTGGTGGGACAACTTTGTCCAAGCCGAGAGTAGCAGGGCCATTGGGAGAATGAGATGGCCTGAACTGAAGAAGCTAGTGATTGAGGAATTCTACCCACCCACAGAGAGATGGATAAGGTAGAAAGAGAGTTCTGCAGCTGGAGGCGGGAACGATGACACACCAGCAGTACACCACAAAATTTAATGAAATGGCGCGGCTGGTGCCCGATCAAGTGACACCACTGTCACGAAAGATTAAGAGATACATCCAGGAGCTGCCGACGGATATCCATAGGCATATGATCGTTGCCTGGCCGAGCACTTTTAGTTCGGTGGTTGATCTGGCTGGTAGATTATATGATGAGCACGAGGTGGTGGTGCAGGTGAAGAAGACGAGTGGGGATGGAAGGAACTGGAATGGGAAACGGTTTGGACGTGGTGGAGCCGCTCCAAACAATAAGGCAGCGAAGGTGGGTGACTGACATGTGGTCACAGCTGCTGCAGGGAGGAAGAAATGTGACAAATGTGGAAGGGAGCATATTGGTGAGTGCAGGATGGGGATGAACGTATGCTTCAGGTGTGGTCAGCCTTGCCACATCGCTAGAGACTGCAAGAAGCCGAGAGCGGAGAGCTCGGGAGCGGGGAATAAGAAGCCGGAGGAAGGAGGGCTGAGGGCAAGTGCTAGAGCTTATACTATGACCTGGGAGGAAGCCTGAGCTGATCTCGATGTTGTGTCAGGTATGTTTCTAGTAAACCAAACTTATGCCTCGGTATTATTTGATTCCAGTGCTAGTAGGAGTTTTATTTTCACTACTTTCTGTGCTAAGTTGCCTGTTAGTAGTAGAAAGGTCAGTACACCATTCGACGTAGAAATTGCTATTGGTAAGTCCACTAGAATTACTGATATGATAGAGGACTGTGCCATAGAAGTAGAAGGTCATAGGTTTGCTGCTAGGTTACACGTGATACCCCTAGGTGGATTTGATGTAGTACTAGGGATGGACTGGTTAGCAACCTATGAAGCAAACATCGTGTGTCGCAAGAAGATGATCCAATTGACAACGCCTGACGGGAATAAGGTGACGGTCTATGGTGATCGCGTCACGACAATCCCGAAGGTGATTTCGATGGCGGTGGCGGGAAAGTGCATGAGGCATGGAAAGAGAAATATAGAAAATAAGAGGAACATTAATAAAATGTTAACAAGTCTTGCAAGCTTATAAGGGGACACGACCGTGTTGTCGTTAGCTCAACTGTGCTGCGGGTTAGGTACCCTATTATGTGTTTTAGTTATTATATTATATATAGATATATATATATATATATACACACACATATGCATGCATAGAAACTCACGTATGCATGAGTTCATATGCTTAAACATCTTATGATAAATATTATTGATCAACAATATTATAACACCAAACCATACATCAAATGAAATGAGAAATTAACAACCTAACTAAACACCACAATACCAAAAATAACATCAAGGAAACTTGGTATCAAAACAAAAACCAACCAAACCTTAAACACTTAAACATCAACATAAGTATCACCAAAGACCTAAACTCGGTTCATTATGATAACCAAACAACCTGATTAGACAACTTAAACAATAGTTAACATTGGATTAATGACTTGATGACTCAATAGCTCCTTTGGTCAACACCAAGCATCACTAAGACACCAAGCTCCATCTTAATTTGCCACCTATACCTAAGGATCAACTAAGCAAGCCTAATAAAAACCACCTCACTAACCTACATCTAGATCTAATGATGGAAGCTCAACTACATGTAACTCTTGGCCAAAGGCCACACCGCATAACCACAAACCGTTACCATCTTCACATTCCTGTATTAAACTCTTGGATCTTAGTCATTTATGCTCTCAAACCTTCGGTCTCCATACCAAACACACAACATCATCCAAAGCCTCATATGATCATTATCTTTCAAACCAATAATAAAGGAATCAAGGTCACAAGGCTCAAGATAACCACCTCAACCGATTCACCAAGAAGATAAAGGCTATCATCGACTTCTTTTTATCCTCTCCTTCCGTCAAAATCAAGGTTCCATCCTTAAACCCATGACTAACTAAGTTACAAAGATATATTGTGTTTTAACAACACATATAACCAATCCTTTTGGTTAAACATTCAAGTTCTTCACAAAACTTTACAAACACTTCACCTTTATCAAAAACCAGTAAGAAAAGATTCAAAAATCTAGAAAATATTATAAACCAAGAATTTAGACAAAAAGGTTACAAATAAAGGGTTGAAATTATATCAATTCTTGATAAATTTGGTTTGTTATTTAAATGACTATGATTGTATGAATAAAGACCGAGAACCTATTAAAAATATTAAAAAGCAGGATTAATTGCATATATACCATTGTAAACATCCTTTAAATGCATATATACCCAAGCAAAAACTTTAATTACATATATACTATTACCCTTTCAAAAAAATTAATAAGAACTTACACATGGATATATATGCTGTCACATCCCGGTGGAAGCGTGAAATATTTAGGGAGTGACTTGATTGTTCAGAACTCATTGTCAATTACTAATTAACAGGCAACACATAATCATACATATTCATAACATAATTTTAAAGTTAGGATTACATAAAATCATAATAGTCAAAATTTGAAATTACATAATCCTATTACATCATAAAGTTTAAAAGCTACATCTTCAGAGACGATGGAAGTGAGCATCCACCGACACACTGAAGTCATACAGGTTCACAGTTAAGTTCACACAAACTTTTCCTACAACTTCACCCCAGCCATTAAAAACATCAAAGGAGAACGTTAGGTTGTTAGTCATGATGAATTCCTGAAAAAGCATACCAAAAATAGTCAACACAAAGTTGGTGAGCTTCACAGGTTTATTAAACAGATAATATTGATGCATTATATATACAACCAAACCTTACATAGCAATCAGATCATCCATATCTGTCATATCATATTCTCATAAATCAGATAACATAGCATTATAACACTCATCTTGTTAGTGCAGGAGATAATTCCTAAGTAGCGCTACCAATGTTATCTAACGGTTCCACATCCGAACTAATGGTTGTAACATAAATTTCAGTAATAATACATCAATTCATAAATTAGTATGCTTTTTCCGCAAAACTTGATAAAAACAAAATGGGCCATGAAACTCACCTATAAACAAAAGAATTTTATAGTTTAGAAAACTTAACTATTTTCTTCAAAATTTTCAGTACCTTAATAGATTTTGAAATTTTTATAACAAATAGGTTTATTAATCTGGAATATCATATTACTTTCTTGTTTCCAAGAAATTTACAGATTATTTTCTATAATTGTTATAAAGTCATCATAAATTGCCAAAAATAGTTTCTGTAGTCCATAAATTCCCAAAATTTTATAGAGGGTTTATCATAGTAATTAGAACTTCTTACAAATTTATCAAAGTCTAACACATAACAGATTAGTTTCTGTAATTTTTACAATAATCCCAATTCTTCACAAAAATAGCTATATAGCTCCAAAAATTATTAAATTTATACATTCTGAAGTTTTGGATTTATCAATTTATCCATGATTTTCTCAGATTTTATTATACTATTAAGTTTATTTTGATTTTTCTACTACAGAACATGTAAAAATTCATATCTTAATTATAACAAAGGAATAAATTCTGAAATAATCCAGGGACCTTTAGTACTCCAAAAGGATCTTTTGGTGAATTTATTAGAATTTTGTAAAATTTGTTTATATTTATTGCTTATTTCTAATTTATGTCAATCTTTAAGAATTTGGAACAATGTTTGTTCCCACAATCTTTATATGCCTTTATGATGTAAAATTCTTTGTAATATGTTCACATATAATGCTTTTGATTATATGTGTTGTTTGACACATATATCATACACATATATCTATATGTTGGCATACAAGTTTAGCTTAGGAATTTGATACCTTTGGTTGTTATTAACTTATGAAACCGAGAGATGTGCTTGTTACAAGAACTAAGTACACGATGGTGGTGGTGATAGCTATAGGTGATGGTTTGTGATGTTGGTGTTTCAAAGATAAACCCGAGGGCCTTCGGTTGAGGTGGTGGTGTGTGGTGTTCGGGAGGTGATGGTGACCGAGAGTGGAGATGAGGATAGTGGTGTGTGATCGAGAGGTGAAGGATGGAGATGATGGTGGCTTATGGTTATGGTAGTGATGTGCGAAAGCTTTGTGTGTTCCATGATTCCTTCGGCCGAGCTGCCTCAAATAATGGAGTTAACCATCATTAGGTCTAGTGTTAGGGTGTGATGTGGATGTTATAGACTAGGTGAGTCGATCCTTAGGGTGCTAGGTGGCGATTTGTGGTTTATCTTAGTGGCAAGGTGGGTTTAGGTGTCACACAAAGAGAAAGGTGAGTCATTGATTTATTGATGGGTATTTAAGGTGTAAACCGGGTGTTTTAAGGTTATAAACCGAGTGGTTTTGATCTCTAATGGTTCTTTGGTTTGAGGTTAGGTGTAGAGGATTTGTTTAAGTTTGTTTTGATGTCAAGTTCTCTTGGTGTTTACTTTTGTTTTGAAGGTGTTTGGTTAGGTTGTATTTGGTGTTTTTGATGTTGTTTTGTTGATGTATTTGGATCATATGGTTCAATATTAAAGAATTGTGTGTTTTTGAATACATGCATACGTAAATCATATATGCATGCAATCATGCATACGTGCAACGCATAGTATATACATATAAACACATAATACACACATGTATTTAACAAGAGATGGCATATGCATGAGTAAAACATATATAATATGCATGTGTATATGTTTCTTAGCAAAGATGGTACATGCACACGTAAAAAGGTTTGCATGCGATTATGCGTACGTATACTTGTAACAATATACTTAGGTAAACAAATGAAAGCATGCATACGTTTATGCATGTAATAAAATATATATATTAACCTAGGTGTGGCTTAAGTTTTTGAATGAACTTAGTGTATAAGATTTCTTAATCTAGGGTTGTCACATATGCCATTAAAAAGTTTTAGAGGGGGAAATATATTTTTAATATATTTTCCATTTATAAGGTTGATAAGGAGAAGTTTGTTAATTATGAAGTTTTAGTAAAGATAAGGGCGAATTAGTCATTTTATAAACCACTTTTAATGAAAATAAGTATATTTGTCAATTATGAGGTTTTGTAAGAGGATATATGCATTAAAAAGTTTTCTTGGATATATATGCAATTAAAAAGTTTTAGAGAGAGAAATATGCTTTAACCCTAAAAAGTAACATTCTGCAAAAAATGGTATGATTATGATAGGTAAAATAATTTATATAATTTATTGAAATAAAATTTTCAACCGGAAGAACGGAACCTGGTAAGGAGTTGAAAAATTATATGATGATCCTTATGTTTTATAAAACCTGTAGAATAAATTTCATGATCTAGTTCATAGTTATGCCCGAGTTACGTATTTTAGAAGAATTTGTAATTCAAAATTAGAAAAAATACTTAAACTATAAGATAAATTATGAAAATTTTACACAAAATGTTACATCTTGATTAGGACAGTATGATAAAGTTCAGATTTTTAGAGATGTTTTGCTATTTTTACTGATTATTGTAAAAATGGTAAAAAATATCATAAAATAGTTATGTTATGAACTAATTCCCCAGGAATTTATGAGATAATATGGATTTTAAAATATAGATTCTGATAAATGTTGGTGAATTTTAAGAAGTCGTAGGTATTTTTGCTACTTTATTCAAGTATTGTAAAAATTCTAGAAAATAAACTGCAACTAGTTGATGTATGAAACTTTGACATATCAAAATAGATTTTTTATGTTTCTGCTGTAAAAATTTCATAACATATGGATAACGATACATTCTATTTTGATTTTGTAATCTGAGGTGCTGAAAATTCAAGAAAATATATTGGATTCTAATCTATAAATATTTTTATAAGTAGATTTGGTTGTAATTTTATTTATGTTTCATCAAAATATGTATTTTGTTCGGAAAGTAAACCTGTGATTATCACCAACTTTATGTTGATTGTTTTGAGTATACTTTTTTAGGTAATCAACATGTCTAACAGTATAATGTTCTCATTCGATGTGTATAATGGCTGGGGTGAAGTTATGTGGAAAATTTGTGTGAATTTAACTGTTAATTTGTACGATCTTAGCTTGGCGGTAGATGCTTACTTCCATAGATACTGAAGATGTAGCAGTTAAATTAACATGTTTTGTAATAGGGTTATGTTAAAATTTTGTGTACTGACATTAATGTAACCTAAACTATTATATTCCAATGTTTATGCTTAAAAGTTATGCCTAAAATGTATTGATATTTTATATTATTTAATCAATTGTTCTGAACAAGATAGTCACACCCAAGCATTTCACGCTTTCGCCGGGATGTGACAATATACTAATTAAATGGAAAGTTTTTAATTCTTATTTTCTGTACATAACTTTGATAATGTTATATGAACTACTTGTATTCAAAACACGGGTTACATAAATTTACAATGCAAACTCAAAACTGTAATGTACATCTCAAGGCTGTTAATGATATTGTAATAATAACATTGTGGTTAGTTTACGACTAGTAATTATATCAGTTAGGTGCTAGATTATATCTCGACACAAAGTATCTTTTTGTGTAAAATAGAATATACGAAAAAAGTATAAAAATTAAATATAAATGCATCAAAAATGTTAACCGACCATTTTATCAAAGGGTTACCACACAAATCAATAGCAAACAAGTCATCAATATGTTATAGTAAGTATTTAAGCCTTCAGAATATTATAATTGTCGCTTAATGTGTACCATAATATATAATTGTAGTTACACTCGACTTTTCTCTCTTTATGTATATGGTTGTCTATGTATGTCAAATGCTATGTGCACTTACTAATTTCATAGACAAACACCAGATAGAACTCATAACTAAAGGAAGTCTGAATTTATGTTGTCATAAGTTTCATAAGAATACCGAATGTATAATGGGGTCTAGTGTTGAAATTAACATGGTTAAACGTTTCTTTATAACACTAGCATGGTTATGAAGCTCTCGCGTCAGATTAAACTATGGCCAACTTAGTTTAAATTGGTAGTTAACTAGCCAAGTGGGGAAATGATGGATTAATGTTTACTATATGGCCTGTGTGAATAAGATAAGTTAGATTAAATATCATGTTCTAACAATAAGTAGTAAGTCCTTAAATAAATGACGTTGCACTTTGATCCCAACATGATAAATTTTGATGGATGATATTCCGCTATGTAAACTATAAATATGAAGACTTATTCATACTAGTTATTCTTATGTAAAATTGAAATATGAGTCATGTGATTTTTTCTCTCATATATCTTATTCTAGAATGAAAATCAAACATCCATCTAAACTACTTATAACTCCATACCACAACTAATTATACAATCCGTCATAGACGAACTTGGACCCTTGATCTTAGGAAAGCTTCACCACACTAACTTTAAATGATTTTAATATTAAATTTAATCCGCACCCCCACTATTTTCTGTTAAACCACTCACATACTCTCTTTATCATAGCTTTGAACTTTAGAGAGGATTAAAAACAACACTTATGACATCATCATCAAGTAGGCAAATCAAATCCAACAGGTAGGTTTCTCTAGATGTGTTAAGCGAAATGCTTATACATATTTTCTTAGGGTAATTATGTTTCTAGCGGATAATCATATATTAAGGATCTTCTGATCTCTTTAACGATCTTCTGATCTCTTTATTATTTGCTAAGGATGTTAGAATGCAACATATGTTGTTACATAATAACTAGACCAATATAAAAGGATATAATAAAGTTACATGACACGAACATTTGAAACCTTAAAAATCATATATAGAACATAAAATAACAAAGCTTCTAATCATGAACCATTATCGAACGATTCAAGCGTCACAAATTTTGAAATACAAATTGTTAAATAAACAAACAGCATTAAACCAGAGCTAACCAATTAAAGTCATTCTAGCTCTTTATTCGTTCAAATACTTTTTGATAATCGTAGCTGTGTTTTTTTGATACAGATCAATTAGTGGCGGTTCCAGCGACACACAACCATTGACCCACAAAGATATGGTCGCAATTGATGTTGGGGGTTACATTTAAAAGAGATCCACACTCATCTTAAATGCCTTGCTTACGGTTGTGCAATCGTCCCGGATTTCGCACTGACAACTTGGTCACAAACAACATTTGTTTGGAAGCCATCTATATATATGTTCACCATTACGTTGATCAATCAAAACAAAGATATATATAATTTGTCAAAGATTACATTGATCGATTAAGAATGTTTTTATATTTAAATGACTTACCATCTGGGGTGGTTCTGCTTTCGGAGAATGCGACAAGCATCAGGCAAAGTAAAAGTACGGTGGCTATTTCACAAATATGGAAGATTTCATGACCATAATTGATCTTGAGCTATTCTTGATTTTTGTTGGAGATGATTATGTGTTAGCTGATGATTTGAGTATACTTGTGTTGTTGGTATTTATAGTGGATGTTTAGGATAACTAATTCATGTAATATTCCTTAGATGAGCCAATTTCTCATTGGAATCTAAGATTTTATAGCCGGCCATTGTTTTCTAGGTTATACAATTGTTTTCAGTTTTGAATAAAAGTATATATTTTAGCCATATTTTAGATATTAATTAGAAAAATCAAGTAGTCATTATCATGGTAAATAATTGCATATATATAGTTATTAGATATGCGATTCTTTGGTTCAATATCCTATTTTAAACTCCTACGTAAAACTCTGCAAATGATAATAAAGTAAAGAGACAATGTTACGAGAATCAGATTTTGTATCAGCCTTTAAACTACTTACATGATTAATTCCATAAGTACTAACTGCTTTGACTGTTGTACCCTGAGAAACAAAACGAGTTCTCCTAGGAGGCTCGGAATTTGTTTTATGCGCCCCGTGTTGAACATAATTCTCAGCTTTTACATTTCTGTTCATCTATTTCTGTTACTTTACCATTGTAAAAGAGATTTGTAATCGTTCATTTATGTTCATTTGTATTAAGTATATTAATAACAATTATTTGAAGTTTTATTTTATATGAACGGTTTCTACAAACTTAAAACAAATTTAAAAAACACTGTTCATATACTAATATGTGTTTTTAAAAGGTTATTTTTTAACTATTTTTGTTTTTTTATTCATGGGTGATTTTTAAAATTTGACTTAGAACATCTCTCATTGAGTTTTATAGAATTCTGAAAATAGTTTTAAATTTTTTTTTCAATTAGTTTGTGGTTATATCTGTTTTCGTTTTCTTATTCATGAGTGATTTTCAAAGTTGGACTTAAAACATCTCTCACTGAATTTTATAGAATTGTGAAAATAGTTGAAATGTTTATTCAATTTGGTAGTTATTTCAATGGTTGAAAATTGTTCTAACTTAAACTGTTTCTGTCGAACAACAAACAACAAATCTTCTAGTACTATGAGTTCCTCTTTATCCCCCTCTAGCTGCAACCACTATGGGAGCGACCACTGTGGCAAACCACGCCGAAAAACCTGAAAAGTTCACGAGTGTCCATTTTAAAAGATGGCAAGAGAATATGTTTTTCTACTTGACGACCTTGAACTTAGCACAGTTCTTGGAGAAAACTGCTCCCCTATCTAAAGAAGGGGATGATGCTCAAGCCTTTAGTGCCATTGATGCTTGGAAGCATTCAGAATTTCTTTGTCGTAACTACATTTGAATGGTCTTTATGATTCATTGTATAAAGTGTATTGCAACATAAAGACTGCCAAAGAACTATGAGAGTCTTTAGACAAGAAGTATAAAACCGAGGATGTCGGTAGCAAGAAATTCATTATGGCTCGGTTCTTGAATTTTAAAATGGTTGATGACAAGAGTTACAAGTTATACTTCATGAAATTCATGCTGAGGGGATGCCTCTCATTGATATGTTCCAAGTTGCAGCAATGATTGAAAAGTTGTCTTCAAGTTAGATAGAGTTTAAGAATTATCTTAAACTCAAATAAAAGGAGATGATTGTGGATGAACTTATTATTTGTCTTCGAGGTGTATTGAGTGGACATGTCAGGCACAGTTGGATGTTGCAGATAGTATTGCAACTGTGGGCATGATTGGCTAGAATTGTCGGCTTCGCTTTTGTCTAATTTCGAGTTGCAACTTACTTCTTTCCCCGATCCATTTAGTGTAAAAATATTAAAATATGAGTCGAAGATGGTAGGAAAGAAAGAGATTGTTTGGTGTAAAAATGATCTATTTAGTTGTATTTACAGTGCAGTAATTATTTAATTAGTTTTTAGAAACCCCCTCATGCTCATATGGTGCTCATGTACTCGTAGTCATGCTAATGGACTTGGTAACAAGTATTTTAAATTTTAATGGGTTTTGGCATTTGGGCTTTCTTGACTTTGACCAAAGCCATGGCCCATGCCTCGAAAACTTAGTGCCGTTTTTTAAAGTTGGAGTTTGTACAAGTTATATATGTGCAATTGTGTATGCATTGTTAAGTTATTTTCACACGTGTTAGTAAAGCTGTAAACGAACTAAACGTTTAATGAATAGTCTGTGAGTCTTTCAGTGGAAAGTTCGTTTATGTTCGTTCGTTTAGTAAATGAACGGACACGAGTAGAGGTTGCATTCTTTCATTTGTATTCATGAATGTTCGATAATGTGTTTGTTAACATTCGTTTGTGTTCATACATTTAAAAGTTATGCTTGAGATTATTATGTTAAGTTTATATTTGGTGGATATTACATAATCTTTGTGATTTTAATTACAAAATCAATATATGATGGTTTGTATTTGTATGCATTTGCTTGCCTTCATTCGTGTTTGTTCATGTTCGTGAACAGTTTCATATCCTTCATGAATGAACACAAACAAAAAATCTTGTTCGGTAAACGTTTATAAACTGTTTATCAACAAGATATTTTCTTAATGAACAAACACGAACAAAATTCTATTCGTGTTCATTTGGTTCATTTACATTCTTACGTGTTAGTGGCCTAGTGTTACAGCTGCACGAGAGGTGAAGTTAAAATCATAAAAATGTGCAAACATGTTTGCAATAAAGGTAAGATTCATAATCTTACTCTTAGTTATATTGTATTCAACAATTAGTCATTTTCTTTTAATATTACGTTTCTATATACGGGCACTTTAGACAAATTATCGACTTAATTAACATATGTGTGTGTATATGTTATTTACAGTTGAGTAACTCTAATATGTAAATATGTGATTATTTTTCACATAATATATATATATAGTATAATAGATTTTTAATGATATTAACTCTTACTAAAGCTAATAAATAATCATACTAAAAATTATTTATGTTATGGGTTAGTGAGTGTAACCACGCTACTAATGATTGATTAATGATTGATTAATAATTGCCATCATTTATTTAGCATAATTATATTTTTAAACACTTAATATTTATTAGAACACATAAATAAAATTCAAATATTTGTTAGATAAGAGATAAATAAAAATACTAATTTTTTTAAAACTACAAAGTAAAAAAAATAATAATTCAATACTTCAATCAACATGATTCCTTCAATATGTTCAACCTTGAAAGAGTGATTATATAAAAGTTAAGAGAAGGATGTGAGATTGGCTGAAAATATACAAGTTGTGTTCTATTAAATTTTTTATTAGTCAAAGTAGCCGTTAAATTGTTAGATTACACGACCCAAGGCACCCAACACAAGTGAGGCCAGTCACGGCAACACCCCCACACCCGGTCTCATGTTCCAGGGGGCGTTGTTCCTGCTCATGAGCTCTGTCACAACAAGAAAAAGATTAATAGCATCCATACCCTATAGCATCCACACCCGTCGCCACTACAAAGGTATGTGTTGACGTGGCAGAATACTTTGAAAAATTATCCACCGATGGTTGTGGAGTCGACATGTCACAACTACGGTTTTTAGTTTTACGGTGGTACTTGCATTACAGATTTGTTTTTTGAATTGTTATACGGTGGTACATTTGAAACTTGATGGTGGCACTTTGTTTGAATTATTATGCTAGTTGTATCTTTGGGCTATAAAAAAACCATTGCGACATTTGTGGTGGCAAAATGTCAATGCTTAAAGGGTAATCTATGGCATCAACATTTATCATGTCTATGATTTTGACCATTAGTGAAAAGTAATAGTGGCGACATGTTTGGCATCGGTAGCAAAAGCCTTTAGTGGCGACATATCCACATGACACACTAATAAAATTTAGACGTAATATGTAAGGCTCCGTGCCCTGAACGCTTACAGTTGGATAATCATTGCACATAAAACATAAAACACAAAAGATACATTTATATTTAGTAAAGCATTGCAGCGGAATACTTAATAAACCATTTTATATATAAATAATTATTTTTGCAAAATAATACAACATTGTTAATCGTTACAAAAATCTTATTGTTTGCATTACGTCACAAAAAATCATTGGTATATAAAATGGATGCCATCCAAAACTTGCCAAGTAGTATATGTTGATACATATGTACCTAGATTCGGATCTTAATGTAATATGTCTTGAATGTCTTACGCTTATGTAATGCTTGGGTACTTAATGAAATGAGAATATATGGTTGTGATTTATAATGTTTAATATTTCATTAATGAGTTGTGTAACGCATATTGACTAGATTATATAGGTTTGTGATTGTTTGAATTGATATGCATAATGTTATAATAATGAATACATTCAGACTTGGTTAAGTGATATTCTCATGCGTCCGACTGGACCATGCGCCCCAATAGTGGTCATGCGTTCGAATGGCCATGCGACTGAGTGTCCATGCGCCTAAATAGTCCATACGTCTGAACAACTTCATGCGACTGACTCAGTCGCATGATTGAACACTCAGTCGTGCGAATGGATCAACCGCATGGCTCAATTGCAGGAATGAACTATACAAATGGTTCTGTCGCACGAATGAGTAACCCTAACCTATAAATACCACCTAATTCATGGAAAAACATAATAAATATACACACTTCGACTCCAGACATACCCTAGCCGTCTAGAAACCTTTAAGATCATACTCCAAGTTCATAGATCGCATTAGATCGATTCCTAATCGATTCTTAACGTTAGATTCAATCCATAATTGTTTCTACATGCGTTCTCATTGATGCATCGCCAATCCAATAGGATTCCGCACTATTTGATTCGGTATACACGTTAATCAGTTAGTACATCGTCCAGTACATGATTCCTAACAAGTGGTATCAGAGCCTTGGCTCTTGATTACGTGTTGATTCAATTGTTTTTGGTACAAAATTATGTTTTTTCACTAAAAACGCAATCCTTTTGTGTCAAACGAAGTCTTAGACGTTTCCTGACCATAAAGTTTAGTTTTTCTGGCATACGACAATTAGGGTTTGTGAAAATTCAAGTTTTTGCGGCCAAAACACGTTTAACCTATGAATTTTCAAACTTCAGCAGGTTCAGTCGCATGATTGGCTCAATCGCACGACTAAGTTCATTCGCATTACCCTAACGCACGATTGGATTCATACGTACCCTCATTCGTACAACTGAGAACTCTATTTGGATTGCTCAACCGCATTAGTTCATTCGGACGACTGACTCGTCTGCATTTGTTCAGTCGTACGATTGAACCATTCGCCTAGTTCAACCGCCCGAATAAGCCTAATCGCATACCTTCATTCACGCACATAAACAGTTTGTTTAATAGTAAAGTTAAGTGAAATGGAGGACCAGTTTTCAGCATACACAACAAGTAGAGACACTCGTATTTAGAACCTACTGCTGTTGGAGAACGAAGTGGGAATTCATAATAAACCCCCGAAGCTTATCACTTTAGACGACTACCCACAATGGAAGCAACGTTTCGAAATCTACTTAAATGGAGTAGATACAAATTTGTGGGAGGTAATAGAATCGAGGTACAACATGCCTATTGGAGCTGACGGTGTCAAACTTACGTTAAGTGGCATGACTGATGCACAAAAGGTAAATACAACACTAAGAAGAAAGTCTACGCTTTGCTTACCCAGTCTATTCCAAAGGACATCTTTTATTAGTACTCGGAATATACTCAAGCAAAGAAACTATGGGATGTTTTGGAGAAGAGGTATGACGGAAATGCCTCACTCAAGGCCATTAAGGCCAAAGCTTTGAAGAATGAGTTTGACAACTTCTCTTCAATGGGAAAGGAAGGCCTGGACGATGTGATCGACAGATTCTACCACTTGATGAGTGAGATGCACACTCAGGAGTAACTACGTCGATGGATGTGACATCCGGTTCCGTTACCAAACTCCTTCCGTTGAGTCTTGCATACACGTGTCGTAAGCACACACTAGTTGTCGTTTAACATTGGTGACCTAATAATAATTAACAATGGTAAATTAGTGATAATCTAACTGATAATGTGATTATGGTATTATGTTTATGTGTTTTAAATGTTCTTTGTGAAAATTAATCACGTAACGTGGAAATGTGTGTATTAATTCGTATGTGTTGAACTTTATAAAAATAAAGTATATAATTGTGGCTATGAGTCTATATGCTTAATAACTTAGTTAAAACACTTTTAAAAAGGAGTTAAAAGCTAACTTTTATAAAAATACAAACAACAAGGGTCAGGGGTAAATATGAAAAATTAAGTTAAATAAAACATCCAAACCCTAGCCCCACCCCATTCCGGCCGCAATCACCCTTCAAAACCCCTCTATCTTCGAAATTAGCCTAGAACAAGCAAGAAAAACACGAGATTGAACGATTCAAGGGTTTCAACAAGTTAGAATCATCAAATACAAGCCATTACACGTTTAAAGGTTAGAACTTTACAAGTTTTTGTGGGTTTTTCATGTTGGCCGAACCCTAATTAGTGGATGGGTGTTCATGATGTCGAAATTGTTGTTGTTTGATGATGTTACTATGTTAGTTAGATGGTATACATATTGTTTAACGTGATTATGCAAGAATGATATGTTTTTGATGAATTGATTATGAACTTTGATTCAAGATAAACCCTAATTCAAAATTGATGTGTTTATGTGAGATTGATGATTGTATGATGAATGTATGATGGTTAGTAGGTTGTATGAATATTAGATTACATTGATCTTGCATGAAATTGATGAATTGAAGTTGGTGTTCATAAGTTACTAATAATAGTAACTTATTTTCATGATATGATGAATTGATGATGGATTGATGTGTTTATGATGATGGTAGGTGTTAGATTGTTGATATGAATGCTAGAAACCTTGGAATGGATGTTGTTGTTCATATCTTGCCAAAAGTGGAAACTTTTATTCATGATGATTGATGGATTATGATGATTAGGTATTGTTGATCATGTCTAGATGTTGTTATGAACTTGAAATGGTATAATTATGATGAATTCATGAATACATTGAGTGTTTGATAGATCTTGGAATGTACTTCCCACAAGGGAAACTTTATTTGCACAAAGTTTGAAAGATGATAGTTTGAGTATGTTGGGATATTAGGAGCATTAGTATGTTCATGGATGATTTCTAATGTGGTAGAATATGTTAATTTAGTTGTGTGTGATGTATGGACTTTGATGATCATGTATGATGATGAAGGATGATTAGTAATTAAGGCATTGTATTTGGGACTGGAAATTGATTATTGTGGTGTATGTTGAATGCAATGAACATGGTTAATGAATATGACTATGATCATCATACACGCGTGCGAATCTGAGGCCCCTACTTAGTAGGTGGCAGAGTTTAGGATGTGAAATCGTGAGTGGCTTCACATGGCATGTAGTGTGTGATTTGATCTTTGTGTGGCGTGTTAGCAATGTTATAACTGATGGACATGTTAATGTTTTAGATTCGCATGACTAGTATGATACTTGGTAGTATGATGATCTAAGTAATACACCTGGATAATGTAGCATACATGTGATCCATTTGAATGTTAACCATGTATGATGTATGTGTATGCTTGCTTAAATGGTTTACAACACAAAATGTCACCAACGGGTCAACGGGTCAACTGAGTCAAACGCATCTGTGTTCTAAAACCTTGAGTTCTTTAATTGTAGAGCACTTAGGGTTTTCCTTAGAATTTCTGTGATGTGTACTTATGTACTTGTGTGTTCTAGGTAACCTCTGAAGGTTGTCTTTCCACTTGTCCTTGTCAAGTTAATCTTTAAGTATCGTTACGCATACTAGGTGAGTTCATACCTCACTCTTTACTTAACCTCTTTGGGAGAGATAACATACTGGTAAATTACAAATGCTTTATATGTATTTAAGTTGTGTATAATATTAATGTAGTGTTGTTTACTTTGGAAAAGTCCTCACACTTTTGAATTGTTAATATTGAATAACGGGGAAACTTGGGTTACTACTGGGTCTGACGAGCCCCACCTATGTGACTCGAGGTCAACCAGGTGCAATTATCCTATTGAACATTGTCAAGACCTGTTAAGTGGTGACAGGAGGCAACAACTTATCACAGTCAGCTTCAATTGCGAAATCACTATGAATTAATATTTATTGTTAATAGACTAGCTATATGTTACAATACACTACTTATATATCACAACTGTTAACTTGTTTATATTTGAAGGCCAACTCTTGAACTCACCAACCGTTGTGTTGACATTTTAGTATGCTATTCTCAGGTCGTTAACTTCACTTGCCATTAGGAGCATTGCACGGTTCATCATGCAATTAAGACTCCATTTAAAAGACATCTTGTTGGTTTCTATTTATTAATGTTTTCTCATTTGGATTGGCGCGTGTTTTGCCATATTATACATTTATACACTTTGGGTTTCTTATTTACTTAAAAAACGCTTCCGCATGGTTTTAAAGTTTGAACTTTGGTTGATTTTATTTTAAATGTGGCATATAGAGTCGTTCTGAGTAACTATTGACTGTGATCCTGGTTGTTCATATGCTCGCGGTAAAACTCCGCACGTGGATTTGAGGTGTGACAATGGAGGATAAGGTATCCAACTTTGCAGATGGATTACCAGAGAAATGGGCTTCCTTCGTTTCATCTCAGACAGAATGGGATGCTCTCAAAGTTAGATATAAATGACTTCATTGTAAAACTGAGAGAGGAGGAACTTAGGATGAAGTATAGAGCACAAAAGTCAAACTATGACCAGAATCCTGCGCTCTACAACGCGACTCCTCCGGTCAAGACATCTGGAGCACCACTACAGACTGCGTTCGTCTCAAGCTCAGCAAGTCCAGCACAAGCATCTACTTCAAGGTCTGAAACGTCAGGGTCATCTGGTACCCAGTATATTATACCTGAAGCCAATGCAACAAATTTAAAGACCGATAACTTTGGTAACGTGATTGTTGAGGTGGCCAGAGAACACATGGACCTCCTAGCTGCTGTAGTCCACTCCTATGATAGACTAATTGCTGGAAAGATAGGAAATTTCCACCTGGCAGATGAAGATTATAAACAAGTGGATGAGATGGAGTTGGAACGAATGGATAATATGTGGGCCTTGGCAAGTGCTGTCCGACGAGCTAAGAAGTTTGTCAAAAAGACCGGACAGAACTTGGTTGCAACCAAGGACACGACCTTTGGCTTCGACAAGTCAAATGTAACCTGTTTCAACTATGGTGAGAAGGGGCACTTCAAACGGGAGTGTGTGAAGCCAAAGAAGACTGGTAATGGCAATCCTTTCTCATCCTTCAATCGACAGGAAAAAGCCACATCTAGTAGTTCTACTTCATCAAGCAAGGATCCTAAAGCCTTGACTGCGAACGAGGATGAAGGACAGGACTGGAGCTTCGGTTCGTCTCACCGGAGGAGACCAACATAGCTAGAGCTTGCGATGTCAAATTCTGAAGACACTGCACCTTTGGTCATACACCTTCTTGAAGAAGAATAATCTACATGAACGTCAGAATCACCAGAACTAGAGACGACAGATTCTGCACACATGGTTGATTCCTCTTCAACATCTCAGGTAAGTACTACTGACCAGTTGTTCAATAATCATGCTTGTTCTGATTGTAATAAATTTAGAGAAAGCATAGATTTAAAATTTGCTAGGTTATTAGATCATAATGATAGCTTAGTAAAGGATCAGGAACTGTGCACTGAAGCTAATAGAGTTTTAAAACAAAATGAGCACCGTTACAAAGGAAAAGATAGACCTATTGAACAAACATCTTAGAGAAACAAAAGTAGTTGCCTTTAACCAAGCTAATGACATTAGGTACTATCTTAACTACCTAAAGGACACTAAGAAGCAGAAAGCAGTTTTAGAAGTAGAAGTCAACTCCTTAAAACAATAACTGCACAGTTGGACAAGCTCATCTCATATTGTCCAACACTTAGTGAGAGAGAGAAACAATGGGGAGGGATTGGGATACAAAGTGGTTCCACCACCACCACCTGAGACCTTGATGAACACCAAAAGTAAACCAATTAATAATAACCCCATCAAGGATCATGTGGTGACCACTCCTCTAGTTAGTGACCTAGATTCCACATGTACATCAATTGAATCTGGCACGAAACAAAAGGAGTCTACTTCAAAGACAAAAGGAAAAATGCCTTGTGTTAACCTAGAAAAAGAGTTTGAAAAGGTTAATTTAAAGTCAGGTTCAAACAAAGTCAAATCAGAACCAAAAAGACTATTAAACCTAATCAATCATGCACATCATGTCAAAGTCCAGGTAAACAAGAATAAAAGATGTAAAACCAGGTAAAACAATTAAGTTTGTAAAACCGACCATACATCTAACAAAGAAGTGTCTCAATCTAAACAAAATAAGGTCATCCATGTGACACCTACATCTCCACAAAAACATTTAAACCGTAAAGTTGAAAGCAGATCTTGCTACAATTGTGGAGAGTACGGTCACATTGCGTCTCATTGTCCTTATTATCAGACACCGAGGAGGAAAGTTGAAATTCCTGCATCTAAAACTAGCTCTTTTAAGAGGAACTCAGTGACGTCTCCTAAAAGGGATAGTGAACACACAGTTCAACCCATCAGCCAGTCGTGTTTATCACAAACAAGCCTTACACAAAGCTGGTCTATGGAAAGAAAAATCCGCCTCAGTGTCTGAAAATGAGAACAAACAAACATCTGAGCTTCCCTCAACCTCAAATGGTCAATAGGTTGAGTTTATGTTATCTGATGCCTTGGGGAAACCCAAGTCAGTGAAGGCTTGGGTTCCTAACATGAACTAATGTTTTCAATGAATATGCAGGGTTCACTATAATGCTGAGACTAACATGTGGATTGTAGACATCGGAGCATCCAAGAACATGAAGGGGAACAAAGCTCTCTTATCAAACGTCAGACAAATAAAAGGAGGGCATGTTTCATTTGCTGGAAACAAAGGAGGGTATATCACAGCCTAAGGAGAAGTGGGAAATCAGAAAGTTAAGTTTGACAAGGTAAATTATGTCCAACAATTATAGAATAACTTACTTTCTGTTTCTCAATATGTGAAAAAGGCTTCAAAGTAGTCTTTGACAACAAGAAGTGCTACGTTCTGAAGAAGGACTACGTGATCCTGAGGACCATGTTCTAATGAAAGCTTTCAAGATATAATGATCTTTATGTTTTGGATCTTTCGAAGGCCTCCACAACAGATCGTGAGGTTTAGTGCTTCTTGTCCAAAGCTACTGAAAAGGATTCCATTTCTGGCATAGGAGAATGGGACACATAAATCCAAGGAAGATGAATCACTTGATCTAGAACGATCTAGTGAGGGGAGTGAATGTCAAAAACTTCCAACGCCCGGTATCTGTGTTGCATGCAAGAACGGCAAGCAAACAAAGAAGCCTCATAAGGTAAAGAAAGTTCATTCCATAAAACTACCTCTTGAGCTTCTTCACATGGATCTGTTTGGTCCAGTCAGTACAAGAAGCATCGCAGGCGACTGTACTGCTACGTAGTTACTGATGACTACTCAAGATTCTCTTGGGTAATGTTTCTGAAGTCCAAATCAGAAACATTTGAATCCTTCAAGGAATCAGTAACTACACTAGAATCCCAATACAAGCTGAAAGTACGACAAGTGCGCTCAGACAATGAAACTGAGTTCAAGAATCAGTGGATGGAGGCCTACTGCAAGGAAAAGGGAATTGTGCATCAATTTACATCTTCCTACACTCCTCAGATGAACAGTGTTGCTGAACGGAAGAATCGTAGCTTGATAGAGACCGCACGGACTATGCTAGCAGACTCAAAACTGCCTATTCAATTATGGAATAAGGCAGTTCCAAATGCATGTTATATGCTCAATCGTGTTCTGGTAGTTAAATGCCATGGAAAAACGTGCTATGAGTTACTACAGCGACATAAATCTAACTTAGAGTATCTCGAGCCATTTGGCACTCCATGCACCTGCTGAAGAAGACTCAGGAGGAAAATTTCAGCGAAAAGGTAGATGAAGGGATCTTTCTAGGAAACAAATACCAAACAAGAGAGTTTACAACAACTTAACGGGTCAAGTAGAGGTGTGGTGTAATGTTTATGTTCAGAGACACACCACACCATGCTGGAAAAGGGCCTGCTTACTTTTTTGACTATGATAGATTCTTCAAGTCCTTCAACATACCTCTCTCCACTTCCGAAGACGAGTTGGCAAACAGATGATGTACGATGTCTGAACACACCGTCTCTAGATTCAACACCATCCGGTTCACAAAGTCAATCATCTACCAACTCAGGGGGCACTTGATGTGAGTGACTCTTCCTCATGAAGAAAATGTGGAAAGAATGATGAACCAGGAACAACCAGGATGAACAGGTTCTGACTACCACAAGTCCACAATATCTGACAGTGATGCTTCTAAGCCTTCTGAACCTCAGACTCCTATAGCCTTAGATCCAGAACCAAAGTTCACAATCTGATTCTAAGGTGGTTGTTCTAACAACTCCCAACTCACGTCTAAATGTCTATCATCCTTTGGATATGTCATAGTGATGTGAGATAGGAGTTCAGACCAGAAATCACTTGTACTCAGCTGATTATGGCTCTATGATGGAAAATGGATACCTTCATGATGATGCCTATCGTTGCTTATGTCTCAGTTTGAGCCAAAGTATGTTAGTGAAGCCCTGAATGATGAGGTATGGGTGAGTGCCATGCAAGAAGAAATTCTTCAGTTCAAGAAGTTGGGTGTATGGAATCTAGTGGATAGACCTAAAGGTGCTAAGGTCATTGGCACCAAATGGGTCTTGAAATGCAAGAAAGATGATCAAGGAGTGATCATTAGAAACAAGGGGCTTGTTGTTCAGGGATTTTGACAAGTTTTGGGTATTGACTACAATAAGTGTTTGCACCCGTGGCAAGATGGAAGCAATCCGCATCTTCCTTGCCTATGCATCGTATATGAAGATCAAAGTTATCAACTAGATGTGAAGAGTGCGTTCCTTCATGGTGAGATCCGAGAAATAGTGTATGTCAGTCAACCTGAGGGATTTGAGGATCCATATCATCGGGATAGAGTTTAAAACTTGACAAGGCGCTATACGGGCTTCATCAAGCTCCAAGGGCCTGGTATGAGAAACTCTCGATCATCTTGTGAAACATGGTTTTTGCAGGGGAGTCATTGACTGTACATTGTTTATCAAAGAAAAAGATGGGGATTACTGCTGGTACAAATCTATGTCGATGAGATAATCTTCGGTTCCAAGAACGAAGAATTATGTAAAGAGTTTGAGGCAGTAATGAAGGCGGAGTTTGAGATGAGTGCAATGGGAGAGATGAAGTTCTTCTCGGGTTACAGGTGGATCAGACACCAACGGGATTTTCCTACATCAGACCAAGTATGTAGATGATATTCTCAGTCGAGTTGACATGGAGAATGCTTCTACAGCTGGAACTCCACTTGCTACAAACCATGATGTAGCACCCGACGAGAATGGTGATTTGGTAGATGCCACTATGTACCGAGGGATGATTGGATCTCTCATGTATCTCACTGCCTCATGACCTGATATCATGTATGCTACATGTTTATGTTCACGATATCAGGCAAAGCCTAAGGTGAACCATCTTATTGGGGTCAAAAGGATTTTTCGTTATCTGAAGGGTACACCCACACTTGGGTTGTGGTATCCTCATGATGATGACTTTGAGCTACGGCGTATAGCGACTCGGATTACAGAGGCTGCAAGATGAACTAAAATTCTACATCAGCAGGGGTGACAGTTCTTAGGAGAAGATTAGTAACCTGGCAGTGTAAGAAGTAGACCTTGGTTGCATTGTCAACCTGTGAAGCCGAATACGTTGCTGCTGCAAGTTGCTGTTCACAAATCATATGGATTCCACAACAAATACGGGATTACGGTTTGAAATTCACTTCTACTCCTATCTTTGTTGATAACTCTGCTGCAATTGCAGTTACTAAAAATCCGGTCCAACATCCAAAGACCAACACATCGGATTAAATATCACTTATACGTGATTGCTTTGAAAGAACTTAATCGACGTGGTAAAAAGAAACATAGATTTTCACCGCGCCGATCTCTATACAAGGCTTTTGACAACCACGTTTTCTATATCTGTTTAGAGGTCATGGCGTTAAAAAGTGAGTGTCATTCCTGAAGATGACCATGTGTAGTCCGATGTGTCGTGTAATTTTCTTTATTTTTCAATTTTTTTTAACTTATTAGCTTCATTTTAAGTTGGTTAATTAAAATTGGTTTTATTGTTTTTGCCTATTAAAATCCTAAAATGCTAATCCATTACGGTTTTAATTTTTAGGGGAAAATAGGTTTAGACAATAGAAAAAAACTAGGAGAAGGAGAGTAGCGATGATAAAAAAAGGTCGTATGTGTGATACCGATTCAATCTTTGGAATTGATAGTACACAGGAGCAATCATTTGGGACTTTAAAATTATAAATAAAAGATGCAAAGCTCATATAAGTCTATGTAGTCTGAGCAATATAAAAGGAAATATGATAGACAACTAGCTACTACTAAGGTAAAACAAAGAAAGTAGACCTAGAGGTTGCTAGACCACAGATGATATGTTGGTAGATTTCACATAATAGATGACTAGACCTTTGGGTGATCTCAAGATTAAACTAAAATGTTTGACTAGCTGTGGGTAACACCTTTTTCCTGGTTAACACAATCAACAAGATTCCAATAAGGGGTGACTAGCAAAATAAACGCCACGAATTGTGCGTAGACCAGAGCATGAGCAGAGCAATAAAAAAAAATGAAAATACATTCAAACTATCCTATGTTGCTGGTGAATCTGTGCAAAAAAATGAAATTGCTCAAACAAGAAGATAGGTTATGTGCCTCTCTGCTGTGCGGTGGCATTGACCTGAGGATAAGCATAACCTATATATTCTAGAATTCATTGTTGTTTCTGCTATGCGGTGGCACTGACCTGGGTTTGGCTTCTCTTTGAAAGTTCTATGAATAGTTTCTTGTTGAATACTACCCTAGACCGCTCAAAATCTCCTGAGGAATGTTGATTACCATATAAAGTGTGGGATCCACAAATGCTTGTTGAATAACCAAACCTTAAACCATCACCAATTTGTTGAAAGTCTGTGTATGGATTTAAGTGGACAATATACTGACAATCATTGTGGCTACAATTCTTGAAAGTTCAAATTAGTGTGGGACCTAATGTACTAGTATGATTTCCTAAATTTGCTAAATGACTCGATGAAAAACAAGAATATAGCTTCAAAAGTTTTAGATAACCTGTCCCGAACGATTTGAATATCCTGTATGATTCCAAATTGAATTGATCCACGTATGTTTTAGATGAATTGAAGCTGCCTTTTTCAGATAAATAATTTCATAGACTTACATCTTAGGAGTTAACCGTCACAAATACACAAAAACTTGTCTTAGTTTTAAGTTTTAGTTTTATTTCTTTTACCTCTGTATAAAATTTGTCAATTTTAGTTTGTTCAATATCGGACTATGTCATGGAAGTTGATAGGGAACCTTATCATCTAAACGGTCACGTTTGAGGTGACCACACGTGCTTTCAATAAAAATTAGGTCACGTCTGAGGTGACAAAGTATTTAAAAAGAACACGTCAGGTGGTCAAAAAGTTTCAAGATAAAATGATCATGTCTGAGATATCAAATGCCAATAATGTTTAATCAAAGATAAAAGTGTGGGATGGTCAAAAAGTCAAAAGCATGAGTATGATCCATTCGCATGACTGACCATGAGTATGGACCAGTCCTATGATTGGAGGATACGAATGTGCCTAATCGCACGTTAACCCACACGTTGGGACATATATGCGATTGGACCATCAGGATGTGCAAATCGCATGGATCAAGGTGACCGAATGACCCAGTCGCACGACTGACTTCTAGTCGCACGACTGAATGTGACCGACTGTGCCAGTCGCACGACTGATCTTCAGTCGCATGAATAAACTATGCGACTGGGCTCAGTCGCACGACCGGAGGAAACCCTAGTATAAATGGAGGGGGAGTCGGTCGCAGTCATTCATCACTCCCAAAATCGCCCTAATTCGCACGACTCATCGTTACTCTACCAAATTTTCGATTGATCATTCTATACCATTGATTGTTGTTTACTGACGATTTCCACTGATTATACAGGTATAATGCGGTGCAATCCACCCAAATTTCGATCAATTTGAGTCCAAAATCAAGATCTTCGGCCCTAACCAAGAACCGAGACTTGTTGGACAAATAACCTCACAAAACTAAGTAAAATATTAAAAACAAAGTTATTAGGTGCTAAATAGAGTGATTGTGAGTCAATGAATGAAAAAAAATTCTAATCTTAAGATTGTCAGAAGTTGAGTTTGAATTGAACAACAGTCTGTCATGTGAATGGACATTTTGATGAACTTCAGTCGCACGACTGAGTTGTGCGAATGGCTAAAGCTCGACTGAACCATGTGTATGAGTTCAGTCGCACGACTGGTGTAAACGAATGAGTTTGCATACGTATGAGCCTAGTCGCATGTTCAGTCGTACGTATGAGGTCATTCGTTTGACTAGAACTCAGTCGCACTACTCATTAGCACAACCAGTCGCATAGTCTCATTCGCACGACAGAACAAAAAAATTCAGGTCCAAATGATTCAAGTTATTACTCATCGACGGTTACTAACGTTTATATTCATTGTGTAACAGATGGCTAGTCGTTGGACTATGAGCACAAAGCACAACATCTGTGCTCATCTGGATCTGACATCCAGAAATGCTTCAGACTTTTATGACATTATCGCATTTCTACGAAGATCGAGGATCTCTCATGCCATCTCGGCTCCTTGTACACCATACCGCCCGATTCAGCAAGCTTTCTAGGAAAGCGCTGTGGTGGACAGATCCTCTGAGCCCCATTGCATAAGGAGCTCGATATTTAGAGAGTCGATTGAGATCACTAAGGATGATCTTCAGACAGTTCTACAGTTCGAGGATGATGCTGATTGTCCCACTCGATTACACCCCCTTATTGTTTGAGGATGTTTCATGCGAGCTAAGTACTCCGAGGACATCAATGCAGGGGTGCTCAACAAGAGCAACCTGTGCCCTCAGTTCAAGTACCTCGCACATGTGCTGCTGAAGTGTATTGCTTCTCGGAAGGGAGGGTTTGACGAGCTCTCAGATCAGATGCAGAACGCTTATGCAGCATTGGTGCTGAACCACCCTTTCAGCTTCTACAGGATGATCTTCACCTACCGGTGGAGAACATTGAGGGGAAATGGAAGGAGGGCTTCTGCATGTACCCTTGATTCATGCAGATAATCATTGACCAGAAGCTCCCTTCGTTGCCAAAGGAGGAGGAGGATGCGGTAGCACTCGAGGTGATGGATGGGATGATACCACCTTGGGTCGGATGAAAGTTTACAGGGGAAAGCAGGTGAAACCCCCTGTAAGGAGACTGTTCGGGCATTTGGCCCGGTAGATTACGTGACGCCACGCGGATAGTGATTCAAAGGTTGAGCAGTTACAGCTCCCGGAGGATGACTCCGACGACGACGACAGCGGTGATGGTGGAGATGCAGGGCCCACTCAACAAAGGGCCCCCACTGCCGATATAGCATCTCCAGCATCTACCCATGATGGAGCGGAGGCTGCAGGATTCCATCAGGAATTCATACCTGATGAGGAGGAGGATACTGATGAGGAGCCCCTCACTCGGACTGTTGGCAGCAAGGTGGTTGCCACAGAGCGAGGGCTCCGGGCGGTTGGTGAACGCCCCGGTAGATCGGGAGAGACTGAAAGGGATCCGACCTTTGCTCCCGATCAGCCAAGTTGTGTTCCAGGGGGAGCATCCACCTCGAAAGGATCGAGGAAGAAAAGGATGGCTCATCCCCACAGCCTGAAGAAAAAGAAGAGAAGGCTGACCTTCATAACCACCACCACTACTACCACCACTCCACCTACCACCACCACTCCGTCCACTACCACCACTCCACCTACCACCACCACTCCGTCCATTACCACTACTCCACCTACCACCACTACTACCACACCCACACCACCACCATCTTCATCTATATTACCCCCAATCTTCACCACTACCACCACTACCCATCCAGCTGCACCATCATCCTCTTCTCCATATACATCTAGATCACCTCTACCTCCCTTTGTGTAGAGGATAGCTGTCAGTGCTGAACCATATGCTGATGCGTCTGTTAGCGGCCGATGACGAGAAAACTACACAGATTCGTCAGTTAGTAGATCTTACTGCTGCACAATCTCAGCAGATTTCTCAGTAGGCTCGATTGATTGATTAGCAGCTCAACAGATGTGTCAGATCCAGGAGCAACATGCCAAGAAGATTGAGGAGCTGGAGGCTGCAAACAGACTATCTTGCTAAAGCTCAAAGGATCCAAAGAAGAGCCATTGAAGATACGAGAAGGAGACAGAGATGATGATGATGATGATGATAGAGTGATGATGATGATGATGATGATGATGATGATCATAAGGGTGATACTGATGCAGATGTTGATGATGATGAAGACGATTCTTCTGTTGCGAGTGCCACATCTGCAAGCGAACAGAGGAGCAAAAGGACTCAAGATCAGGTGCCTCCACATCCACCCCGGTAGCAGAAGAGCAGAGGATACATGATAAGAGTAATATTTAGTTATTTACAGTATACAAATCATATGTATTCGAATCTTGTATCTCACTATTTTAATGAATGTTTATATATTTAATTGTGTGTCTTGATTATTAACTAATGATTGTTGTGTTACATGTATAATCAAGCAGATCCAAACTTTCAGAGGGATGAACATGATGTTGCTAACCTCCAACAGATCAAGACTCAGCTCACGATGGTTCTTGATCTACAGGGTATTGTTAGGAGATCAGTGATGTACACTCCTGAAGAAGGAGAGATCATTCACAATATCACTGACGAGCAAATTGTAGAAATGTTCAAGCTTAATCCCGATGAGATAGTCAAGGACGCTCCAACTTTTGTAGAAATGACGAGGACTGAAGGACATTGATGAGATAGAGATCGAGGACGCCACTGCAGATCATTATCCCGAGTACGCTGACAAAGAGGGAAATGCGGTTCCCAATTTGGGTGACTCCCTGGTCGGTGATACATTTGAGATATTAGATAAGATGGAGCAAGAGTCCGAGAAAATCGAAGAACAAGCCCAAGCCTCAAACACTGATGTTGATATCAAAAAGGCTGAATAGGCTGCTTGTTTTGAGAGATCCGAGCCCACTCGCTGCTCCTAAACAGAATGTCTACACCAAGCTCTACAATGGGAAGAAACATCACAAGGTGTCAGGAAAGATATTGCATGGGCCCATTTTGATGATCTTAATGTATACGCGTTAAGAGAGAGAAAGGTTTGAGTATTTTAGATCCCGCATGATCTAAGTCTCTACCTGGTTCTCAACCAGCTGGCTAGTTTGAGGCTGCTTTGAAGAAAGAGTACCACACCAGGTGGGTCAACTTCAAACCTCAATAACCTATGAGGTATATCAGACGTTCTGAAGTTCATCCAATAACTAGAAAGCCAAAGATAGTGCTAAAGTGGAGTCCTCCACGAACAATGTCTAAGATCCCTCTATGGGAGATGCCACAGGACTTCACTCCTCACTTCAAATGGTGGTACTATGATTGGAGAACAGGGGAAGTTGTTATAGTTCTGAACAAAGAGGCTAAAATGGATACTATCTGTGTATTCGACCCGATGTGGCTTACCGACGTGTCAACTGATGATGTCTACACTCTATACAAGTGGCCACTATTCTATGACATGCAGGATATTGTACAAGCCCTCTAATTCCAAAATGTGATACGGCTCTGCTTTGCATTTGAAATACATGCAGGAGTCACAAGAGAGGAGAAGTACAAGAAGTAGGAGGTTATGAAGAAGGTAAGACGATAAATAGATCTAGGTCCAAGGGGGAGTTTGTTGATACATATGTACCTAGATTCAGATCTTAATATAATATGTCTTGAATGTCTTACGCTTATGTAATGCTTAGGTACTTAATGAAATGAGAATATATGGTTGTGATTTATAATGTTTAATATTTCATTAATGAGTTGTGTAACGCATATTGACTAGATTATATAGGTTTGTGATTGTTTGAATTGATATGCATAATGTTATAATAATGAATACATTCAGACTTGGTTAAGTGATGTTCTCATGCGTCCGACTGGACCATGCGCCCCAACAATGGTCATGTGTCCGAATGGCCATGCGACTGAGTGTCCATGCACCTATATAGTCTATATGCCTGAATAACTTCATGCGACTGACTCAGTCGCACGACTGAACACTCAGTCGTGCGAATGGATCAACCTCATTGCTCAATCGCACGAATGAACCATGCAAATGGTTCTGTCGCACGAATGAGTAACCCTAACCTATAAATACCACCTAATTCATGGAAAAACGTAAGCAATATACACACTTCAACTCCAGACGTACCCTAGCCGTCCAGACACCTCCAAGATCATACTCCAAGTTCATAGATCGCATTAGATCGATTCCTAATCGATTCTTATCGTTAGATTCAATCCATAATTGTTTCTACGTGCGTTCTCACTGATTGGATCGCCAATCAAATAGGATTCCGCACTATTTGATTCGGTATACACGTTAATCAGTTAGTACATCGTCCAGTACACGATCCCTAACAGTATAACACATAACCTTGACAAAGTAGTCTTAAAAATGATACAACTTGTATACATCATTTCTTAGGAATGATACAAGTTGCATACAGCTTGCCACCTTGTAACTCTCATTGCTTAGGTGTTGTCCCCCGGACCCCTTGCTAAGAGGGGTTGTCCTTTTGGAACTTGCATTCTTAAGTGCGCCAAAGTTTTCTCCTTAGATAAGAGCCTCCCCCACCTTTCATTTTAACTCCAGAGTTTGGTGATTCACTTAAGCTTCAGGGCTTGTATCTAAGAAAGAATCAACTTTGGCCTTCAAATCAACGATATTCTAATAATAAACATCCTAATAAACTCAAACACACATGTACTTTATACCTTCTGATTTGTTTAATGTCTGTTGTACTTGTTTGATATATATAATGTTATATTTTATTTAACAAGTCAATCTAGTTATATTAAAGTACTAAGATGTTTTTTGATTCAATGCTTAGAAATTCATAAAATCATTTATAATATATTTTAGAATGAAGAAGATAAAACTAATGTTGCTCCTATCATTTACGATTTAAAAACGACATCAATCATATTGGGCTCGCTCATGATGTTAAGAACATTAAAACTTCTTTAACGAAGGTATGTATTCAAGACTTTTAAAAGGAGAGAGATGATGAGTTGGAATGGAGGGATTGTGAGGTGGAGAAGAGAAGATAGAGGAAAGTTCATGTGTATGAATAAAAAAAGCAAGTACGAGAGAGGAAAAAAACAAAGAAGAAAGAGGAGAAAGTATAGATTTCGGTGTGTGAGTGGACAACAAAAAGAAAATCAGGGGTAGATCCTCATTCATGGTTTTACATATCCTATTAGGTGATTCTCTTATAGTGCTTCTACATATGCATATAACATGAGGTGGGCCCATGCACTAGCTATCACCTCTATTAATCTATACATGTATTATATGTATATTTTGTGCATGCTTCTTTTCATGTACTCAAACTACTATCGCATGTGAGCAGAATGTTATTTTGTTATCAATCTAATCCTAGACTAAACCTTTACAAGACCACCAAGATTGTGTTAAGATATCTACTAGCTATTGTAGAGTACAAAATAACTTATGAACGAACAAATATCGTGTCTATTGTCTATTCTGACTAAGACTTTGAAAAATACAAAGATGATAAGAAACAACATTGGCATGCATTTTCATGTTAGTCGAAGCCCCATATCTCTTTTGGATAAGTGTAAGCAAGAATTGATCAATGATAACATCAACCATGATTGTTGACTATGTGGCATGCTAGCATACTACTTGCCAAATAATGCTACTAAGAAATTTTATAACATTTCGTTTTGGTGGATGGAAAGTAATACTTTTGAAATATGGTTCAAGTATTGTTAAATGAGTAAGTTTCATGACAATTGACCATCAAAAATGATAAAACAAAACTTGAGGATTAGTATTATGAATTAAGGATAGTTAAGTTTAGGGGGTAAAACAAAATGTTTTGAAAGAAATAAAACATATGAAGTAAATGTTATGACACTTCATGGCGACATCTAACTTTTATGTACAAAATAGAAATTAAACCCTAGTGACGTAGTGTATTTGTGAACTTCATGCGTATTGTGGCCGTAACATTAACAAAGTTAAGTATATAAAAGAATCATATAAAGTTACGACAACTTATTTCTAAAAACAAAACATACATAGAATATATTTATATAACTATACTGATGTTTTTTGGTTGATATTAGTTTAGTTTTTTCATTGTACCAGCGTGTTACCATTAGTCGCTATGACTTACCATACCAAAAATCCATATTTTCAATAAACATATGTTTTAACAAAATTTATACCAGGACGTCACAAAAAATAAACTCATTCATAAATTACTTGTTATAAAGGTTAGCAAATGAAAGATATTGAAGAAAAATCGAATTAGCTAAAATTAATGGGTTAAAAAACTATACCAATATTGGGTTAAGTTGAAGCTTAAAAAAGTTGAGTGTCAAGATTGAAAATTTGTTAGGGTTAAGTTTGATATATATGTCAATGAAACCGACTAACGTTACTAATTGTGAGAGTATAAATATATATAGTTCAAATATTTTAAATAACAACCAAACTAGCAAACAAGTTGAGAATTATATGAGTAGGTTGTGGATCTAACAGAAGATTGGTGACATGAGAGGTAAACCTTCTTTTTAATATAGGTTTAGGACTAAAGAAATGTTCAAGTGATCAGAAACCCTAGTGAACGTGTTAACTCATATGAGTTATACAGCCATGATCCATGACCCAAAAATAAAGTATGGTTGAAATCCTGGAATGGTAGGTCTAGACCTAGAACTAAGAAAGAATAATGCCTCACTAAATAAAGTATTATAATTGTATAGATACATGATTCTAGTCAATGATAAAATCAAGGGGTATTACATATATACCCCGTGAAATTATGTATGTCTCAAGTGTTATATGTGCATTATGTGTTGAGGGCATTGCTAAGAATGTGTGACAATATATATGGTATAATATAATGATGAATATTCATATTGCCAACCTAATTACATGAATTTATGTGATTCATAAGTTAAGTCTGTTGGAAGTTTTTTTTACTTAACATAAGACAATAGAGATATGGTGACCATATCAGATGTAAGTTCTTTAATTCTGTATATAGAACTATATGGGAAATTTGTGATTATAAGTTACATGGGAGTTTTGAGAGTTGAAACCATATGGATGATTTATGGTTCAAAGAAAATATGCTGATAGAATCACATTGGAGATTTTATTGTTAAGAATCGCAAAAAGTTTTGTGATTTTAAAACACATGTCCCTATGAGGTTTTGTGATAAGATAATAAAATGTACAAACTTAACGAAAACTAACTGGTGTTGTGCACTTAAATTAGGTTGGTGTTCAAGTTAGAGGGCTAGGTTACATCAAGTCTTGGGTAATGTGGAAGAACACATCTATGTGTATATAATAACTTATTTGGAAATCAAAATATATGTAACGACCCTGTATACTAAAGTTAGATAAGGTTATGTCTTAAGATAATTTTCATATATTACATTATATTTGACTAATACCTTATGAATTATATGTGTTTTAGTTAATATATATATATTATATATATATATAATATATATATATATATA
>CM046451.1:11855969-12094487 GCA_025506515.1 Flaveria trinervia
ACCGACAACTTGGTCACAAACAACATTTGTTTGGAAGCCATCTATATATATGTTCACCATTACGTTGATCAATCAAAACAAAGATATATATAATTTGTCAAAGATTACAATGATCGATTAAGAAAGTTCTTATATTTAAACGACTTACCATCTGGGATGGTTCTGCTTTCGGAGAATGCGACAAGCATCAGGCAAAGTAAAAGTACGGTGGCTATTTTCACAAATATGGAAGATTTCATGACCATAATTGATCTCGAGCTATTTCTTGCTTTTTGTTGGAGATGATTATGTGTTAGCTGATGATTTGAGTATACTTGTGTTGTTAGGTATTTATAGTGGATGTTTAGGATAACTAATTCATGTAATATTCCTTAGATGAGCCAATTTCTCATTGGAATCTAAGATTTTATAGCCGGCCATTGTTTTCTAGGTTACACAATTGTTTTCAGTTTTGAATAAAAGTATATATTTTAGCCATATTTAAGATATTAATTAGAAAAATCATGTAGTCATTATCATGTTAAATAATTTCATATATATAGTTTTTAGATATGCGATTCTTTGGTTCAATATCCTATTTTAAACGTCTACGTAAAACTCTGCAAATGATAATAAAGTAAAGAGACAATGTTACGAGAATCAGATTTTGTATCAGCCTTTAAACAACTTACATGATTAATTCTATAAGTTATTTTTAAAACTTAGGATTTGAACACTTAAAAAATGTTGATGGTTGAGTAGTGCTAAAGCAGAGTAGACCTTATGTGCGGCCTTTAGGTTTTCCCTCTCTAACCACAACAACAAACTTACAATGATATAACAAATGTGATATTTTTATATCAGATTTTAGTGTTAAAAAGAAATAGACTTTATTAGCAACTATTACTTTGAACGTCACAATATAAACCGTTTGCATTATTAGTGTACGTATGATCAGACGTTGATTTTTATTTTTGAAATATGTTAATTTTGAAATGTTAAAATGGTTCTTAGTTTGATTTTAGATGTTGTGTATTTTTAGAGTTCCCTATTTCAACTAGCAAAACTACTTGAAGTGACACACCCTTATTAGAAGCCTTCAGACTTCATAATGAGTTGGCGTGTGAGGTGAACACTTCTAGTTGAGATGACGAAAATGGAGCAAATTAGTGAGAGCGAAACAGAGTTATTAATTTTATTTTCATTACCTCAAATAGTGGAAGTGCCTAAACATAAGCTCATGTTGAAAAATATAACCATGGTAGCTTGTTGAGATAGTAGAAGTCAAATTTAATAATTTTACTCCACTCTCATAGAAAACGAAAGTCAACTTTTGCCCTAACTATCTTATTTAGCAGAAATGTCCACCTCACACGCCAACTCATCACAAAGTTTGAAAGTCATGTAGTTACGCTAATTGAGATAGTGTAAAACCTAACAACACATAATCCCTAAAATTCAACCTAAAAACTATTTAACAATTTGAAATTAACCTATTTCAATACATCATCAAATTCAATGCTATTATGCTCATAGTTAACGGATAATTGGTTCAACATGTATACAACATACACAATTAAACGTTACATTTTTTAACTAAATGTGAAAATAGATAACTGACCAATAATTATGGTTTCAAGAATTGACAAACTAACACCAAGTTGAGTGGATGGGTCAAAGCAGCTTGTTTAATTGTACGTCGGTATTTTTACAGTTTAATAGTTAGTTTTTGTATTATTTAAAGAATTGGATTTAGGTAATCTAACTATGACTCATTAGTCAATAATAATCCATACTAAAAATATGGATAGCTCTTGATCGACAAAAAAGTAAAAGTTTCATTTTTATATATAATAAGAGCATCAATATCATAATTATCATAGAAATCAAATGTGTAATTGTGATAATTATGTTATACGGGTTGCTCTTGATGAAAAAAAGTAAAAGTTGAAGTGTATTGTCAAATTTTTACAAATGATTTATTATTAGGGAAATGTGGTTGTGGGTATTGTTCATGGCGACTTAGCGTCAAGGTTTTTGATATCGGTGTTAGGATAATTAATGGTTGTTAAGTATTTTTGAGCCTTTTTCTACCTCGTTAAATATGAGTTGCAAATGATGGCTTTTGTTATTTTAGTATCAAAACTTTAAGAATATTCACAATGAAGTCCTTAAAAATATATGAATATGTTTTTTATATTATACAAAATGGTTTTACGTGGTTGTGAGTGAAATAAACATAAAATATTTCTGTTAATTGGTATATTTGGAGAATCACTATTTAATCCTTATAAATTTTTTACTTTGTTTGAAGATGATTGTAAGTGGATAAGAAAGAAAAAATAATGATAAGAGTATGAAAAGTATTATTTACTTGAATGAGAGAAAAAATAGTGATTTTTAGTATAATTATATATATAAAGATATATAATCCACTATGAATGCTCTAAAGTTAGGGACTGTTTGAAAGGCCTCATTAAGCTTCTGACCACTGACTGGCTAATTCGGGCAGTCAGTCACCGCGTTTGATGTTCCAATTGGCGACTGACCTCGTTCCTGGTGACCCAGACTATAATATCCTTTTCACTGACCAAAACCCTCCACCCTTTCCTTTTCATATAATGGTCCCCACCACCCTTTCCTCTTCATATAATGGTCCCCACCACCCTTTCCTCTTCACATACTGCTCCCCCCTTTCCTCTTCACTAACCGCTATCCTTCCGGCGCCCTCCTTCCTCCTGCGCCCTCCCTCCGTCACGCTCCTCCCTCTGGTGCCCTCCCTCCGTCGTATTGATCGGTGTCACACCCCGAAAATCGCAGTGGAAGGTCACGATACATTGTGTTAATGGAAGTTGGAGTTAGTCCAATGGTTTTAGTCAAACACAAAATAATTAAATAGTTGGTCGAGAAAGAAACATCCATTAGACCCATTTAAAAATAATATAGTAGTAATAGTTTAAACTTTTGCAATCTTATGTTTAGTCAAAGATGTAAGGCCCCGTTCCCGGGACGCTTACAACTAGTCATTCATCGCACATAAAACATATATTTTCACGAACTTAAAGAATACAATGCAACGGAACCATTAAAACAGACATTTCATTTCATTATAGAAGCTTTTGCAAAATAATACATCGTTATAACATTACAAAATACTTGTTGCATTACATCACAAAAGCATTATAAAAAATGGATGCCATCCAAAAAGAGCCAAATAGCCACCCCGTGCCATCCTCAACAACCCTTACCTGCCAACTGGAAACACATAAAAGTCAGCGTTGCTGAGTGAGTTCGAGTTTTAAAATAAAACATACTTTAATTTTGTTAAAACCATTCTTTACTTTCTTTCAAATCATACCATACTTTCGTACATGATCACATATCATACGTACACATAGATAATAACATTATTATCTTCATCATTCGTTTGTTAACTTCCTTTCATTCATCATATGTCATTATCATTCACTTTCATTACTTTCATTCTCATTCATTCATACTTTCTTACTTTCATTCGTATGTTCATTACATTCGATGCGATGTACAATACCCCGAACATTGTGCAAGAAGCTGGTTACCGGGCCTGTGGCCTTTCATAGACCTCGAACATTGTGCAAGAAGTTGACTCCAGTACCTAGGGCATATACATTCACCATTTATCTTTTCTCTTTCATTCTAGATCAATGCCATATGCTATACCCCGAACATTATGCACGAAGCTGGTTACTAGGCCTGAGGTCTTTCATAGACCTCGAACATTATGCATGAAGTTGACTCGAATACCTAGGGCAAGCGGCAAGGATCCCATACATATGGTCAATCACAAGGATTGGACCCTAGTGTGCATCCTTCTGGGGTAGCTAACCCACACACAGTTGAGCTAACACCCTTCACTGGGTGTGAACCTCTATACATTTGCTTGCAAGCCGTTCTTACTTTCATTCTTTCATTAATGCATGTATTCTTTCATTACGTTTCTTTTTTCATTATTTTCCAGTTTACGTTACATAATACTTTTCATTTCATTCACTAACATTCAACGTAAAGCCACGGAAAATAATCATACATAATAAGGAACATGAATATAAACATACAACATCACCATACAAGGCACGTCATACATACATAACATACTCATACATACCATCATGCATAAGCATCAATCATACATCATCATCACCCATCACATCATCTTTGGCTTCAAAAAGTCAACTTACATAGCCCCCAAGAACCACCCAAGTCAAAGCCTACTTTTACAATTTTTCCCAAAAATCAGAAAATAAATCTAAGTCTTTAGGTGCATGGGCACTACGCAGGCGCATGAGCACTATACAGGCGCATGGTATTTTAGAGGCATGAGGAACACTTAGGCACATGGGAAACTTTCAGGCGAATCAGTACTATTGGGGCGCATGAGCAACACTTAGTCTATTCTAGGCAATTCTAGGCACATGAGCACTATGTAGGTGCATGAGTGCCTAGGCGCATGAGCTATCCGTGTGTATGAACACTTAGTCAATTTCAGCCTATTCCTAGGTGCATGAGTACTATGCAGGCGCATGAGTACTATGCAGGCGCATGAGGTTTTGGGCGCATGGGAACACTTAGGCAGTTATTTTCAGTTGGACGCATGAGCTCCTATTTAGACGTATGAGCAAGTCTATAACACGCCTAAACCTCATAATTCAGTCCCCAATCGTCACCTATCATGTTCTAAGCTTAAATCATAGTTCCTAAGCCTTAGAAACACAACAAAAACATCATCAAACACATACATAGCCTAAAAACCAAACCCCACCCGCAACATACACATATAAAACATACAGGTAAAACCCATTTTAATAAAAACGTTCATACATGCATTTCCAACCCAAAAACAGTTAAAAACAAGTAAAAAAGGGGTCCTAGAACTCATCTTTGCAGCTCTTTGGGTAAGACGGTAACATCTTGAATTTTTGTTAACTAAGTGTTAACTTTATTATTTTATAAGGGCTAGTGTGGCTTAATATGAAACTCATGTGTTACCTTTACGTATTGCCTTACTAGGTCTTGTAATTCTTTAATTTGTAAGATTATCAAATAATTATTATATAAATAATAATAATAATAATATTAATAAATAATAATAATACTAATAATAAACAATAATAATATAATAATAATGATACAAATCATAATAATAATGCTAAAAATAACTAAGATTATGGTAAAACTAATAATAATAATAATTATTAAACTTAAAAATGATTAAAATCTAATGTAACTAAGTATAAGGGTTGTTTTTTAATTTGTGAAACTTTAAATATTAAGGTTTTGTGCATAAAATAAAAATCTTTTGAAACTACAGGGGGCAAATATGTAATTATTTACAAACCCAAACCAAACCCTTTTTACCCCCACAATTCCGGCCGTCCTTCCGGCCACCGGCGGCCAAGCTCCGGCGAAGCCCAAACACGATTAAAATCCTTCGAATCATAAATTAAACTGTTGCAAATCGAGTCTGGAACATGAATCGAACTTGTAACCGTTGATAATACAACCTGAAACGTTCATGTTACTAGTGTGTTGATACATATGTACGTAGTTTAGGATCTTAATGTAAATGTCTATCATGTCTTACATATATGTAATGAATGGGTATGAATGAAATACAATATGTGGTTGATGCTTATAATGTTTAATATTTCATTGTTTATTGTGTGATAAATTATGATGAACTAATATATACATTTGTGGTTGTTGTACATAATTCTTAGTTAATAATGATTGAGAAACGTGTTCAAACTTAATCGTATGAAGTTCTCATGCGAGTTGTTAGGATCAGTGATTTACGTTTGATTGATTAGAGAGTATTGCAGCGGAAATCAAACAAAGAATTAGACAATTCACAAGAATACAATTGATATTCAAAGTAAGAGCAAACGATTATAGAAAGAATTCTGCAAATCAAATATTTCATTCAATACGCGTTTTCGTGGTGGCAAAATGTCACACATACAATCAGGTCAATCATCCCTTATATAAGAATGTCGTGGTGGAACATTCCTTATATAGGAGATGTGACATCTGCTGATGTCATTTGATAGTGATATCTAACAGAATTATTCAGACTACTGAAAGTTAACACAACCACTGAAGATGTCAAAATAGCTGACATCTTCTTACAAAAATACTAAGTGTTAACTATCACTACAACTACTGAAAAGAAACTACTGAAACTACAATGACTGAAGAACATGCTCTTTAGTCGTTTTACAGATACTGAAACATAAAAGAAAATTACTGAAAGGAAACCATCACAACAACTGAAGAATGCTTCTTCAGCTGTTGTAACAAACTCTGAAGGCTTCAGTACTTGTACTTGAACTTCAGCTGTTGTCATCAGCTGATGTCTTCAGTCTTTGTACTTCAGCTGTTGATCTTCAGACTTTGGTCTTCAGCTGTTGAAGTCTTCAGTACTTTAGTCTTCAGCTGTTGAAGTCTTCAGTACTTTAGTCTTCAGCTGTTGAAGTCTTCAGTACTTTAGTCTTCAGCTGTTGCACTTCAGACTTTGTCAAACAGCTGATCAAGTCTTCAGCAGTTGTTGTGATGTCTGTGGGACTTAGAGGTTTTTCTGATCAGGCTCATTGGTTCTTTTGGTCCAACACGAATGGACCATGCTAATGGACCACACGCATGAATACTTCATGCTAATGGACCAGTCACAGGACTGAACCAGGAGACTGGATCATTCGCACGATTGAGACATAAGATTGACTCAATCGCACGACTGAACCTTCAGTGGTGCGGATGGATCAATCGCATGATTCAGTCGCACGACTGAACCATGCTAATGATTTAGTCGTACGATTGGAAGACCCTAACATATAAATACCATCTAATTCGTGGAAAAACGTAACAATTCGAAACCTACGCACATAATCGTACCCTAGCCGTCCAAAGACACAAGAAAACTTGTTCCAAATTCATAGATCGCAGTTGATCTTGTTCTAATCATTCTTAACGTTTCTTTAATCGTTAGATTGATCTGAACTGCGTTCTCACTGATTGGATCGCCAATGAAATAGGATTCCGCACTATTTGATCTGGTATATGCATATAATCAGTTAGTACTCCGTCCGTACACGGTCTCCTAACAAGTGGTATCAGAGTTTTGGCTCTTGATTTTGCATGTGATTCGATCGGTTTCGGTGTAAAAATCACGTTTTTCATTCAAAAACACCATCCTTTTGAATAAAACAGTGTTTTCGACGTCTCTAGATCTAAAAGTTCACGTTTTTCGGCTTACGACAGATTAGGGTTTGTGAAAAATCATATGTTTGTGTTAAAGTGCCAAAACCTTCGAATTTTCAAAACCAGCAGCCTTCAGTCACACCATTGACTCAATTGCATCTCCCATATGCACGATTGAACTCAGTCTCCCATCCATTCGTACGACTGAACAATCTCATTCGCATTGTGTATCTGCATTTGCCCAATCGCACGACTATTCATCTGCATTTATCCAATCCTACGATTGGCTCATTCACATTAGTTCAATCGCACGATTGACTCATTCGCACCTCTCCATTCTCACGAGTGAATAAGTCTTGTCTAAACTTCAAAGTTTAATGAAATGGAAGATCAGTACTCAACATTTACTGCTGGAAGGGACTCTCGTATCCAGAATCTATTGCTTCTGGAAAATGAAACTGGGAATCACAATAAGGCACCTAAGCTTATCACGTTAGACGATTACCCACAATGGAAGCAAAGGTTCAAGATATATCTAAATGGGATTGATCCCAATTTGTGGGAATCAATCGAGACTGGTTATAGCATGCCGGTTGGTGCTGATGGCGTTAAACTTACCTTGGGAGGTATGACTGATAGCAAGAAGGTGAAGTACAATGCCAAAAAGAAGGTGTATGCTTTGTTGACTCAGTCAATACCAAAGGACATATTCCATAAGTTTTCTGAGAACAAACAAGCAAAGAAGTTATGGAAGGCTCTGGAAAAACGGTATGACGGGAATGCAACGTTAAAGGCATTAAAGGCAAAGGCTCTGAAGAAGGAGTTTGATAACTTCTCTTCGATAGGAAAAGAGAGCCTGGATGACATCATCGACCGATTCTACCACTTGATGAGTGAGCTGCACACTCATGGGGTAACCACGTCCATGGAAGACAAGGTGTCAAGTTTTGCAGATGGATTTCCAGAGAAGTGGGTCTCGTTTGTGTCAAATCTAAGACAAAATGATAGCTTCCCAAGTTGGATATTAATGATTTCATTCTGAAGCTGAGAGAGGAAGAATTGAGGATGAAGTATAGGTCTCAAAAAGGATCATACGACTAGAATCCGTCACTTTATAACTCATCTCCCACTCAAACAAGTTCAGGAGCACCACTTCAAACCGAATTTGTGTCTAGTTCAGCTGCTCCTTCCCAAGCCACTACTTTAGGATCTGAAAAGTCAAGGTCATCTTGCACCCAATATATAGTACCTAAAGCAAATACTACGAAGTTGAAGACCGAGAATCTTGGTTATATTACTGTGGAGGTGGCAAAGGAGCATATGGATCTCGTAGAAACAGTAGTTCACTCCTATGATGGCCTAGTTGCGGAAAAGATTAGAAACTGCCATCTCGCAGATGAGATTATGAGCAGGTGGATGAAACTGAAATCGAGTCTGGAACATGAATCGAACTTGTAACCGTGGATAATACAACCTGAAACGTTCATGTTACTAGTGTGTTGATACATATGTACGTAGTTTAGGATCTTAATGTAAATGTCTATCATGTCTTACATATATGTAATGAATGGGTATGAATGAAATACAATATGTGGTTGACGCTTATAATGTTTAATATTTCATTGTTTATTGTATGATAAATTATGATGAACTAACTATATACGTTTATGGTTGTTGTACATAATTCTTAGTTAATAATGATTGAGAAACGTGTTCAAACTTAATCGTATGAAGTTCTCACGCGAATGGACCATGCTAATGGACCACATGCATGAATACTTCATGCTAACGGACCAGTCGCATGACTGAACCAGGAGAATGGATCAGTCGCATGACTGAACCAGGAGACTGGATCAGTCACACAATTAAGATATAAGATTGACTCAGTCGCACGACTGAACCTTCAGTCGTGCGGATGGATCAATCATATGATTCAGTCGCACGACTGAACCATGCTAATGATTCAGTCGTACGATTGGAAGACCCTAACAGATAAATACCATCTAATTCGTGGAAAAACGTAACAATTCAAAACCTACGCACATAATCGTACCCTAGCCGTCCAGAGACACAAGAAAACCTGTTCCAAATTCATAGATCGCAGTTGATCTTGTTCTAATCATTCTTAACGTTTCTTTAATCGTTAGATTGATCTGAACTGCGTTCTCACTGATTGGATCGCCAATGAAATAGGATTCCGCACTATTTGATCTGGTATATGCACATAATCAGTTAGTACTCCGTCCGTACACGGTCTCCTAACAAGTGGTATCAGAGTTTTGGCTCTTGATTTTGTATGTGATTCGATCGGTTTCGGTGTAAAAATCACGTTTTTCATTCAAAAACACCATCTTTTTGAATAAAACAGTGTTTTCGACGTCTCCAGATCTAAAAGTTCACAATGATAGCTTAGTAAATGACTTACAAGTGTGCACAAAAGCAAATCGGATTTTAAAACAAAATGAGCACATTTATAAATAGAAAATAGAACTTTTAAATAAACAATTAAGGGAAACCGAGATTGTTGTTTTTAACCAAGAAAATGATATAAAGTGATATTTAAACTCCCTGGAAGAAACTAAGAAAGAAAAGGCAGTTTTGGAAGTTGAAATCAACTCATTAAAACAAAAACTGCACAGTTGGACAAGTTCTTCGCACATAGTCCAGCACTTAGTGAAAGAACGTAACAACGGGGAGGGGTTGGGTCACAAAGTGGTTCCACCACCATATGAGATCTTGTTAAATTCTAAATGTAGGCCAATAAATAATAATCCAATCAAGGATCATGTGGTGTCCACTCCTCTAGTTAGTGATCCAGATTCCACGAGTAAATCGGTGGAGTCTGTCGCTAAACCGAAGGAGGCCACTTTAAAATCTAAAGGTAATATGCCTATTGTTAATTTGGATGAACAATTTAAAAGGGTTAATGTAAAGTCAGGTTCAAGCATGCCTAGAACTGAACCCAAAAAGACCAACAAGTTAACCAACCACGTGCTCCATGTCATCGTCCAAATAAACAAAAGGGTAAAGATGTTAAAATATTCAAACAATGAATTTTATTAAAGAAGCTAAAACATCTAAACAAGAAGTGTCCAAATTCAAACAGACTAAAGTCACACCTGTGTCACACACTTCCCTATAGAAACAGTTCCACCAACATGTAGAAAGTAGATTATGCTACAATTGTGGAAAGTATGGACACATCGCTTCTAATTGTCCTTATTATTAGACCCTAAGAAAGAAAATAGATCTTTATGATACAAAAAAAACTTCTTCGTAAAGGAGTTCTATCACTCCACCAAAAAGAATTAGTGAACATAAAGTTCAAACTGTAAGCCAGTCGTCTGTTTACCACAAACAGGCCTTACACAAAACTGGATTATGGAAAGAAAAGTCAAGTCTAGTGTCTGATACTAAAAACAAGAAGAAAAATAATTTGCTCTCACCCTCAAATGGACAGTGGGTTGAGTTCATGATGTGTGATTCCTCTGGGTTACCCAAGCCAGTTAAGGCTTAGGTCCCTAACCTAAACTAATCATTTCCTTTGAATGTGTATGGTGTCCGCTATAGTGCTACTACAAATACCTGGATTGTTGATAGAGAAGTATCAAGGCACATGACTGGGAACTTGTCTCTCCTTTCAAATGTAAAACAAATTAAAGGGGGACATGTTTCATTTGCTATAAATAAAGGAGGATATATCGCTGCACAAAGGGAAGTAGGAAATCAGAAGGTTAAGTTTGATAAGGTAAACTACGTTTAACAACTTCAAAATAACTTACTTTCTGTCTCCCAGATATGTGACAAAGAATTCAAGGTTGTCTTTGATAACAAGAAGTGCTATGTATTGAATAAGGATTACATAATCCCGGAGGACCAAGTCTTAATGTCAGCTTCAAGATATAACGACTTATATGTCTTGGACCTATCCAAGGCCTCCAAAACTGATCATCAAGTTCAATGCTTCTTGTCAAAGGAAACAGAGAAAGACTCCATCTCCCGGCATAGGAGAATGGGACACATTAATCCAGGGAAGATGAATCATTTGATCCAGAATGATCTAGTGCGGGGAATAAATGTTAAGAACTTCTAATTACTGGATTTTTGCGTCGCATGCAAGAAAGGTAAATAGACAAAGAAGTCTCATAAGGCAAAGAAAGTTCATTCAATTGACCTGCCTCTTGAGCTTCTTCACATGGATCTGTTTGGCCCAGTATGTACAAAGAGCATTGTAGGCAATTTTTACTGCTATGTAGTTACGGATGATTACTCAAGATTCTCGTGGGTGATGTTTTTGAAATCCAAATCAGAGACATTTGAATCATTCAAGAGCTGGTAACTACATTAGAGTCACTCTACAAGCTGAAGGTAAGGCAAGTTCGCTCAGACAATGATACCGAATTCAAGAACCAGTGGATGGAGGCATTCTGCAAAGAAAAAGGAATTGTGCACCAGTTCAAATCTGCCTACACTCCTCAAATGAACGGAGTTACCGAGAGAAAGAATCGAAGCTTGATAGAGACAGCTCGGACGATGCTAGCAGACTCGAAACTGTCTATCCAATTTTGGAATGAGGAAGTAGCTAACACATATTATACCTTAAATCGAGTCCTGTGGTCAAACGTCATGGTAAAACGTGTTACGTGTTGCTCCAATGACGTAAACTGAATCTAGATTACCTCGAATCATTTGGTGCACCATGTATGTGATGAAGAAAACTCAATTAGGGAAGTTCAATGAAAAGGCTGAAGAAAGAATCTTTCTCGGATACAACATACCGAATAAGAGAGTTTACAACAACTCAACGGGTCAAGTAGAAGTGTGGTGCAACGTCAATGTTCAGAGATACACCACCCCCTGCTGGAAAAGGACCCTTGTTCTTTTTCGACTATGGTGGATTCTTTAAGTGCTTCGACATCCCTCTCTACCCTATTGAGGATGAGTTATCGACCAGAATGATGTACGATGTGTTAAACACACCATCACTGGACTCGACAACCGCAGCTTCAGAAGGTGAGTCTTCTAGTTCTTCAGGGGAGCACTTGAGATAAATGACTCCTCCTCTGATGATGAAGAGTGACAAATGATCAAGTGGATCAGGAAGCACATGTTCTTAATACAACAAGTACACACACATCTGATGTTGATGCCTCTGACACTACGGAACCTCACACTCCCACTGCCTCAAATACTAAACCTGGTGTTCACAATCTGGATAATGAGGTAGTTGTTCCCACCACTCCTGGATCATGATTAAATGTTTATCATCCATTGGAAAATGTCATTGGAGATGTTTGATCAGGAGTACAGACCAGAAATCAGTTATACTCAGCTGATTATGCCCCAGTAATAGAAAAAGGGTTATCTTCACGATGGTGCGTATCGATGTTTTGTGTCTCAATTAGAGCCAAAATATGTTAGTGAAGCCCTAAACGACAAGGCATGGGTGAGTGTCATGCAAGAAGAACTTCTTCAACTCAAGAAGTTAGGAGTATGGACACTGGTGGATAGGCCAAAAGGTGATAAGGTCATTGACACCAAATGGGTCTTGAAGTGCAAGAAAGATGACCAAGGGGTCATAATAAGAAACAAGGCTCGACTTTTAGTTTAGGGATTTCGACAAGTCGAGGGCATTGATTACAATGAAGTGTTTACACCTGTGGCTATAATGGAAGCAATGCGTATCTTCCTAGCCTATGCATATTATATGAAAATCAAAGTTTACCAACTAAATGTAAAGAGTGCATTCCTTCATGGTGAAATCCGTGAGACAGTGTATGTCAGTCAACCTGAAGGATTTGAGGATTCATATCATCAGGACAAGTTTATAAGCTGGATAAGGCTCTGTACGGGCTCCATCAAGCCCCAAGAGCATGGTATGAGAAAGTCTCGACTCATCTTGGGAAACACGGATTTCGTAGAGGAGTGATTGACTGCACACTATTCATCAAAGAAAAGGATGGTGATTTACTGCTAGTACAGATCTATGTAGATGACATAATCTTCGATTCCAAAAAACGAAGAATTATGTAAAGAATTTGAAGCAGTAATGAAAGCTGAATTTGAGATGAGTGCCATGGGAGAGATAAAGTTCTTTCTCGGGTTACAGGTGGATCAGACACCTAAGGGAATATTTCTACATCAGACCATGTATGTAGGTGATATCCTCAGTCGGTTCGATATGGAGAATGCTTCAACAGTTGGGACTCCACTTGCTACAAACCACAATGTAGCACCCAACAAAAATGGTGATCTAGGCGATTCCACCATGTACCGAGGAATGATCGGATCCCTCATGTACCTCACTGCCTCACGACCTGATATCATGTATGCGACGTGTCTCTGCTCCAGATTTCAGGCAAAACCGAAAGTCAACCATCTCATAGGAGTCAAAAGGATATTTCGTTATCTAAAGGGTACTCCAACGCTTGAGTTGTGGTATCCTCATGATGATGACTTTGAGCTTACAGCGTATAGCTGATTCGGATTATGGCGGCTGTAAAATGAACTACAAGTATTTGCAGGATGTCCATTCTTTGGGAGAAGATTAGTCACCTGGCAGTGTAAGAAGCAGACATCGGTTGCTCTGTCAATTATGAAGCTGAATACATTGCTGCTGCAAGTTGCTGTTCACAAATCATCTGGATTCAACAGCAAATGCGTGACTACGGTTTGAAATTCTGTAACACTCCTATATTTGTTGATGATTCTGCTGCTATAGCTATAACTAAAAATCCTATCCAACATCCAAAACTAAACACATCGGAATTAAATATCACTTTATACGTGATTGTTTTGAAAAGAATTTAATAGATGTCATTAAAATTAATACGGACTTTCAACGCGCTGACCTCTACACCAAAGTTTTTGATAAACCAAGATTTTTATATCTGTTAGAGGTCAACATCGTGAAAAAGAAATGTGAAGTGATTCCAGAAGATGACATTACATAGTCCGACGAGTAGAGTTATTTTTTATTTTTATTTTTTATTTTATTTTATTTCTTCGCCTATTAAAATTTAAAACGCAAACACATTTTCGGTTTTAGAATTTTATGGGGAAATAGGTTAGATTAGTATTAATTTAGTAGTTTTATTTTAATTAATTAAAAAACTGAGGGAGGAGGATAACTTAGCTAAAAGGAAAGTAATCAAATCTGTGATACTAATCCAACGTATTTGGAAAATGATAGTACACAGGGAACATATTACTTGGGACTTTAAAAGGTTTAATTGATTAAGATGCGAAATTCAAAGTTTAAAGTCTGAATAGTCAAAGCAAAATAAAAGGAAAGATGATAGTTAAACTAGTACACTACTATGGTAACATAGAGAAATTAGACCTACAGGTTCTTAGCTTATGATATGATGTGTCGGTAGATTCAACACAATAGATAAGTAGACCTCATTGGTGATTTCAAGCTCAAACTAAGTTGTCCAACAAGCTGTAGGTTCTCATCTTATCCCTGGTTAACACAATCAACGAAGTTCCAATAAGGGGTGACGAGCGAAATAAACGCCACAAATGTGTGCGGATGACCATAAAATATGAGCAAAGCACATGAAAAATGCAAAAAGCAATCAAGCTAATAACGTATGTTGTTGGTGCGATAAGTTGAAAAAGAAAATAATTGCTCAAACAAGAAGATAGGTTGTGTGCTTTTCTGTTGTGCGGTGGCACTGACTTGAGGATAAGCATAACCTAAATATTCTAAAATTCATTGTTGTTTGCTCCTCTCTGCTGTGCGGTGGCACTGACCTGAGGCTTAGCATCTCTTTGAAATCTCTTAGAATAGTTTCTTCTTATAATATACCCGTAGACCGCTTAAAAATCTACTGAGGAACATTTATTACCATATAAGCGTGGGATCCACAAATGCTTGTTGAAATAATGAAACCTTAAATCATCACCAATGTGTGTCAAACATCTGTGTATGAATTTAAAAGGACAAGTATATTAACAATCATCGTGAGCTATAGCTCTTGAAAGTCAAAATCATTGTGTGCATCTTGTTGCTCTAGTATGATTTCCTAAAATTGCTAAGTGACTATCAGTGAAAACAAGGATCAAGCATCAAAATTGTTTATTAAAGTGTCCCAAGTGATTCTGATATACCTGTATGATTCCAAAATAAATCGTACTAGAAATAATTAACTAGAATGAAGCTGCGCTGTCCAGGAAGTAAAATCAATTAGAATTATTCTAATAGGTTGAATTTCATCTCTAATCAAATATACAAAAATATGTCTTGTTATTGATTTTAATTTCAAGTTGTTCTGGTTAAGTTTAGTTAATTGTAAGGTAAGAGTCGGACCCAACAACTCGTCGTAATCTGTGAATCACTCACTCAAAAGGTCCAGTCTGAGGTGACCAAACATTAAAAATTAAAATACGTCTGAGGTGACAAATTCACTTTAAGTAAAAGAAACACGTGTGAGGTGATCAACAATGTTTTCAAATTAAAATGGTCATGTCTGAGATGATCATCGCTGAAAATTTGTATTTATTGTTAAAAGGAAAAGTGTTTGAAAGTGCATAAGGTCAAATTAACAAGTCAGATTCATTCGCACAATTGGACCATAAGTATGGACCAGTCGCACGAATGGGGCATGAGATTGAACCATTCGTATGATTGGATCATTAGAATGAGCCAACCATACAAATGGAGGTGACCGACTCAGTCAGTCATACGACTAAACCCCAGTCACACGAATGAATGATACCGACTGAGCCAGTCGCACGATTGACACCCAGTCGCCCGACTGAAGAGTGCGAATAGGTCCAATTGCCCGACTAAAGATGAAATCAGTATAAATAGGGCTAAAGTCGGTCGCATATCCTCATCACCCCTAATCGCCCAAAAGCACAAACACTCTGCCAAAATTTGATTAAGTTGATTCCTCACTGCCATTGTGTTAATGGCGTGTTCTTGAATCATCTGCAGGTAATGAGCATAGAAATCGCACAAATGCGTGGTGTATTCGAACCCTAACAGACCCAATTGCTTAAATATCAAGAAATCAGTAACAACAAACAAATAGACCACATAAATGTGCATAATGGTTAAAATGAAAGACATACTGTGACAATTAGGGTTCGTGCGAGTCTAAAGAGTCTAAACACAACATCTAACTTCAAGTTTTGACTTAGATTTGGGGTTTAAAGTGTCGAACAAAGAGCTATGCGACTGGTCACTCCGAATAAACTTCAATCGCACGATTGAACTAGGCGAGTGACTCAATCGGCCGAATGAACTGAGTGAATGACTCAATTGAATGAATGAACTAGGCGTATGAGCACAATCACCCGATTGGACTCAACCGCATGCATAATCGCCCGATTGAACTCAACCGCATGCTTAGTTGTCCGATTGAACTTAGTCGCATACTCATTTAACCGACTGAACTCAGTCGAATGGTTCAATCGCACGATTGAATCAGACTGATTTCAAAACAGTTTAAGTTTCAAGTATTTCTATTATGGATTAGTCTGATGTTTATATGTTTTATGTTGCAGAAACATGGCAGAAAGGTGGACTATAAACACCAAGCACAACATCTGTGCCCACCTTGATCCTACATCCCAGACACTACTGAGTTCTCTGGGATTATAGCTTTTCTACGCCGGTCACGTATCTTCAAGGCTATATCGACTCAGTGCACACCCTACAGATCTATCCAGCAGGCATTCTGGGAGAGTGCAAGGGTTGACAGATCATCTGAACCCCATTGTATCCGGAGCTCCATCTTAGGTCAAGAGATAGTGATCACGGAGGAGGACTTGAGACGAGTATTAGGTCTGGGTGAGGATGGAGACCACCCAACTAAGCTACATCCCTTGATAGTTTGGGGATGCTTTATGAGGATCAAGTACGCCGGCGATTTAAATGCTGGTGTACCGAACAAGAGTAACATGTGCCCTCAATTTAAGTATTTGGCACATATGATCCTTAAGTGCATAGCCTCCAGGGATGGAGGATTTGATGACCTTTCCGACCAAATCCAAAATGCATTTGTTGCACTAGTACTGAACCATCCGTTCAGTTTCTCTCGCATGATATTCTCCTATCTGGTCGAGAACCTGGAAGCCAAGGGTAAGGAGGGCTTCTGTATGTACACAAGGTTCCTCCAGATGATCATTGACCAGAAACTGCCCCCACTTCCTAAGGAGAGTCATGATGTACTTATTCTTGAGGTCATGGATGACACCACCCTCGGGAGGATGAAGGTCAACCGGGCCAAGCAGGTAAAGACCGATGAAGAGGTTGTTCCGCCATCTGGCCAATGCAGAGTATGTGGCGCCAGCTAGGAGGAAGTGGCGCCACGACGATAGTGATTCTGATGTTGAGCAGATTGCTCTACCCTTCGATGATTCTGATGGTGATGACCATGATGCTCATCAAGGAGGTGATGGCTCGGGTGGACCCGAGTCTGCTCCCATTCACCCTGATTTCCAGATGGAGGAGGAGAAGGAGTCTGACGAAGAACCTCTGGTGCGAACAGTGGGGAGCCGGGTCGTAGCCACGGAGAGAGGGCTCAGGGCGGTTGATGGACACCAAAGGGAGTCTGGGGATATTATTACTACTGATACAGACCCATCTTATACCCCGGACCTTCCTGACAGCCAAGGGGGAGCCTCTGTTTCTAAAGGGTCTAAGAAGCAGAGGATTGCTCACCCTTACGACAAAAAGGGTAAAAGACAAAGATTTACATTGACCACTTCTACTGCCACATCCACCACCACAATTGCTACAGCCACCACCACTACTGCTACAGCCACCACCACATCCACCACAGCTACCACCACCACTTCCACACACCCTACCACTACTACCACTTTCCCAACCACCTCTACTATAGCCACCCACTCACCATCCACCACTATCCCACCGCCCATGTTCACCACAACCACCACTACCACCACCAGCCACTAAGCAGGACCATCAACCCACCACCTTCACCACATGACCCACTCTACCCCATTGGGGTAGAGGAATAGCTGGCGGCACTAAACCGCATGGTATCTATTAGCTGCTGATGAAGAAAAAGCTGCTCAACTAAGTCAGCTTGTGAAGCTAAATGCTACTAAAGCGCAACAGATTGCCTAGCAAGCACAGCAGATCTCCCAACTCCAGGAGCGAAATGACCAATCTATGAAGAGAATAGAGGAGTTGGTGGCCTCTAACTGGATGATCATGCTCAAACTAAAGGGATCTAAAGATGAGCCACTGAAGATTAGAGAAGGTGATGATGATGATGATGAGGATGATGATGATGAATCTAATGAAGAAGATGATAGTGAAGATGAAAGGCCAACGGGAAAGAGAGATGATGATACTGATGAAGAAGGAGATGCAGCTGCATCTATCTCAGTTTAAGGTCAAGAGAGAAAGACAAAGAGAAATCAAAACCAAGGAGCTTCATCCTCTGCTCCACATGCTGAGAAGCCTGCCATTCAAGACAAAAGTAATGCTTAGATGTTTATTTATTTCAAAACTTTTGTACTTGAATCTTGTATTAAAATTTTGTAATTAATGTTTATATATCTTTATCAAATGCTTGAATGTCTTGATGAATTACTAATGATTGATGTGTTTTAAATGTATAAATCAAGCAGATCAAACATCTCAACAAGATGATATGATGTTGCTCCCCTATAGTAGATCAAGTCTCAACTCATAATGATTCTTGATTTGCAAGAGATTTTCAGAAGGTCTATGAGCTATACTCCCGAAGAAGGAGAAATCATACATGACTTGACTGATGAGCAACTTGCTGAGATGTTCAGGCTCAACCCAGACGAGATTGTCAAAGATGCACCTACTTTTGATGTGACAAGTGACGATGAGCTCAACGACGTAGATGAAATCGAGATAGAGGATGTCGTTGCTGACCACTATCCAGAATACACTGACCGAGAGGGCAATGTGATCCCCAATTTGGCTGACACTCTCGGCAGTGCTACATTTGACAAGCTGGATGAGATGGAGAAAGAGACATAGAAGAATGAGAGTCAAGCCCAAGCCTTAGACGCTGATGGTGATTTAAAGAAGGCTGAATAGGCGGCTTGTTTTGCTGAGATCCGAGCCCTACGCACTGCACAAAAGCCAAATGCCCATACCAAGCTATACAAAGTCAAGAAACACCTAAAGGTGTTGGGCAAGATCATTGCATGGGCGTATTTTAAGGATCTGAATGTGTATGCAGTTAAGAGAGAGAAAGGCATAGAGTACTTCAGATTCCCACACGATCTGAAGATTCTCCCTGGTTTTGAGCTCAACTAGCTGGCACGCCTAAATTTTTTATATGCTGATCCGAGGAAAATGTTAGGCTAGTTTGAAGCTGCACTAAGGAAAGAATACCACACCAGGTGGGTAAGCTTCAAACCTCAACAACCATAGAGGTACATCAGAAGGTCCAAAATCCCATTTCTAGAAAGCCGAAGGTAGTGCTGAAGTGGAGTTCTCCACGCACAATGTCCAAAATCCATCTGAGGGAAATGCCATAGGACTTCAATCCACACTTCAAGTGGTGGTATTATGATTGGAGAACAGGTGAAGCGGTCATAGTCTTACAAAGAGAGAGCAAAATGGAAACTATCCGGTGTTCGACCCTATGTGGCTGACCAACTTGTCTGTAGATGATGTCTATACCTTATACAAGTGGCCACTATTCTATGGTTTGCAAGACATTGTACAAGCCCTCCAATTCCAGAACATGATACGAATCTGTTTTGCATTCGAGATACATGCCGGAGTTACAAGAGAGCAAAAGTACAAGAAAATTGAAGAGCTAATGAAGAATGCTAGACACTAATGTAAACTATGTCCAAAGGGGAGTTTGTTGATACATATGTACCTAGTTTAGAAGCTTAATGTAAATGTCTATCATGTCTTAGATATATGTAATGAATGTGTATGAATGAAATACAATATGTGGTTAATGCTTATAATGTTTAATATTTCATTGTTTATTGTGTGATAAATTATGATGAACTAACTATATAGGTTTGTGGTTGTTGTACATAATTCTTAGTTAATAATGATTGAGACACGTGTTCAAACTTAGTCGTATGAACTTCTCATGCGAATGGACCATACGCATGAATACTTCATGCTAATAGACTAGTCGAACGACTGAACCAGGAGACTAGATCAGTCGCACGACTGAACCTTCAGTCGTGCGGATGGATCAATCGCATACTCAGCCGCACGACAGAACCATGCTAATGATTCAGTCGTACGATTGGAAGACCCTAACCTATAAATACCACCTAATTCGTGGAAAAACATAACAATTCGAAACCTACGCACATAATTGTACCCTAGCCATCCATAGACTCAAGAAAACATGTTCCAAGTTCATAGATCACAGTTGATCTTGTTCTAATCATTCTTAACGTTTCTTTAATCGTTAGATTGATCTGAACTGCGTTCTCACTGATTGGATCACCAATCAAATAGGATTCTGCACTATTTGATCTGGTATAAGCGCATAATCAGTTAGTACTCCGTCCATACACGGTCCCCTAACATAATGAATCACTCGAAACCGAAACCCCAATTAATTTCCAACCATTCAACGAGCAATGCGTGATAACAACCTAATTAATTAAACATAAACAATCAGTTAACTCTTCCTAACCTATCATTACATGCAATTTCATCTGAGAAACACACAAACCTCGCATTCGATTATCACTTCTGTCGCGACCTCCAACTCATTCAAGGTCCTTATTCCGGATTTTCTAATCTGAAATTGATAGAGGGCTTAGGGTTGTGAACATTCTTTGAAGTTCCATGCGAAGTTAAATGGATTGTAATCATCATTTGAGCAACAATCAAGTTCCACATTGCTCGCGACTCGTTCATCGTAGTGTTCGACTTCGAGTCATCTTCATTCGGGTAACTAAACACATCATCGGGATCGTTTAAACATGGGGAATAAAAGCCCCATAATCTTTAGCGTTAACAACAACGATTTGGCTGTCAATCTTGCCTCAAACAAATCTAGGGTTCATGGGTTTGGGGGGAGTTCATAGGGGTTGTGTTCTTAAGATTTGAAAACCAAAAGTAAACCAAGGCCAAGGCCCTGGTTCACTAGTTAAGTCATTTGCTTCCAATACATGAGGTCCCGGGTTCGAACCGGGAAACCTCATATATTTATTTAAGGGCTTTTAGCCCTAAATAAAATATTTTTAATAAATATAAACATGGATTTTGTAAACTCTAAATATTTGTAAAAGTATCAAATCATTTTCTGTATTATGTTTAAAATAAATTAAACAATTAAACAATTAAAATAATATGTTTTTTTAAAAAGGTTGCACTTGGTTATAATTTTTATGAATTTAAAGTATTTGTTAGTTCACACATTGTTTTTTTATAATTGTTTAACACGTGTTAATTTCATTTGGTTATAAAATTTTATTTCAACTTAAATCTAATATCTTCAAATTATTGTAAATATTTTCTTCTTCATACCTTTGTATAAAATGTAAATATATTTCTTATCATCTATTCCATGAAAATATAATTGATATCCACTCGTTAAATATAAATTGTTGACAAAATCCCAAATACCAAATCCTAATACCCTAGTTCACATGAAAATGTTAATCTTAATATTGAACTTGAATCTTGTAAACACATATTTATTTTAGATGCAACGACGTTGAAGCGATGCTTATGATTATTTCTTATTAATCATACATTATATATTTATTGACCAAGTGAGTATTTCTATACCTTTTTTATATTTGAACACTTTGGGGGAAAATGTTACCTTATAATCATTGCACTTGTAAAATGTTTGATTCTTGTAAACTTATGGCAATTCACTTGTATGTTGTGGTTAGTTGATCTTTGTATCTACCATTTAATGCCGATTATATGTAAAATCCTTAACTATTGCTATCCTGGCGACGTCATAGATCTATGGGCCTGACAAGCCTGCTTGATTGATCCAAGTACACTTAGCTAATCATATAAACTTGTAAACCTTGAGACTTGTAAAACTGTCAAGGTTTGATTATGCATTCTGTCTTACATCTCTATTTACTTTGCTCTCTAACTAATATATGAATTGCCTTCTTTTATATACTTATGTATTGAAAACTATGGATATCTCACCAACTATATGTTGACCTTTTATTTTTAACATGTTTTAGGAATCGCGCAAGTTTGATTGCCACTTTTGAAGCTTATTCACACCTAGGAATGGACCTAGTTAAATAAATGAATGAAATTGAAATATTTCTTATTATGACTTGTTGATTTTCTTATTTGAGACTTATGCTTGTAATGTTACATTTAGAACTTATGATTATTATATTTGGATTTAATAATAGCGTTATATGGCTATGAACGATCTTAACTCTCACATCTCAATGTTTTCGCCGTCAAGGTTGGGGTGGGATAGATTGGTATCAGAGTCAATAACTATAGGGATTTAGGTTATTAGAAATGGTGACCTAGACTATAGTGTATGCATGAACACTATAGAAGAGTAAATTACGCTTTTAGTCCTTGTGGTTTGACAAAAAAATGTTATTTCAGTCCAATAATTCGTTTATTACTCTGACAGTCCGATAGTTTCAGACTTCGTTTCAATTTCACTCAAGCTACTAACACCGTTATAATTTTTCTGTAAAGTTAGTCTGAAATGACCATATTACCCTTGTGATTGAATAAAAAAAGCTTTTACCCTTCAATATTCTTAATACTTTAAATTTAAAGAACGTTATTATACTCATATGTCATCATCATCTTCATAACCACAAATGTGTGCAGTCCACCACCGTCACCAACCTCCACCCACCACTACCATCACCACCCCACCATCATTCCTTACACCCTTCAATCTTCCAGAAATCCCCAAACCTTCATCACACTCCTCCCTTTTGATTTGGGGGTTTTATCTTCATCACCACCTCTCTTTTTCACTTTCAGTCAAACACCACCATTACGAACCACCAGCACCCTTCTCCTTCACCGCCGTTTCACACTCCAAAGAAACCTTACCTTCAACACATGCCCACCATCGACATTTGAGAAAACCCTAAAAACCCTAACATGTGAGAAACCTACCGGATCCGTTCGAGGTGGTGGTATGGTCTTTCTCGGTTTTTGCTTGACTTCATCCAAACAACGAGATAGAGATCATGAGAGTAGTGGAGGTGATCGACATTGTGTGGTCTTTCTCGACAGTAGAAGGCTTGAGAAGGTGGGGCATTTTTTTTGATGGGTTTAGAGAGAGAAAGTAGAATAAAAAGTGGTTTGGGGGGTAGGGTGGGTCAGGGGGTGGTGTTTTGTGTCCAGATTTGGTGGTGGCTAATGGACTTTCGCCGGTGGTGATAAGCTATGGTGGTGGTTGTTGTCTTTGGAGATGGTGGTGCTGTGGAATCTTAAGAGAGAAAAAAGTGTGGATGTGTGAGAGAGAAAAGAGAAGATAGAAAAGAGATAGTGTGTGTGAGAGAGAGAGGGAGATATGGGTGGGGTGGGAGATGGCAGAGTTTTTACTTAATTTAAGGGCATAAAAGTCTTTTAACATTAGTTAATGGAATAAATGCTAATGGTGTTAGTAGCTTGGGTCAAATTGGAACAAAGTCTGAAACTATTGGACCGTTAGCGAAATAAATGAAACTATTGGAATGTTAGTGAAATAAATGAACTATTGGACTGAAATAATAATTTTTGTCAAACCTCAGGGACTAAAACAGTAATTTACTCCTTATAGAATCATATTTTTAGTCTTGTAAAGTGTATGGTTTGCATGCTACATAATGCTATGCCTTCTTATGTGCAAATTGATACCTTAGCATAGGGTTGCCTAAACATTATTACCTGTCTCCCTAAACTTATCTTTGACTCTTTGATTCTCCCTAAACATGAAGATTCTTAATCTTATTCTTGACGACATGTGGAATCGCATACTTATTGTTTATGACTTGGATCTTTAGACGTTATGTCTAATCTATAAAAATCTCATCAAGGTTTTGATTTCATGAACCTAAGGAATATTGTGTGCACATAGACACTGGTATTCTAGATTTCCTGGCAAAGGGCCTTTGGGCTAAGGTAAGCATTTTGCATAAATCCTACAGGATTAGATGCTTACCTGGGGATTTCTGGAATGAGTGATAAACTATGGTCAACATACACAAGTTCCTAAGGTAAATGGGTCAATTTACCTTGACGTGTCAACGTTTCCAAATGGTCATGTGTTACCAAATGGAACCATTCCATGTACCTTACAACTCTTAGCCTATCATTGTTTAAATTACTATCCTTTGTTATCCTCATTCCTATGTCTTTGGAGTTCGAGCCTATACTTTCAAACCGCGTGTTAATCTGGAAAGATCCTTCACGGTCGAAGTCACCGATGAAAAATCTATCGTCTTTGATGTTATAATACGCGATTATACCTTGAGCCTTAACAAACACGAGTTCCCCTTCGACCTTATTCCTATGCAACTAGGAAGCTTTGATGTTATTATTGGCATGGATTGGTTAGCCAAGCAACATGTGGAAATTCTATGTTTCGAGAAGTGCATCCAAATTCCTTTACCGTCGGGTGATACTTTGAAAGTATTAGGGAGAAATCATCCCAAGGACTCAAACTTATGTCCTGCATCAAGGCCCAAACATGCTTAAGTAATAACTATGTAGCTTTCATGGTGTATGTAGTTAATACGAAAGCCAAGGGTAAGGAACTAAAAGATATTCCTGTCGTGCGAGATTTTCCCGAGGTGTTTCCCTTGGATCTTAAGGGATTACCTCCCGTGCGAGAAGTTGAGTTCGAGATTGATTTGAACCCTGGTTGCAAATCCTGTGGCAAAATCAACTTATTGTCTTGCACCGTCTGAAATGCAAGAACTAGCTAGTCAACGGCAAGAGTTGACCGATAAGGATTTCATTCGTCTTAGTTCTTAATCATTGGGTGGACCTGTGCTGTTTGTGAAGAAGAAAGATGGTTCATTTCGTATGTGCAATGACTATCGAGAACTCAACAAGTTTACCATCAACAACCAATACCCTCTCCCACGAATCGATGATCTCTTCGATCAACTTCAAGGAGAAACTCAATTCTCAAAGATCGATCTATGTTTTGGGTATCATCAATTATGTGTTCATGATGATGACATTCCAAAGACCGCTTTTCGTAATCAATATGGACATTACGAGTTCATGGTTATGCCTTTTGGCTTGACCAATGCACCTGTCGTGTTCATCGATCTCATGAATTGAGTATGTAAACTGTATTTGGATAAGTTTGTGATCGTGTTCATTGATGAAATTCTTATTTATTCCAAGACGAAAATCGATCACGAGACGCACTTGCAACAAGTTCTTGGACTTTTGAAGAAGGAGCAATTATACGCCAAGTTTTCCAAGTGTGAATTCTGGTTAGAAGAGGTTCAATTCTTAGGGCATGTGGTGAATAGCCAAGGAATTCACGTTGATCCTGCTAAAATTGAAGTCGTGAAGAATTGGTGTGTTCCCACAACACCAACCAAGGTTCGTTCTTTTCTGGGCTTAGCGGGATATTATCATAGGTTCATAATGAATTTTTCGAAGATTGCTAAACCATTAACGACGTTAACCCAAAAGAATCGACTCTTTGAATGGGGACCCGAGCAAGAAGAGGCTTTCGAGACATTGAAACGCAAGTTGTGTAACGCTCCTATACTCACACTCCCTGATGGAAATGATGACTTTACCGTGTATTGTGATGCTTCTAATCAAGGTCTTGGTTGTGTTCTCATGCAACGAGGCAAAGTCATAGCATGCACATCAAGGCAATTGAAGGTTCATGAAGTAAACTACATAACTCATGATCTTGAACTTGGTGCCATGGTTTTCGCTTTGAAGATCTGGCGACACTATCTTTATAGGACGCAATGCATAGTTTACACTGATCATAAGAGTCTCCAACACGTATTCAACCAAAAGGATCTCAACATGAGACAAAGACGTTGGATTGAGTTGATAAGCGAATACGACTGTGAGATTTGCTACCCTCCTAGAAAGGCGAATGTTGTAGTCGACACACTGAGTTGCAAGGTCCACAACAAGGCTGTCTCGCTTCAAGAAATTCAAGATCGAAGGCAATGGTTTGATACGTTAGGAGAATTTGATACTGAGATCCATGTGGATGTTAACGAGGCTACTTTCATGCTTCAAAACATATGGATTGAGAATGATCTCGAGTTATGCATTCGCGAGGCTCAACAAGCAGCATCAACAGATGAGGGGAAAGATGAAGATTTGATGGCTAACATTTGGTCATAATTGGAGACAAAACCTAACGGCATGTGGTACTTCTTAAATCGACTTTGGATTCCAAATCGTGATAACCTTCGACACTTCATTATGAACGAAGCTCATCAAACTCAATATTCCATTCATCCCGGCTTCGATAAATGTACATGGACCTGCGTGGCCAATATTGGTCGCGTGGAATGAAGAAAGATATCGCTTCCTATGTTTCCAAGTGTCTCACTTGTGCAAGGGTAAAAGTCGACCACTACCGAACAAGTGGTTTACTTGAACCACCCGAAATCCCTATGTGGAAATAGGAACATATATCCATTGATTTCATAACCAAGTTATCTCGTACTCCTCGTGGTCATGATAGTATATGGGTGATTGTTGACCGTTTGACCAAATGGTACATTTCATACCAATACAAGACACATACAAAGTTTCAAGACTGGCTCACATCTACATTGACGAAATTGTGAGTCGCCATGGCGTGCCATTGCAAATCATATCCGAACAAGACGCTCATTTCATTTCACTCTTTGGTCGTCTATGCAAGAACTCTTGGGTACTCAATTGGATTTAAGTACGGCTTACTATCCTGAAACTGACAGTCAAACCGAACGAACAATTCAAACCCTCGAGGATTTACTACGACTATGTGTCCTTGACTTTGGTGGTGATTGGGATACGCATTTACCGCTCGCGGAATTTTCGTATAACAATAGTTATGACACGAGTATCAAGATGGCAACAGTCGAACCACTTATGGTTGTAAATGCTGATCACCGATCTGTTGGACCGACATTGGAGAAAACTTCATCACTGGTCCTGAACTTATACAAGAAATGATCGCTAAAGTCTCTACAATCCACAAGAACCTTGAAGTGGCAAGGAGTCGACAAAAGGGTTATGCCGTTAAGTGTCGTAAGCCGTTGGAGTTTCAAGTTGGTGATATGGTTTTTCTTAAGGTTTAATTGTGGAAAGGTGTTGTTCGCTTTGGGAAGAAGGGTAAACTAGCTCCAAGATTTGTAGGAACTTTCAATATCCTGAAGAGGATTGGAAAAGTGGCTTATAGACAGGAACTACCTTCGGACTTTAGTGGAGTTCATCCTGTGCTCCATGTCTCAAATTTGAGAAAGTGTTTGGCTGACGAGAGTCTGCATGTTCCACTGGAAGACATCCAGGTCGACGAGTCATTGCACTTTATGAAGAAACCTGTTGAAATATTGGATCGCATAATGAAGAAAACGAGAACGACAACTACTCCAATTGTCAAGGTTCGTTGAGAGAATAAGTGTGGAGCTGAGTGCACTTGTGAGCGTGAGGACCATATGAAGGAGAAATATCCACATTTGTTCGCTTAATTTATTCTTAATTTCGGGATGAATATCTTTAAAGTTGGGAAGACTGTAACATCTTGAATTTTTGTTAACTAAGTGTTAACTTTATTATTCTTGTAAGGGCTAGTGTTGCTTAATATGAAACTCATGGGTTACCTTACTAGGTCTTGTAATTCTTTAATTTGTAAGATTATCATAATAGTTATTATATAATAAATGATAATAATAATATTAATAAATAATAATAATACTAATAATAAACAACAATAATAATAATAATAATAATAATGATACAAACCATAATAATAGTGCTAAAAATAACTAAGATTACAGTAAAGCTAATAATAGTAATAATTTATAAAAACTATTATACTTAAAGATGATTAACATTTAATGTAACTAAGTATAAGGATTGTTTTGTAATAATTGAAACTTTAAATACTAAGGTTCTTTGCATAAAATGAAAACATTTTTGAAACTACAGGGGGCAAATGTGTAATTATTTAAAAACCCAAACCAAACCCCCATTTACCCCCGCAATTCCGGCCGTCTTTCCGGCCACCAGTGGCCAAGCTCCAGTGAAGCCCCAACACGATTAAAATCCTTCGAATCATAAATCAAACCGTTCCAAATCGAGTCTGGAACATGAATCGAACTTGTAACTGTTGATAATACAACCTGAAACGTTCATGTTACTAGTGAATCACTCGAAACCGAAACCCCAATTAATTTCCAACCGTTCAACGAGAAATGCATGATAATAACCTAATTAATTGTACATAAACAATCAGTTAATTGTTCCTAACCTATCATTACATGCAATTTCATCTCAGAAACACACAAACCTCGCATTTGATTATCACTTCTGTCGTGACCTGCAACTCATTCGAGGTCCTTATTCCGGGTTTCCTAATCTGAAATTGATAGAGGGCTTAGAGTCGTGAACTTTCTCTGAAGCTCCATGCGAAGTTAATTGGATTGTAATCATCATTTGGGCAACAATCAGGTTCAACGTTGGTCGCGACTCGTTCATCGTGGCGTTCGACTTCGAGTCATCTTCATTCGGGTAATTAAACACATCGTCAGGATCGTTTAAACATGGGGAATAAAAGCCCCGTGATCTTTAGCATTAACAACAACGATTTGGTTGTCAATTTTGGCTCAAACAAATCTAGGGTTTATGGGTTTGGGGGGAGTTCATAGGGGTTGTGTTCTTAAGATTTGAAAACCAAAACTAAACTAAGACCGTTAAGTCATTTGCTTCCCATACATGAGGTCCCGGGTTCGAACCGGGCAACCTCATGTATTTTTTAAGGGCTTTTAGCCCTAAATAAAGTTCTAAAATATTTTTAATAAATATAAACATGAATTTTGTAAACTCTAAATATTTGTAAAAGTATCAAATCATTTTCTGTATTATTTTTCAAAATAAATTAAACAATTAAAATAATATGTTTTTTTAACAAAGGTTGTACTTGGTTATAATTTTTATGAATTTAAAATAGTTGTTAGTTCACACATATATTTTTTTAGGTGCAACATGAAGGACTATGTTGAAGCGATGCTTGTGATTATTTCTTATTAATCATACATAATATATTTATTGACCAAGTGAATATTTCTATACCTATTTTTTTATATTTCACACTTTGGGGCGAAACATGTTACCTTATAATCGTGGCACTTGTAAAACGTTTGATTCTTGTAAACTTATGGCAATTCACTTGTATGTCGTGTGTTGGACCAAAAGAACCAATGAGCCGGATTAGAAAAACCTTTAAGTCCCACAGACGTCACAACAACTACTGAAGACCACAACAGCTGAAGACAACAGCTGATAACAAAGTCTGAAGACAAGTGCTGAAGACAAAGTCTGAAGACAAGTGCTGAAGATAAAGTCTGAAGACAAGTGCTGAAGACAAAGTCTGAAGATAAATGCTGAAGACAAAGTCTGGAGACAAGTGCTGAAGACAAAGTCTGAAGACAAGTGCTGAAGACAAAGTCTGAAGACACAAGTGCTGAAGACCAAAGTATCAGACGTTGTCACAACAGCTGAAGAGGTCTTCTTCAGTAGTTGTGATGGTTTACCTTTCAGTAGTTTTATGTTTTATCTTTTCAGTAGTTTGACACAACAACTGAAGAATACTTCTTCAGTTGTTGTGCTCATCAGTAGTTTTATATCTATCAGTAGTTTTGTAAAATGACTGAAGAGCTTGTTCTTCAGTCGTTGTAGTTTCAGTAGTTTCTTATTTTGTACTTAACACTCTGATATGTTCTCAGTAGTTGTGAACATTTCAGTAGTTTGTTAAGAGTTAGTTATTTTTGTATTAGATCTGCCGGTTGTCACTTTCCCGTGATAACAGCAGCGATTGCACTCTATATAAGGAGTGTCATCCTATTGTAATAATTGAATGATTTGATCAGAAGTATTCGATATTATTAAAACATTCCTTGTTACAGAAATATATTCTCTCGTTATAACCGTATTTGTTCTTAATGCATACGAGCATCAATTTCTTGCTACAATTTGTCTAATTCTTGTTCTTATTCCGCTGCACTACGCTCTAATACATCAAACTCGTGATCACTGATCCTAACATCGTGGTTAGTTGATCTTTGTAGCTACCATGTAATGTCGATTATATGTACAATCATTAGCTATTGCTAGCCGGGTGACGTCATAGATCTATGGGCCTGACAAGCCTGCTTGGTTGATCCAAGTACACTTAGCTAATCGTATAAACTTGTAAACCTTGAGACTTGTTAATTGTTCCTTGATCGTTCATTCCTCATCCTTATAACTGTTCGTGTGGATATCATACTTGCTTTATCGTCCTTATTCTTGTGTTCTTATTGTTACCGAATGCTACGCTTAAAACTTTTACAAATTTCATCATCGTTATCACTAAATATACTGATTTTATATAATATTATTGCCATTAATAAAACCATTTTTAAGTTACCAATTATCATTAAATACATTTTTATCATCAATATAACTAACCTATTAATGTCTTTTTCAACCGAAACAAATTTGGGAAACTCAGGGGCTAAGTGCAGGGATCAAATGTGACAATTTGCAAACTAAGGCTGGGTATATGAACCCCATTTTCCAGCCCCAGCCTTCATTCTTCATGTTCTTCTTCTTCATCCTCTTCTTCACTTTCATCTTCTTCCTTGCACCAAAACCGCCCCGTTTGGTCCCATTTTATTCGTCTAGACTTTGACTACAACCGAGTCTACTCCATTCTTGCAGGTAGACGACCTTGGTCATCCCTTTTCTTGCTTTTTCACTGCCGTTCACTTAGGGTTTCGGGTGTTCGGGTCCAACCCAAACACATGTGGTCGCGTGGGTGTGTGTGATGTCTTTCTGCGTGTTCTTCTTGTTTGTGTATGTTTGTCGTGTGTTTCAGGAAGTCCTTGTTGTGTAAAACTCGTGCACGGAGTACCCTAAGGTTGCTCTGCACAACTGCAGTCACGAATCTGCCATTCTGTACTGGGTCTGTCATGCGACTGAGCCGTGCGACTGGGTGAGTCGTGCGAATATGTCATTCGAGCGACTGAGTTGTGTGACTGGGTATGTCGTGCGACTAGGTCATGCGATCGAATGAATGTGTGCGATTGAGTCAATGCGGATGAGTGTATGCATGCGATTGAGTCTGCGACCGAATGAATGTGTGCGATTGTGCGTGTATCGCACGACTGAAGGCCAATCATACGAACGGAGGTTTAATCATACGAATGAAGCTGATTCGTATGAATGAAGGTTGATTCCTGCGTATGGAGGTTGAGTCATGCAATCGGGTGCTGTGTGATACGACTAAATGCCAGTCGCACGAATAAAGGTTCAATTGTACGAATGAAGCTGATTCGTACGAATGAGGGTTGATTCGTGCGAATGGAGTGTTGAGTTGTGTGTTTGGTCCCGTCGTGTGATTGAAGCTGCTGTGTGTTTGAATTTCCTTCTTGAATGTCATGTGATGATAAGGTAACATCAACATGGTTGCCATTGCTCGACCACAAAGATTAAAGTCAACGCTATCAAGGCCACAAATACTATTCCAAATCAAATCAACATAACATTTTACAATTATCAACAACCCATTTATGACTACTAATATTTAACAAATACTTCTTTTATAACAATGGATCTTTTACACAATATCACCGGCAATGGCGACGGTTTCTAGTACTTGGATCTACATAAGATCTAATACGCGTGTCAACTTGTGTGTGTTGCACGCGACCGAACCAATACAACCCGAATCGACCAAACGTCATCATTTACTTTATGCTTATCATTAATGCTTAACAATAACTGTCAATAGGTGTTTGACCGTTCATTACATACAACACTTGGGAAACTTTGATCATTCATACTTACCACCTAACAAGTGAGTTTCGTGGCCCCTTTTTATGTTTATACAACTTTTCAATCATTTATAAACTTGGGGGAAAAGTATGCTCACCCGTTTTCTATGTTGTACAACTTACATACAATTTACATACTTGGAATCAACGTGTTACTGTTTTGTGAGTACTTATTTGATACATGCTTGAGTTTGTTGTGTGGTACTTTCTTTACAACCATTTATTTCCAGTGTAGGAACCGACGGATAGGTATTGGTAGTACTACTGGGTTGACACCCCCACCCTTGTTGTTGGTATACTAGTTAGTACCAACAGTAGCGAGGAACGGGCCTTGGGTGAATATATTCTGACAAGATTCTGTGTGTACGTCGTTAGGTTTGGTTGTAAAGCTCATGTCATGTGATTTTGCTTACTTATAATTGTATACATGGTATTCCACAACAACTATTATACAGCATCAATTACTTATTTACAATTTAAACCTGCGAGCTCACCAACAATTTTGTTGACCATTTTGAGCATATCTTTTCAGGTGACAATGCTAATTGAAGATCTAGGTGTGCTGCCTTAGTGGAGACCCTAGGATGCATTTTGAGACTAAACATACTTAACAAACATTGTCTTTTTGGAACATTGTTGTAGTCTGCTTTAAACAACATTATACTTTTGATACTTGTTCCCGGGTTGTGGGAAATACATTACAATGTTATCTTCTTTGTTTATGTGAATCATTTATCGTGTTATGCTTATGGCTATGTTGTCATAAATATTGACTAAACACGACATAAGTCTCCTTTGTGTCGGGTGTCGTCATGACACGCTTTGTCATCATTATTTATATTGCATCTCTATTGTTTACCATGTGTTATGACGATCTCGTCTCATTACATCCCCGGGTTTCCGCTTTTCAACGGGGGTGTGACATTAACTCTCACATCTCGACGTTTTCGCCGTCAAGGTTGGGTGTGATAGATTGGTATCAGAGCCCATAACTATTGGGATTTAGGTTATTAGAAATGGTGACCTAGACTATAGTGTATGTATGAACCTTATAGAATCATATTTTTAGTCTTGTAAAGTATATGGTTTGCATGCTACATAATGCTATGCCTTCTTATGTGCAATTTGATGCCTTAGCATAGGGTTGCCTAAACATTGTTACCTGTCTCCCTAAACTTATCTTTGACTCTTTGATTCTCCCTGAACATGAAGATTCTTAATCTTATTCTCGACGACACGTGGAATCGCATACTTATTGTTTATGACTTGGATCTTTAGACGTTATGTCTAATCTATACAAATCTTATCAAGGTTTTGATTTCATGAACCTAAGGTGTGAAGTCGGTTTTTTCGCCGGATTGATAAACATCCGAGCATGTTCTTGACGGAAGGATAAACAACAGCACAAATCAAAAGTCAAACAATAACACGAACTATAATTGAATGGTTTCATTGATAAAATCTAACGATTACAAGTTTGTTACAACATAAGAATCAAGACTCTTGGCAAGGGGAAGATCGAGCATGATCTCCCCTCTCATCCAGCAGCCCTAGGCTCCGGGCAGACTCCTCTCTCGACCCACTGACCCTTCTACACATTAAAACTGGTATATATATAGGCCTCGGCCCATATTAGATGCCACTGGGCCCATTCGTGCGATTGGACCATGCGTATGGTTCAATCGTACGACTGGACCATGCGTATGGTTCAATCGTACGACTGGACCATGCGTATGGTTCAATCGTACGACTGGACCATACTTATGGTTCAATCGTATGACTGGACCATTCTTATGGTTCAGTCTTACGAATGTACCAATCGCATCTCTCAGTCGCATGGCTGGTCCATTAGCATGGCTCAGTCGTACGACTGAGTCTCATTCGCATATGCTCCTGCGAATGACCCAATTTCATGTGTTTACAACATATCAGGTGTATAACATTAAGCCTAGACTATTCGACAAGCGACGGACACACTATATATGACTATATATGCTCCAACATAAGGAATATTGTGTGACACATAGACACCTGTATTCTAGATTTCCTGGCAAAGGGTCTTTGGGATAAGGTAAGCATTTTGCATAAATCCTATAGGACTAGTTGTGCTTACCTGGGGATTTCTGGGATAAGTGATAAACTATAGTCAACATACACAAGTTCCTAAGGTAAATGGGTCAATTTACCTTGACGTGTCAATGTTTCCAAATGGTCATGTGTTACCAAATGGAACCATTCCGTGTACCTTACAACTCTTAGCCTACCATTGTTTAAATTACTATCCTTTGTTATCCTCATTCCTGTGTCTTTGGAGTTCGAGCCTATACTTTCTAAACCGCGTGTTAAACTGGAAAGATCCTTCACGGTCGAAGTCGCCGATGGAAAATCTATCATCGTTGACGTTGTAATACGCGATTGTACCCTGAGCCTTAACGAACACAAGTTCCACATCGACATTATTCCTATGCACCTAGGAAGCTTTGATGTTATTATTGGCATGGATTGGTTAGCCAAGCTTTGATGCTATTTATTGACCAAGTGAGTATTTCTATACCCCTTTTTATATTTTCACACTTTGGGGTGAAACATGTTACCTTATAATCGTTGCACTTGTAAACCGTTTTATTCTTGTAAACTTATGGCAATTCACTTGTATGTCGTGGTTAGTTGATCTTTGTAGCTACCATATAATGTCGATTATATGTACATTTATTAACTATTGCTAGCCGGGTGACGTCATAGATCTATGGGCCTGACATGCCTGCTTGTTCAGGAATTACATATGTTGACCTTTTATTTCTAGCATGTTTCAGGAATTACACAAGTTTGACTACCACCTTTGAAGCTTATTCACACCTAGGAATGGACCTAGTTAAATAAATGAATGAAATTGAAATATTTCTTATTATGACTTGTTGATTTTCTTGTTTGAGACTTATGCTTGTAATGTTACATTTAGAACTTATGATTATTATATTTGGATTTAATAATAGCGTTATGTGGCTGTGAACAATCTTAACTCTCACATCTCGACGTTTCCGCCGTCAAGGTTGGGGTGTGACAAAGACTCCTTCAAACCTGTTTGCAAATTGAGCTCAAACACCTAAAACCCACCAAACAGACACACCAACAACATATAACACGTATGAGCATATAACCACGGCCTAAACCGGTTAAGAACACCTTAGAACCAAGAATTCTTACCTAAATTCAGCCTTCTTCTTGATTCTTCTTCCAAAACCCGAAAGCTTCCTGCTCTCTTTGCTTTCTCTCTCTGAAATCCAAACGATGTGAGTGTGTGTAGACAACATGGCCGGCCATGCCACCTTTTACACCCACTTTTCAAACATTTTTTTCTTTTTACACATTTAACCCCTCGACTTGGGTTAAATTCCTTTTCTTTTTTTCTTCACCTTATTCTTTTGTTTGAGTCCTCAAAAAAATAACCCGGTGTTACAAAGAACAACGTCCCCATTATCAAATCATTTATACTTGAAATTCTTTTACATTTTCGACTCTCCAAAGACTTATTCTAATAAATTCCACACAAAGTATACCTATGACCCTGAAAAGCATGAAGGATAATAAAGTCAACATAAAGTTGGTTAGCGATTGGGGTTTTCAGTCTTATAAACAATCATTTTCAAAATAATGTGATGTAATGACATATAATATACTCAACATAGACTAGCTAGGTAATATGATTAATTTAGGTCGTAAGTCCATAATTAAACCAAGAAACACGTTGGTTGCCCCGTAACAATCCAAACATATAAATTCTCTCGCTACAACCTGACCAGAGTAACTAGTCGCGAGAGCGGGTCATTCTAACCCGATAGATCTACAATATAGTTTGTGGCCTCCCTGAGGTTAATGATTATGGGGGAATTTAGGGGCTCAATAATATATATCTTTACTATTGACCCAACTTATACCTTCATAACATATATCAATCCGTTTTACCCATCATATATAGTTTTTCATGCTTTTCCCTTAAAACATTTAAAATTCTTATAATATTAAAAACGGGACCGAAGGACTCAGCTTGAATGCGATTAACGAAAAAGCTAATATGCTAGACTCTGATTAATTGAACCCTAAATAAATGTAAATTGATCAATATTTGTTAATTTATACCTATAAGAATGTTTTTCACCAACTTATTTAGTTATTTTAAAATAAAACGTTTTTATTATTTTTTAAATATTTTTGGTAAATTTTCTAGTAAAAGTTTATCATTTTCCTTGGAAGATATATAACACTTTTGACTTATAAACTAATATCTAACCTGTCACTTCCTAGACATCTTATATTATCACTATCTTATTCATAATTCTTGCATTTATATCTTACATTAGCTAGAGTTTTTATTTTCTAGATGTCTTATGTTATAAAATTATAATTTTCAAACTTGCATTTATGTATGTATGTATGTATATATATATATATATATATATATATATATATATATATATATATATATATATATATATATATATATATATATATATATATATATATATTATATATATATATATATTAGTTATATTTAAAGTTTAACTAATGGTTTCGTAAAATAATGTATTTTATGCAAAATCTCTTATATTTCTTTTATACATCATTGTACCTTATAATATGCATATATTTTATTTTATTTTTGCTTTGTATAGTTTATGATTTTGTATAGTCTTGATGTCATGGTCATTTAGTCAAGTCCTTTGTCATAATCATCCCATTAATCTTAAGTATGGTCTAAATCACGGTTCCTAGTCTTCAAGTTAATGTAAATCCAACTATTCATCTAATGCAACATTATAACATGTTCAAGCATCCAATTGTTATACTAATAATTAATCTTGGTCATTTCTTTCTATGACAACAAATATTATCCATTATTTCACTTGATTATCTTCTTATTAAGATTTTATTCATCATCTTCATCCATCCTACATTCTTATCTGGTCATCTCTTATATAGTTATAATCCATAAATTTATCAATCTTATACGAAATAAATACATACACGACATGTACATATCTATACCTAAACATACATGTCTTTTTACAATCCCAATCATACCATTAACATGATTTTATCAAATATCAACATATTTTTAACAAATTTGTAGATTTATTCAACCATTTTAATCATTTCTAAATCCAAAATCATCAAAACATCAACTTTTGTTAAACTTTAAAGTGGATGAACGAGGGATTATCAAGAATTTTCATCTTGATCATCATGCATGAACAATTGTTAGTAATCTAATGCAATACTTTGAGTAACTAGTAAGTTGTAACCACACACAATGCAAGCACAAATCTTCGATTCCCGATTATCACTTTGGGTTCTAGTCTAACTTCTAACTAGAATCTTTAGTGAGAATTGGGTGAAGGTTTCTAATGGTGGTGGTGGGGTTTGTGGTGACCGAGAGAGGGGGGCTGATGGTCGTGACGGGTGGTGATAGAGGTGATGGTCGTGGTGGTTGGTGATGTTGGTGGTGATGGAGGTGACGGTTGGTGATGATGGAGGTGATGGTCGCGGCCATAGTGGGGGTGTGTGACGAGGGTGGCGAGTGCGGTGGTGGTTGGCGGCCACGATGGAGGTGGTTAGAGCAGGAGGCGGTGGTAACCAGATCGAAGGTCTATCCTTGAAAACCAGTTGGCACCTTGAAGCTGATCAAACAAATCATCAATTCTTAGTAAGGGGTATCGATTATTTATCGTCAACTTATTTAACTCACGATAATCAATACACATCCTCATGCTACCGTCTTTCTTCTTCACAAACGGGACCGGAGCACCCCAAGGGGAGATACTCGGTCTAATAAAGTCCTTATCAAGCAGCTCTTGCAATTGCTCCATCAACTCTTTCATCTTAGTCGGAGCCAACCGATACGGTGCCTTGGCAACAGGTTGGGCACCCGGTATCAGATCAATCTGAAACTCGATCTCTCGGTTAGGCGGCACTCCTTGTAAGTCTTCTGGGAACACGTCTGGAAAGTCACACACACCGAAACTTCAGACAGTTGTGGTGTTGGCGTATCAACATTCTTTACATAAGCCAAGTAGGCGTTGCATCCACGCCTCATGCACTTTCCCGCCACCGCCATTGAAATCACTTTCAGAATTGTTGTGACCCGATCACCATAAACCGTCACCAAACTCCCGTCAGGCGCTGTCAAACGAATCATCTTCTTGTGACACACAATGTTCGCCTTGTAATCCGCTAACCAATCCATCCCAAGAACTACATTGAAACCACCTAATGTCATCACAAACGGTCTAACAGGAAATTTATGACCTTCTAGTTCCACATCACAGTCTTCTATCATCTTAGAAATCCTGGTAGACTTACCTATGGTAGTTTCTACATCAAAGGATGCATCAACACTCCTACTACTAACAGGCAGTTTAGCACAGAAAGCAGCAAAAATAAAACTTTTACCGGCACCAGAATCACATAACACGGAGGCTAAAGTTTGGTTTACTAGAAACGTACCTGACACGACATCAGGGTCCGTTCTAGCTTCCTCCTGCATCATCGTAAACACTCTGACACTTTCCCTCGGTCCTTCTCCTCCGGTCTTCTTCATCCCAGAACCCTCAGCCCTCGACTTCTTACAGTCTCTACTCATGTGGCCCTCCACGCCACAGTTAAAACACCAGACTATACTACAGTCCTTTTCTATATGCCCCATCTTCCAACATTTGAAGCAAAAGTTTGATCCTAGCCTACAGTCCCCAATATGCTCCTTTCCACATCTACTACACTTCTTCTACCCTACACCAGATGTGACCACACGGCGGTCGTTTACCCATGCCTTCTTGTTACTAGTCGGGGCACCACTTCGGCCAAACCTTTTCCCACTCCAATTCCATTCAACACCCCCTTTCTTGCTACCTTCAGCCACCACCATAGTTTTCTCATCATACAATCTCCCTGCCAAATCTACCGCCGACCTAAACGTGCTCGGCCGGGCGGCAATCATGTGCCTGCGGATATCCGCTGGCAAGCCCTGGATGTACCTCTTGGTCTTTCGTGAAAGAGGCGTCACCTGATCCGGCACCAGCCGTGCCATTTTATTGAATTTGGTGGTGTATTGTTGATGTGTCATGGTTCCCGCCTCCAGCTGTAGGAATTCCCTTTCTACCTTATCCATTTCCTGTGAGGACAGAACTCCTCAATCACCAACTTCTTCAGCTCCAACCATCTCATCCTCCTAATTGCCTGACTACCCTCGGCTTGGACTATATTGTCCCACCAACACAGAGCCGAGTCCATAAAATAGTGGGTAGTGAACTTCACTTTCTGATCCTCCCGGCACTCGCTTATGTTCAAAACAGCTTCCATCTCTCTCACCCACTGATGAGCAGCAGCAGTAGTGCCGTTAGCATCAAAAGTAGGGGGCTTGCATTATTGAAACGCCCCGTAGTTACAGCCTTGTGCCGCCTCCGGTTCAGGCTCTTCTTCTTTCTCTTCTTCTTCGTCATCAGACAGAAACGTCTCAGTCTCAGGCTGTCTTCTTTCACCCATAGGTCTACTTCTTTCCTTCCTTTCTCCTTCCCTCACAGCCTTGATAACTTCGGTCACCATAGACGGTAAGATTGTCTGTATGACCTGATGCACCTCTTCGACAACAGCCTCTTTCACTGAGGCCCTTAAGTTTGCACTCTCATCACCACCCTCCGGATGAGGGGTCTCGCGTTCTTCATGAACCACCTTTTCAACTCTGGGTCTTCCTCTTTTGGGTCGCGGTTCAGCACCACGACCTCCACCACGTGAAGCTTTTGAAGATCTACCACCGGCCATCCACACGCACACTGAAAGATTCAAACACCAACACGGTCATTCAAGGGAATAACTTAGTTTATGTCAAGTATAATAAGTCCCTAATTATAGTGGCCAGTTGTGATTAGCCACTTACTTTACTCTTCACACCCCAAGCATTACCTATCCTGACTACACCACTATCTAAATCTACAAACAACACATAACCACATAACATGCGCACGTAATACCGGTTTACATTATGAAAATACTTGATGGCACGCAGCTACTCAGACTGGCATCCCTTCCCTTTCCGTCCCATTTTCAGCTTAAGTTAACGTTTCTTTTGAAATTTACCCGTTTCACTTAAACTTGGCTCTGATACCAACTTGTAAGGTCCCGTTCCCGGGACGCTTACTGCTGGTCAATCATTACACCTAAAACATATATTTTCATTAGATTGAAGAAAAACATTACATCGGAATCATCAAAATAAACATTTCATTTCACTATAAAAGCTTTTGCAAAACAATACATCGTTATCAAGTTACAAGATACATGTTGCATTACATCACAAAAGCATTATAAAAATGGATGTCATCCAAAAGAGCTGAGTAGCCGCCCCGTGCCATCCTCAGTAACATTACCTGCCAACTGGAAACCCATAAAAGTCAGCATTGCTGAGTGAGTTCTAGTTTTAATAAAACATACTTTATCTTTCGCTTAAAACCGTTCTTTACTTTTGGATGTGATCACACATCATACATACACATAGATAATATCATTATTACCTTCATCATTCAATCATTTATCGTACATCATTACCATTCACTTTCATTACTTTCATTCTCATTCATTCATACTTTCTTACTTTCGTTCATACGTTCATCATTACATCTTTTCATTCTATCAAAAACCATGAACTTTACCTTACCTTCATGCATAAAGCTGGTACTGGGCTGAAGTCTATCATAGACCTTCCGTCATGGCGCACAACAGCTTGGCCACAATACCTATGGTAAGTTCAGGTGTACCATTGTCATGTGCTATACCCACAGTCATGCATAAAGCGGATACTGGGCCGAAGTCTATCATAGACCTTCCATCATGGTGCATAACAGCCTGGCCACAATATCTAGGGTGGGCGACAAAGGTTCTATACAAATGGTCAATCACAAAGAAAGACCTCGATGTGCATCCTTCTGGGGTAGCTAACCCACACACCGTTGGACTAACACCCTACATTGGGTCGTGTTCCACATACAAGGCTTGCAAGACTTACATTACTCTTCTTCGATCATTAATGCATACATTCATTCATCATGTTCCTCTTTTCATTATCTTCCACTTTACGTTACATAATACTTTCATTTCATTCATTACATACAAAGTAAAGCCACAGGAAGACAATCATACAAAGTAAGGAACAACAACATAAACATACAGCATCACCATACACGACACCATCATACATACATAACATACATCATCATACAATATCATACAACATCATCATGCATAAACATACAACATCATACATCATCGTCATGCCTATCATAACGCCTATGACCTTAAAAGTCAACTTACATGAACCCCCGGGAACCTCCCAAGTCAAAGTCTACCTCTACGCATCTCCCCGAAAGTCTAAAAGTTAAACCATGCTCTTTCGGGCGCACAAGCCCTACTTGGGCGTATGGGCGCCCTTTAGTCGTATGGCCTCCCAGGCGAATGAACACTAGGTGAATGAACATGAAGCGCATCGACCCTATGCGAATGGACCCTATGCGGACGTACCCTCTGCGGATGGTCACTATGCGAATGGACCCTATGCGGATGGTCATTATGCGAATGAACACAATGTAGATGAGTACCTAGGCGTATGGACCTCAATCGCATGACTCCCATGCGAATGGACCTCAGTCGCATGAGTCACATGCGTATGGACCCCCAGTCGCATGACTCGCATGCGAATGAACCTCAGTCGCATGCCATTCGGTCGCATAGCTTTAGCGGATGCAGAATGCAGTTCATCCCGAACCTAATCTGCACTTTTCGGCCTCCAACCCCTCTCAAACCTGTTCTAAGCTCAAATAAACCATCCTAAACCTTATGAATACATACCACAACACCATTCAAGCACACACAAGCCCAAAAACAAACCCCACTCGCATCACACACAAACACATACACACGGGTTCAATACACACATTTCAAAAAGGGGTTTAACTATGTGTTCCAGCCTCAAATCAATTGAAATCATGTAAATGAGGGGTCCTAGAACTCACATAGACAACCCCGTCGAGTAGAGCTTTAATCCAACCCGCTACACCTCAACTTTTGCGCTTGAAACCAAGAAAACCGAAGCTTGAACCCTCTTTTCTCGTCCTTTCTCTCTTTGGCTGAATTTGTAAATGTGGGGGAGGAGAGTGAGCTGCCCTCTCCTCTTAATCCCCCTACTCTTCAAACCTTCTCCCGTTTTGGCAAGTTTGGTCCCTCGACTTTGGGTTTTATTTCTTTTCTTTCTCTTTTTTTCTTTCTTTGGCTTCAAGGGAAATAACCGGGCGTTACCTTATTATTAGTATTACTATGTTTATTATTATTATTAATCTCTAACGTTATGATTAATGATTTCAAGGTTCATTAAAATCGTTAACGCAAGGGTTTTTAAATTAACCGGTTATAATAATTAAATAATCATAAATTTATTATTCAAATTGTTTCAAACGTTGACATGTTTGACCAGGTGTCACAATTAGACCTATCAAGATCGAACCCTCCCCAGCGTAGTTGTTAGACGGTGATGGTGGGTGGCGTATCATGGTGGTGGTAGGTGTGTTCGATGGTGGGATCATCCTCTTGGCGGTTACAACTAGTGGTGGTGGTGGTGAGTTTGGTGATATTGTAGTAATAAGTTTGGAGATTTGAAGAAAGTTCAAGAATAGATTTGGGGATTTAAAAATGCAATTTGAAGATTTTATCAGAGCAGAGTCAGTCAGATACCGAATGAAACAACCAAGTTTCAGTCAGATGCAAACTCAGTCAGAACTTATAACTGTGTTAGCTTCTAACTTAATCAGATGTTACTGAGTCAGTGGTAATCAAACAACCCCTTAGTTCTTAGGTGCCTCAATCTTGTTAGGTTGAAGCGCGTGACTCTTTGTATGAATTTAGAGAAGTATGGAATAAGCAATATTGATTCTTAGCATATAACTAGTAGCAAGCCTCCCGCGTTGCAGGGGCGTAAAACTATGTTAAGTAGCACCAATGACACACCACTACCAGTGACCACCTACACTAAAAAAGCAAGTATTAGAAAAAATAAAAACGAAAAAAATATAAACGAATTAATAGTAGACATAAAACGTTGAACACGTAAGCAAAACGTAAAACATATAAAACAATAAATCTATCTAGGACCGGTGTGTTGCGACAGTGCCATCGGGAAAAAATGAGATTAAAAATGTTGAACCACATACGTATGCCACGATATTTTAGCTCGTAATTTTTTTTATCAAAACGTTAAAGGAAAATTTTATAAAAATATAAAAAGTAGAGGAGACCAAAATTGAAAGTAGAAAATGTAAGGATTAAATTGTAAAATATATAAAAATATTTATTTATAATAAAAAAACTAAAGAATAAAAAAAAAGAAAAGAAAAACAAAAGGTGGGTACAACCTCAGTAAGCATAATATACAACACATGATGTAAAACTAATTTGATAATTAATATATATTAAATATAACATGAAAATATGTGTTTATAAAATCATTTTACTAAATTATATGGATGGTCTTTGTGTTTATATTAAAATTTTGGATTTGATCCATAAAATATAAATTTTTTGAATGTGTCCTTAACATTTCTTTCTTTTTCATCTATGGTCGATATTGTCAAAATTGATATTTTACTCACATTAACCACCTATTTAATTTACTTTTTAAACTAAAGTATTATTTTTATTAAAAAAAGTTTTATATTTTTTATATTATTTTTGCTATTTCATTATTAATATGTTTATTATTTAATAAAATACGTTGATTTAGCTTTAAATGTCAATGCAAGCTTTAAAAAAAATTCTCAAAATTTTAAACATCTTTTTCAAACCAATTCGGCTTTAATTGTTCTTTTAATTTTGAAACATTCATTTTTTTAATTTTTTTAAAACATTTTTTAAAAATAATATCTAGAAAATAAATAGTAATAAAAACATATTTAAAAAGCCGAATAATTTTAAGAAAGACAATGTTATTAAAAATATCTCTAAAATATAAAAGGTTTAAGAAAGCAGTTTAAAAGTCAATAGGTTAGAAAATAATTTAAAAACCAAACACTAGAAAAGGACTTTTTTAAATATAAATATACTATTAGAAACTATATTCACAAGTTGTAAAACTTTAAGGATCAAATTCAAAATTTAATCAAACTACACGTTGCCATCTGTGTAATTCACACAAGAAGAAAACCGAAAAAAGTTCAAATCAGCAAAAAAAAGAGAAAAAGAGAATCTAACTCCCATGCTTAATTTTATTTTAAAAAATTCTCACATATTAACCTTTCTATTATTTGTTGCTTCTTTTTTCTTCATCGGCTTGACAAAGAGTCGAACAAATTTCGAACAACCATTATAGAAAGAAAAACAACATTAATTATTTGTTACACGAATTCTATATTTTCTCTAAATGAAGGGTTTATCAGAATGCGGCAAAAAGGAGTGAATGAAATGAACGAGCGAAAACAATGGGTTATACTGTTTGAATAGCCTTGACAGTAAAATGAATTATCATCTTATATTGTTTGGTGCCAGGGAGGGGGGCTGTTATGAATTTGGGTTGATTAGAGAGAATGCAAATCGTTGGTTGGTATGATTCCAATCCATTATTGAACCAAACCCATTTTCATTTGCTCATTTTCTTACAATGGTTTATTTCATTTCGTTTGTCATTCTTAAATACCAACAGTAGCTAATAGTCTGTTTCGTATGAAATAACAAAAAAATGAATAAATGAAATAAACATGTGAATGAAATGGGTTATTACTATTTCATTGTTCGGTTTGGTAAGCATATGTCTTCTCCTGTCAGTGTCATCTTACATTAGGGTTCATGTTTTAGTGATTAATGTTACTGTTTGGTTTTCATAGTCTTGTTTGCTGTTGTAAAACTACTTTAAGAAATATGGATCATTATCTCAAGGTATTCTTCTTCTACTTCTTAATTGATTTAATTTTTCTCACTGATATGTGTTATTAAACAACTTGTGTTATCAGTGAAAACTGAAAAATAATTAAGAACATTACATGTGATATTTTGTCCGATGTTCTACAAGAGTTGTTACCAAAGTCGGTCAGAAACTGAAAAACAACCAACAAGTGATATGGCACTTCTCTCAATGGCTAGATCTTAAGAACAGTACATGGGATAGCCTTTTGATGCATCTAATGTTTCAACATCAGTGGAATGATTTGTGGCATGCTACTTAGATACGGTCATGTGAGTTTTGTTTGATAACCGGATTTCAATTCAGTAAGAAGGTTTCCATCAACTTAGCCGAATGCAAACTTTCTAGGATTGGGTCTTAGTTTTAGGTAGGAACAAAGTTAGCTTAAAAGGGTTTGAGCGTAATTTTTCTGATTCCCGAACTTTTATGACCACAATCATGAGGATGTCCGTATATGCGTCCCGTTCCTGGTTTTCTTAATGAACACAATATAGTAATTATTTAGATGATTTCTTGGTTCTTTTGGTGGATGATCTGGATGATTGGAATCATTATCTGTGGGTAGACCATTTTTGGGAACAACACGGTTAAGGAATTAGATAACTTCTTTGCTAATCATAAAGACAAATTAACAAAAGACGAACGAATGAATTTTTCTCTAAGTTGTTTTGGCTAGGCATTTAAAGTAAGTAATTATATATTCAAATTTCTTTTAATTTAATTCATAAATTTACATGGGACTTAAGGTGTTACCGGGATGTCGAGTTCACAAATGAGTTTACATTACGGGATTGTAAAGTCATGGATTATCACAATACGATCGATCTCAATCAACAAAGACTAAATATATGTTGATTAGATTGGTTAATCATTTTACAAAAGACATATGATCCAAAAAACATGATGTATATAACTTTTCGCCTTATATTCCTCTAATTATAAACTTTACAAAATATGAAAATGATCAAATGTTACAAATTTCAAAAGAAAAATCTTTTTACACTAATAAAATGTTCTCATGCGAAAACATCAAGTTCCCGCACGACTAGATCTTGGATTTTTAAAAAGTTGATTTCGATTACCAAGCCACTTGGTTTGATCTCTTCAAGGTTTCTAGATGTTTCAGTTAGAGTGTGACTAAAAGAGTTGATTGGGTTCCAACATTGAAGATATTTAGTAGTTCTGAAGAAGCGGTAGTTAGGTGGTGGTGAATGTGATGGTAGTGCTCAGGTGGTGATAGTGGCCAGATGGGGGCATTAAAGATGGCGTTGGTGGTGTAGGCAATGGTGATGATGACAACAACAATGGTGGTGGTGATAGCCACGTGAGGAGGTGGTAATGGTAATGTTAAGAAAGTAACGTGAAAGAGTGAATGAAAAAAAGAAAAAGAAAAGATGATGAATACTCTTAATGTGTTTTTTAAAATGATGAAATCCTTGCATGATTTAATTGACCAACAACCAACCTCATGTTTCATTCCCAAATAAATTCCCAAATAATGGCACATTTTTTTCCACCTAACCTTTCTAGTTACCAAATGTAACATAAGGAATTACAAGAAAAGGGAATTGTGAGAATCATTTTAAGCCTAGTAACATTACAACCAAATAAAAACAAAAAATGAATTAAAAATTTAAAACAGTAACCTTGATCGACCATTTGACATGTGACTACAAAAAGTCGGCAGAATGATTTGGTCATGAAGATGAAGATCGATTAAATGCTCTCCCAACATGTAAAACTTTATATATAAATTTAAGTATAACTGGCTAACAAATGTAACTAAATTAAATAAATAAATATTTACTAAATTCATATTCGAGTTGTGTAAATAACTAGCTAATTAACTAATTTATATTGAAACAATACGAAGGCAGATCGAATTGAGAAGAATATATATAAAAATGCCCACCACACAATTGACAATTTATCCCCGATTGATATTTGACTTTATTCGTTTAATACACGAGTAATCCTTGCGCATGCATGGTCTTTGTTTTATAAGTTTTATTTCTATATATATAACAATTTTATATAGAAGGATTTTATAAAACTGATACAAACATTTTAAACGATGAAATCATCGAACATAAAACAGCAAAGCTTCTGACCGTGAATTATTATCTAATGATTTAAAGTGTCTCACATTCTAAAATACAAAGTTTTAAAAAAACCAACAATGTTAAACTGGAGCTAACTAAAGTCCTTCTAATTAGCTCTTACAAAGTTTTAAAAAAAAACCAACAATGTTAAACCGGAGCTAACTAAAGTCCTTCTAGCTCTTTATTCGTTGATAAGTTTCTTGATAACAACAATGTTTTTTTAAGCTAGACTAATTAGTGGCAGTTCCAGCGACGCATAACCATTGTCCCACAAAGAGGTCGCAACATTTGATGTTGGGGTTTATCCCAAAAAAGAGATCCACACTCATCTTAAACGACTCGCTAACTGTCGTGCAATCATCCCCAAAGTTCGCACCAACAACTTGGTCACAAACAACATTTGTTTGGAAGTCATCTGTATGTTCACGATTCCATTGATAAATCTAAACAAAGATAGGTTTGTCAACGCGTACATTAAATGATTAAGAGAATTTTTGTATTTGAATGACTTGCCGCTTTGGGTGTTTCTACTATCAGCGAATATGACGAGCATGAGGCAAAGTAAAAGTATGGTGGCCATTTTCACAAACATGGAAGCTTTCATTGCCATTATTTTTCGAGCTATATTTTGTTTTAACTTTGTGATGATTGTGACTTAATTAATGATGATATGAGTACTTGTGTGTTGTGTGTGCTGTTGGTATTTATATATGGTGAATGATTTGGATAAACTTTTTATGTAATACTCTACATGAGCCATTTAAAATTGTAATTTAAGAATTTACAGCAGGTCATTGTTTTGCAGCTTATATTGTTTTCATTTTTGAATTAGAATTAAGCTCCTTATGTTGGAGGCTTGCAGCGAGTATACAAAATAGTATCAAGAAGCACCGATATCACACCATGGTTAGCGACTATTCACACCGAAAAAGCTCGCATAAAAAACTAAAGTTGAATGAAAAAAGTAGATATAAAACCATAAAGTCATACATGTGAAACGTAATAAATCATACATGTGAAACACAATACATAGTATATGATAACTAAGTTGATCTAGAAACTACGGGTTGCGACGGAGCCGTTAAACATGAAAAAAATAGGCATGTTAACTCGCAAAATTCATAACAAAACCTAAAACAAATTGAAAATGGGGATGTGACAATGAGTATTTTCTATGTAAGTATTGACTGTAGATACAATATACTTTTCCCTCTCTATGTAGATGTTTGTCTATTTATGTCAAATGTTATGCATACTTACTAAATTCATAGACAAGCATTAGATATAACTCTATAAGGGAACCGGATTTATGTTGTCATAAGCATAAGAGTACTAACTGTATGATTTGGATCTCATGTTGAATTAACACAATGACCAGCTTAACCTAACATTGGTAGGGATATGAAGCTTTTGCACCGGATTAACCTAACATAGACCAGCTTATTTCTTAATTGGTAGTTGGCTTGCAAGTGGGAGAATGTTGGAATTTATTATTTATTATATGAGCTTCTTAATACCATTAAGTTAGTTTAAGTAACGATCATATGTTTAAGTAATAACATATAAGCCCTTAAACAAATAATGCAATTAATATTTTATTGATAATTGCACTTTGATCCATTCATGATATTTTGGTGGATAATAGTGTTATGCAAACTATATATATGAAGACTTATTCACACTAATTCTTCTTTATGTCAAATGAAAATATCATTTATACACCTTTTTCTCTTATTTAAACCGAAAAATCACACACTCATTTAATAATTATAAATTTTACACCTATGCGTCACTCGAACATGAATTTCATATGATTTTACCACTGGATCTAATTAACCCCCACCCTACTATTCTCTGTGATCCAAATATTGTGAGAAGCAACAATAGCATGCACTCTCATACTCTATTCATCATAACTCTGAACATTAAAGAAGATTATTAACTACACTAATGACATAATCATCAAATAGAAAAATAAAAAAATTAATTAATAGGTATGTTCTTTGAAAGTGTTAAACGAAACGCTTATTCAACTGATTTTGTTTGGTAAATTATGTTTTCTAGCATTGTGAGAATCATATTAAGGCTCTTCCGATCTCTTTATTATTTGCTATGGATGTTAGCATGCAACTTATGTCATTAGGGGGAAATGATGGCATGAAATGAGATCAACGATTGAAAGCCCATGAAGAACCCATTCGGCTAAGTACATAATAACTAGACCGATATAAATAGAAGTATTTTAAAAAGGTGACACAAACATTTTTAACTTTGAAAGTCATAGAACATAAAACAACAACTCTTCTAACCATGAATCATAAATCTAATGATTCAAAGTGTCTTAGATTCTGCAATACATACTTCTAAAAAACAAATAACGTTAACCCGAGCTATCTGAAGTCATTTTAGCTCTTTAGTCATTCAAATGTTTCTTGATTATCACAGCTGTGTTTAGGTGGATCAATTAGTGGCAGTGCCAGCGACACACAACCATTGACCCACAAAGATGTCATCGCAATTGATGTTGGGGTTTATACTCAAAAAGAGATCCACACTCATCTTAAACTTCTTGCTAACAGTCGTGCAATCGTCCCTAGATTTCGCACCGACAACTTGATCACAAACAACATTTGTTTGGAAACCATCTGTATGTATGTTCACCATTACATTGATTAATCAAAACAAAGGTATATATATATATATATGTATATATATATATATGTGTATATATATGTATATATATATGTATATATATATATATATGTATATATATATAGTTTGTCAATGATTAAATTGATCAATTACGAAAGTTTTTATATTTGAATGACTTACTGCTTGGGGTGGTTTGGCTTTCGGCAAATGCGACAAGCATCAGGCCAAGTGAAAGTACAATGGCCATTTTCACAAAGATGGAAGCTTTCATGGCCATAATTGATCTTGAGCTACTTCTTGCTTTCTCTGTTGGTGATGATTTGAGTACTTGTGTTGTTGGTATTTATATTGGATGATTTGGATAACTAATTCATGTATTATTCCTTAGATGAGCCAATATCACATTGTATTATGAGATTTTACAGCCGGCATTGTTTTGTAGGTTATACAATTGTTTTTAGTTTTGAATAACAGTATATAAATTTTTAACCATATTTAAGATATTAATTAGAAAAAATCAAGTAGTCATTATCATGTTAAATAATTTCATGCATATAGTTATTAAATATTCGATTCTTTGGTTGAAAAGTCTAATTTCAAATGCGTAGGTTAACTTGTGCAAATGATAAAAAGCAAAGAAACAATGTTAAAAGAATCAGAGCCTTAAAAGTTTAAACTTCGTAGTTGCATAATTTTCTCAATTAACTATACTTAAAACTTAGGGATTAAAACTCAAACATTTACGAAAGTGTTGATAAATGAGTCGAGCTAGACCAGACTAGAGCATACATGCGGCCTTTATGATTGCCCTCTCCAACCACAACAATAATGTAACACCCCGAAATTTTATTTAAATGAAAGGAAAAGAAAAGTAAGAGGAAGGAATGGAAATTGTGCACAAATGAAGGTGAAAAAGTGTACAAAGTACAAATCTTATTATTTTAAGATATTTAAGGGCATGGTCGCCCATATCAAGCAAAAAGCTGCTTTGATCTCAGAGGAAGAAGAAGAGAGAGAGAGAGAGCCCGGTTCTAGAGAGAGAAAGAGGAAGAAGAAGCTAAAAAAGGTAAGTCTTCTCTTGTTTGAGCTCGGTTTCAGTTGAGTATTGAGTTCTTGACCAAAGTTCCGGTTGTTTGGAGTTTGTTTTCGGGATTCAAAGAGCTGAAACGAAGTGGGTCTTGAATTGGAAGAGTGTTGCTCAAAGGCTGCTCAAGATGAGTTTCTAGAACCCCTCTTTTACTGATTTTTAACTGATTTGGGGCTATTATGCATACTAAGTAAACATTTTGAAAGAAACCGTGGGTTTACAGCTTTATATACGAATGTTATATGTATGTATGCATGTTATAGTGTTGATTATGGGTTAGAGATGATGTTTAGCATGCTTAGATGGCCTTAGTATGTTAGATCTGTGTTTGGGTATGCTTAGAATGAGAATCGGGTGAAATTGGTAGCACAGGAAAGATTTCAGAATGTTTGATGAACATGAACAATGGTTCATGCGCCCAAACAGTTGTCCATGCGTCCAGCGTGAGAGACCAGACGCCTAAGTGTTGGCCATGCGCCCAAGGGTGGGTCATGCGCCTAAATAGTGGCCCATGTGCCTAGCATGTTGGCCAATGCGTCTAAGTATTGGCCATGTGCCCAAGTGTGGCCATGCGCCTAAATAGTACCCATGCGCCTAAATAATACCCATGCGGCTAAGTATTGGCCATGCGCCTAAATAGTGCCCATGCGCCCAAGTGATGAAAAGGCTAAGAATGGACCATGCGTCTAAACAGTGCCCATGCGTCCCGGTGATTGAAACGGCTAAGTATTGGCCATGCGGCTAAACAGTGCCCATACGTCCCAGTGAATGAAACGGTTAAGTGTTGGTGATGCGCCTGAACAGGGCAGAAACGCCCAAACAGTGCCCATGGGCCCAGACTGTATATACTTAGAATTTTTATGCTCAAGCGCCTTGAAGGACCCATGCGCCCACTTTGGACTTGAGGTTTTCTAAGTGGATTTCAAGGGGTAAAATGGGAAGATAAGCTATTTATGATGTGATGGCTTATGTTTGATGTGTGTTATACATGTATGATGTGCCTGTATTGGTGATTGTGTATGTTTATGTTTATGTATGTTCCTTATTATGTATGTATGTCTTCCCTTGGCTTTGCGTCGAACGTTAATGAATGTAATAAAAGTATTATCTAACGTTAAGTAGAAGATAATGAAAAGAGGAACGTAATGAATGAATGCATGCATGACTTAATGAATAAAGAGAGAAGTATAGAGAGGCTTGGAAGCAATATGAACAGAGGTGCATGGCTCTTAATGCCTTAAGATCTACCGTGTGAGGTTCAGCAAATCCTAAAATGTGCACGCAAAGGTGTTACCCATTTCTATGGGGGTGTTACCCATTTCTATGGGGGTGTTACCCATGTCTATGGGGGTGTTACCATTTCTATGGGTGTTGTTACCCACTTCGGTGGGGATGTTGTTACCCACTTCGGTGGGGGTGCTGTTACCCAGTTTGGTGGGGGTGTTGTTACCCAGTTCGGTGGGGGTGTTGTTACCCACTTCGGTGGGGGTGTTGTTACCCACTTCGGTGGGGTGTTGTTACCCACTTCGGTGGGGGTGTTGTTACCCACTTCGATGGGGGGTGTTGTTACCCGAGTTATGTATAGCTTCGGGGGGGGGGGGGGGTGGCATAAAGCAAGCATAGTTATGAGGTGAGCGACTCTGTGTTGCAACAAACTCGATAGAGGTCTTTTCCATGAGACGAGATATGAGGTGAGCGACTTTGTGTTGCAATAGACTCGGATGGAGTTCAATCTCTGTGATTGACTCGTATGGGATCTTTGTCGCGTATCCCGGTGCTGTGTCAATCTTCGGACATGAGCTGAGGGTTTGTGAGTAGGCCCTGGCACATCATCAGCTTTCGAGCATGAGTCGGGGATATTGCAAGAGACAACATTCGAGTGATAAAGAGTAATGAACGGAAGATCATGTATGAAAGAACGAACGTATCAATGAACGTAAATGAATTATCGTAATAAAGTACTGAACAGGATCCTTGTCATTCGACCTCAGTAATCCTTGCTAAGTGCCACGAAGAGGGTAAAGTCTGACCGGATCTAGGAAGAGAAATGAACGATAATGTAATACGTTGAATGAACAAAGCTAATGAACCTAATGACGAAGATAATAATGATATTATCTGTATGTACGTATGATGCATGATCACGAGCGAGTATAAAGTATAGTATGTTTTGAAATACAGTAAGGAACGATTTTAACAGAGAAAAGTATTTTATTATTAAAACTAGAACTCATTCAGCGTCACTAACTTTTGTATGCATGATAGTTGGCAGGTATGTTGATGCTGAGGAGTTGCAGACATGGATGCATAAGCTACTGAGAGCGTTTTGAGGCTGGCATCCGTATTTTGACATGTCTTGTATTTTGAGATGAAAGCAGATGTTGTAATTGACATGTTTTTAATTATAAATGAAAATTTTAAATTCCGTTACAAAATTTATGTACGTTTTATAATGTTTTAAGTGCGATGGACCACTAGCTGTAAGCGTCCCGGGAACGGGGCCTTACAAATAAACTTACAATGATACAACAAATGTGATATGTTTTTTATAATGGATTTTAACGTTAAAATGAAATAAACTTCATTAGCAACTATTCTTGAATGTTACGACATAACAATTTACATTAGTAGTGAATATATGATCATACATCATCAAATTCAGTGCTATTATGGTCACAGTTGATGGATAAATGGTTGAGTTTGTATATTACTAATTAAATAATTAAATGTAACCCTTTTTAATTAATTGTGAAAATTGATTATTGATCGGTTTGGCTGATTTTGATAAAACAAAGAGGCTGAACCAAAATTATGCTTTTGAGAAATGACAAATTAAACCCGAGGTTGGGTGGATGCGTCAAAGCAATTTGTTTTACCACATGATGATTTAACTGTTTAGTTATGACAGTTTAACAATTACATTCAGTTTTTATATATTACCTAAGGAAAATTGTATCTAGGTAATCCAAACTATGAGTCGGAGCCAATAATAATCTTTATTAACAAATTAAGTAATGATAGTCTTAATTTCATTTTTGTTGCAACGAAGATATTAATAGCATAGTTACAAAATTTACTTGTATTTCCATTATGAGCGAAATCCATTGAAAATGAAATCCATTGAAAATTAAGTATAAATATCTGTTAATTACGTTATTGGGATTGCTAGTCATTGTTAAATAGTTAGGGTGAATTATTATCATTTAATGTATAGTAGTTTGGATTATTAAATTTGATTATTTCTTCCTTATTTTCATCGATCTCAACTATAAATATCTGTTAATTACCTTTCTATTATTTGTTGTTGATTCATTCATGTTCTTGTACTCTAATTACTTTGTCGTCTTGATAGAATGCTAAACAATTTTTGAACAACAATTATAGAAATAAAAGCAACATTATTTTGTTACTCGATCCGAATTTACATCTTTTCTAAACTAAGGTCTATTAATTGGTATACGTAAATGAAATGGAGTAGTGAATCAAATGGATGAGCTAATAAAATATACAAAAGAAAAAAATAAAGAATTATCACTCTATTTGTGTTGGACCAAAAGAACCAATGAGCCTGATCAGAAAGACCTCTTAGTCCCACAGACATCACAACAACTGCTAAAGACTTGATCAGCTGTTTGACAAAGTCTGAAGAGCAACAGCTGAAGAACAAAGTACTGAATACTTCAACAGCTGAAGACCAGAGTCTGAAGATCAACAGCTGAAGACTAAAGTACCGAAAATCAACAGCTGAAGTACAACGACTGAAGACAACAACTGAAGACATCAGCTGATGACAACAGCTGAAGTTCAAGTACAAGTACTGATGCCTTCAGAGTTTGTTACAACAGCTGAAGAAGCATTCTTCAGTTGTTGTGATGGTTTTCTTTCAGTAGTTTTCTTTTCTATTTCAGTACCTGTAAACGACTGAAGAGCATATTCTTCAGTCGTTGTAGTTTCAGTAGTTTCTTTTCAATAGTTGTAGTGATAGTTAACACTTAGTATTTTTGTAAGAAGATGTCAGCTGTTTTGACACCTTCAGTAGTTGTGTTAACTATCAGTAGTTTGAATAATTCTGTTAGATGTCACTATCAAGTGACATCAGCAGACGTCACATCTCCTATATAAGAGATGTTGACTTAATTGTACGTGTGACATTCCGTTATCACGAAAACGCATATTGAATGAAATATCTTTCGCAGAATTCTCTCTCTCTATAACCGTTTACTTTTATATTGAATATCAATTGTGTTCTTGTGAATTGTCTAATTCATTGTTTGATTTCCGCTGCAATACTCTCTAATCAATCAAACGTAGATCACTAATCCTAACAAATGGTATCAGAGCGGTTAATCATTGATCGATCTAACAATTGATCATTGAAACTGCTATTCGATATCTATGTTTGATTAAATTAGCATATTTGCAAGAATTGGTTATAGATTATTGAATTTCTGCTGCTTTCGTTTATTCACTTTGAGCTCTCTCTTGGTTCAATTTGGTTTGTTGTGTTTTTGTTCTAAATCTGCTAAAGCTTAATTGAATTTGGTTGAATCTGAGAATGACTACTCCTTCTAATGACCCTCACAATACCGGCAGTTTAGCACAGAAAGCAGCAAAAATAAAACTTTTACCGGCACCAGAATCACATAACACGGAGGCTAAAGTTTGGTTTACTAGAAACGTACCTGACACGACATCAGGGTCCGTTCTAGCTTCCTCCTGCGTCATCGTAAACACTCTGACACTTGCCCTCGGTCCTTCTCCTCCGGTCTTCTTCATCCCAGAACCCTCAGCCCTCGACTTCTTACAGTCTCTACTCATGTGGCCCTCCACGCCACAGTTAAAACACCGGACTATACTACAGTCCTTTTCTATATGCCCCATCTTCCAACATTTGAAGCAAAAGTTTGATCCTAGCCTACAGTCCCCAATATGCTCCTTTCCACATCTACTACACTTCTTCTACCCTGCACCAGATGTGACCACACGGCGGTCGTTTACCCATGCCTTCTTGTTACTAGTCGGGGCACCACTTCGGCCAAACCTTTTCTCACTCCAATTCCATTCAACACCCCCTTTCTTTCTACCTTCAGCCACCACCATAGTTTTCTCATCATACAATCTCCCTGCCAAATCTACCGCCGACCTAAACGTGCTCGGCCGGGTGGCGATCATGTGCCTGCGGATATCCGCTGGCAAGCCCTAGATGTACCTTTTGGTCTTTCGTGACAGAGGCGTCACCTGATCCGGCACCAGCCGTGCCATTTTATTGAATTTCGTGGTGTATTGTTGATGTGTCATGGTTCCCGCCTCCAGCTGTAGGAATTCCCTTTCTACCTTATCCATTTCCCTGTGAGGACAAAACTCCTCAATCACCAACTTCTTCAGCTCTAACCATCTCATCCTCCTAATTGCCTGACTACCCTCGGCTTGGACTATATTGTCCCACCAACACAGAGCCGAGTCCATAAAAGAGTGGGTAGTAAACTTCACTTTCTGATCCTCCCGGCACTCGCTTATGTTCAAAACAGCTTCCATCTCTCTCACCCACTGATGAGCAGCAGCAGTAGTGCCGTTAGCACCAAAAGTAGAGGGCTTGCATTATTGAAACGCCCCGTAGTTACAGCCTTGTGCCGCCTCCGGTTCAGGCTCTTCTTCTTTCTCTTCTTCTTCATCATCAGACAGAAACATCTCAGTCTCAGGCTGTCTTCTTTCACCCATAGGTCTACTTCTTTCCTTCCTTTCTCCTTCCCTCACAGCCTTGATAACTTCGGTCACCATAGACGGTAAGATTGTCTGTATGACCTGATGCACCTCTTCGACAACAGCCTCTTTCACTGAGGCCCTTAAGTTTGCACTCTCATCACCACCCCCGGATGAGGGGTCGCGCGTTCTTCATGAACCACCTTTTCAACTCTGGGTCTTACTCTTTTGGGTCGCGGTTCAGCACCACGACCTGCACCACGTGAAGCTTTTGAAGATCTACCACCGGCCATCCACACGCACTCTGAAAGATTCAAACACCAACACGGTCATTCAAGGAATAACTTAGTTTATGTCAAGTATAATAAGTCCCTAATTATAGTGGCCAGTTGTGATTAGCCACTTACTTTACTCTTCACACCCCAAACATTACCTATCCTGACTACACCACTATCTAAATCTACAAACAACACATGACCACATAACATGCGCACGTATACCGGTTTACATTATGAAAATACTTGATGGCACGCAGCTACTCAGACTGGCATCCCTTCCCTTTCCGTCCCATTTTCAGCTTAAGTTAAGGTTTCTTTTGAAATTTATCCGTTTCACTTAAACTTGGCTCTGATACCAACTTGTAAGGTCCCGTTCCGGGACGCTTACTGCTGGTCAATCATTACACCTAAAACATATATTTTCATTAAATTGAAGAAAAACATTACAGCGGAATCATCAAAATAAACATTTCATTTCACTATAAAAGCTTTTGCAAAACAATACATCGTTATCAAGTTACAAAATACATGTTGCATTACATCACAAAAGCATTATAAAAATGGATGTCATCCAAAAGAGCTGAGTAGCCGCCCCGTGCCATCCTCAGTAACATTACCTGCCAACTGGAAACGCATAAAAGTCAGCATTGCTGAGTGAGTTCTAGTTTTAATAAAACATACTTTATCTTTCGCTTAAAACCGTTCTTTACTTTTGGATGTGATCACACATCATACATACACATAGATAATATCATTATTACCTTCATCATTCGATCATTTATCGTACATCATTACCATTCACTTTCATTACTTGCATTCTCATTCATTCATACTTTCTTACTTTCGTTCATACGTTCATCATTACATCTTTTCATTCTATCAAAAACCATGAACTTTACCTTACCTTCATGCATAAACCTGGTACTGTGCTGAAGTCTATCATAGACCTTCCGTCATGGCGCACAACAGCTTGGCCACAGTACCTATGGTAAGTTCAGGTGTACCATTGTCATGTGCTATACCCACAGTCATGCATAAAGCGGATACTGGGCCAAAGTCTATCATAGACCTTCCATCATGGTGCACAACAGCCTGGCCACAATATCTAGGGTGGGCGACAAAGGTTCTATACAAATGGGAAGATAAGCCTATTTATGATGTGAGGCTTATGTTTGATGTGTGTTATACATGTATGATGTGCCTGTTGGTGATGGTGTATGTTTATGTTTATGTATGTTCCTTATTATGTATGTATGTCTTCCCTGGCTTTGCGTCGAACGTTAATGAATGTAATAAAAGTATTATCTAACGTTAAGTAGAAGATAATGAAAAGAGGAACGTAATGAATGAATGCATGCATGACTTAATGAATAAAGAGAGAAGTATAGAGAGGCTTGGAAGCAATATGAACAGAGGTGCATGGCTCTTAATGCCTTAAGATCTACCGTGTGAGGTTCAGCAAATCCTAAAATGTGCACGCAAAGGTGTTACCCATTTCTATGGGGGTGTTACCCATTTCTATGGGGGTGTTACCCATGTCTATGGGGGTGTTACCCATTTCTATGGGTGTTGTTACCCACTTCGGTGGGGATGTTGTTACCCACTTCGGTGGGGGTGCTGTTACCCAGTTTGGTGGGGGTGTTGTTACCCAGTTCGGTGGGGGTGTTGTTACCCACTTCGGTGGGGGTGTTGTTACCCACTTTGTGGGTGTTGTTACCCACTTCGGTGGGGGTGTTGTTACCCACTTCGATGGGGGGTGTTGTTACCCGAGTTATGTATAGCTTCGGGGGGGGGGGGTGGCATAAAGCCAAGCATAGTTATGAGGTGAGCGACTCTGTGTTGCAACAAACTCGATAGAGGTCTTTTCCATGAGACGAGATATGAGGTGAGCGACTTTGTGTTGCAATAGACTCGGATGGAGTTCAATCTCTGTGATTGACTCGTATGGGATCTTTGTCGCGTATCCCGGTGCTGTGTCAATCTTCGGACATGAGCTGAGGGTTTGTGAGTAGGCCCTGGCACATCATCAGCTTTCGAGCATGAGTCGGGGATATTGCAAGAGACAACATTCGAGTGATAAAGAGTATGAACGAAAGATCATGTATGAAAGAACGAACGTATCAATGAACGTAAATGAATTATCGTAATAAAGTACTGAACAGGATCCTTGTCATTCGACCTCAGTAATCCTGCTAAGTGCCACGAAGAGGTAAAGTCTGACCGGATCTAGGAAGAGAAATGAACGATAATGTAATACGTTGAATGAACAAAGCTAATGAACCTAATGACGAAGATAATAATGATATTATCTGTATGTACGTATGATGCATGATCACGAGCGAGTATAAAGTATAGTATGTTTTGAAATACAGTAAGGAACGATTTTAACAGAGAAAAGTATTTTATTATTAAAACTAGAACTCATTCAGCGTCACTAACTTTTGTATGCATGATAGTTGGCAGGTATGTTGATGCTGAGGAGTTGCAGACATGGATGCATAAGCTACTGAGAGCGTTTTGAGGCTGGCATCCGTATTTTGACATGTCTTGTATTTTGAGATGAAAGCAGATGTTGTAATTGACATGTTTTTAATTATAAATGAAAATTTTAAATTCCGTTACAAAATTTATGTACGTTTTATAATGTTTTAAGTGCGATGGACCACTAGCTGTAAGCGTCCCGGGAACGGGGCCTTACAAAAAACTTACAAATACAACAAATGTGATATGTTTTTTATAATGGATTTTAAAGTTAAAATGAAATAAACTTCATTAGCAACTATTCTTGAATGTACGACATAACAATTTACATTGTAGTGAATATATGATCATACATCATCAAATTCAGTGCTATTATGGTCACAGTTGATGGATAAATGGTTGAGTTTGTATATTACTAATTAAATAATTAAATGTAACCCTTTTTAATAATTGTGAAAATTGATTATTGATCGGTTTGGCTGATTTTGATTAAACAAAGAGGCTGAACCAAAATTATGCTTTTGAGAAATGACAAATTAAACCGAGGTTGGGTGGATGCGTCAAGCAATTTGTTTTACCACATGATGATTTAACTGTTTAGTTATGACAGTTTAACAATTACATTCAGTTTTTATATATTACCTAAGGAAAATTGTATCTAGGTAATCCAAACTATGAGTCGGAGCCAATAATAATCTTTATTAACAAATTAAGTAATGATAGTCTTAATTTCATTTTGTTGCAACGAAGATATTAATAGCATAGTTACAAAATTTACTTGTATTTCCATTATGAGCGAAATCCATTGAAAATAAAATCCATTGAAAATTAAGTATAAATATCTGTTAATTACGTTATTGGGATTGCTAGTCATTGTTAAATAGTTAGGGTGAATTATTATCATTTAATGTATAGTAGTTTGGATTATTAAATTTGATTATTTCTTCCTTATTTTCATCGATCTCAACTATATATATGGAATGATAAACATGGTTATTATAACAGTCTATGGTTAGTTTGATTGTAACACACACTTGTGCTTTATGTTATGCTCCTTTCATGTTACCTCCATTATATTATGAGACTATTTAATATTCCTAGATTACCCGGTCCAGGTATTACATGCCTGACCAAGACCTATGATATGTATGGTTGTGGTTAGTGTTCAAGGCAACTCCTCGTCAAGGTGTTTGATGTTAGTGTTATGACAATTAGTCGTCGTTGAGTTGTTTTAAGCCGTTTCTATCTTGTTAGGTTTGAGTTGTGACTGATGGCTCTTGTTATTCTAGGCACAAAGCCAAAAAGTTATACGTTTCTATCTTGTTAGCAAGAAGCAGGTGATTGTTTGTATGAATTTAGAGGAGTATAGTAAAAGTAATAATATAGAATATAGCTTCAATGTCTGTGTTTATATAAACTTTCAGATATAAACATGATAACCGAAAAAGGTCAAAGTAGTAAAGAAGAAGCAATCAAGGTTCTAACTCCAATGCTCAATTTTATTTCAAACCGTTTCTTTAATTCTCACCTATTGACCTTTCTATTTTGTTGTTGATTCATTCATGTTCTTGTACTCTAATTACTTTGTCGTCTTGATAGAATGCTAAACATTTTGAACAACAATTATAGAAATAAAAGCAACATTATTTTGTTACTCGATCCGAATTTACATCTTTCTAAACTAAGGTCTATTAATTGGTATACGTAAATGAAATGGAGTAGTGAATCAAATGGATGAGCTAATGAATATACAAAAGAAAAAAATAAAGAATTATCACTCTATTTGTGTTGGACCAAAAGAACCAATGAGCCTGATCAGAAAGACCTCTAGTCCCACAGACATCACAACAACTGCTAAAGACTTGATCAGCTGTTTGACAAAGTCTGAAGAGCAACAGCTGAAGAACAAAGTACTGAATACTTCAACAGCTGAAGACCAGAGTCTGAAGATCAACAGCTGAAGACTAAAGTACTGAAGATCAACAGCTGAAGTACAATGACTGAAGACAACAACTGAAGACATCAGCTGATGACAACAGCTGATGTTCAAGTACAAGTACTGATGCCTTCAGAGTTTGTTACAACAGCTGAAGAAGCATTCTTCAGTTGTTGTGATGGTTTCCTTTCAGTAGTTTTCTTTTCTATTTCAGTACCTGTAAACAACTGAAGAGCATGTTCTTCAGTCGTTGTAGTTTCAGTAGTTTTTTTTCAGTAGTTGTAGTGATAGTTAACACTTAGTATTTTTGTAAGAAGATGTCAGCTGTTTTGACACCTTCAGTAGTTGTGTTAACTATCAGTAGTTTGAATAATTCTGTTAGATGTCACTATCAAGTGACATCAGCAGACGTAACATCTCCTATATAAGAGATGTTGACCTAATTGTACGTGTGACATTCCGTTATCACGAAAGCGCATATTGAATGAAATATCTTTCGCAGAATTCTCTCTCTCTATAACCATTTACTTTTATATTGAATATCAATTGTGTTCTTGTGAATTGTCTAATTCATTGTTTGATTTCCACTGCAATACTCCCTAATCAATCAAACGTAGATCACTGATCCTAACAAATGGTATCAGAGCGGGTTAATCATTGATCGATCTAACAATTGATCATTGAAACTGCTATTCGATATCTATGTTTGATTGAATTAGCATATTTGCAAGAATTGGTTATAGATTATTGAATTTCTGCTGCTTTCGTTTGTTCACTTTGTGCTCTCTCTTGGTTCAATTTGGTTTGTTGGTTTTTGTTCTAAATCTGCTAAAGCTTAATTGAATTTGGTTGAATATGAGAATGACTACTCCTTCTAATGACCCTCACAATACCGGTTCCTCAACCAAGCCTCCGATGCTGGTTAGGACTGAGTATAACATATGGCAACGAAGGATGCTTCATCACCTTCCTGTTAACAGTTCAGGTTCCGGAAACCACCAAATGGTTCCGAAGAAGAAGGAACAATACTCAGATGAGGATTGGAAACTGTTTGAGATTGATACTAAAGCACATGGTATTCTGGCCATGGCCTTGCCTAATGAAATCTATTCAGGGCTTATGCATCATGAAACTACTCATGACCTCTGGAATGCACTAAAGGAACAATTCGGTGGAACAGATAAGGTTTTAGCAAACAACAGAGAAATCCTTGCCCAACAATATAAGACATTCTCTCATAGAAAGGTTGAGACACTGACTCAACAGTTTGAGCGTTTTTCTTGTTTGAGCTCTGAGTTGAAAATGGTCAAATAGGAATACACCATAGCCAGATGAATAACAGATTCCTCAGATCACTGCCTGAGAGATGGGACACATACACTATTGTCCTACGCTCCAGTGCAAATCTGATAGCCTATCTCTCACCTAACTTCATGGGAAACTGCTTACATTCGAGAGAGAGATAGAGCAGAAAAGGAAACTGGCATCATCAGGAAAGCTCACTGATGACTTTGTACCAGGGAACACTGCCTTGGTTGGTCATGAGTCAGAATATGCTGCATCTGAAAGCAATTATGATGAGCATATAGATTTCTCTTCAATCAGTTCTGATCATGCATTTGTTGGTGTTGATAGTCAATCAAGCTGTAATAGTGACAATTTATGCTTTATCATGGATGATCTGAAGGGTATTGCTGATGATGATTGAGAAGAGATGGATATTCTAAGCCAATGGCCTTAGTTAATATCAGATCTCAAAAGTTCTACAAGAGAACTGGCAGGAAATTTCCTGGACTCTCTGGCAAAACCAAAGTTGGTTTTGACAAGAGTAAGTTGAGGTGTCACAAATGCCAAAGGCTTGGACACTTTGCAAGAGAGTGTAGATCAACTGGATCTAACTCCTCTGCACCCTTTGTGACTTTTCTAAGCACTAGTCCACAAAACAGAAGGCAACATCCTGCGAGTTCTGGTCATCATTCACACCCTATATCTCCTGCATACTTTGTCCCTCAGGGTCTAATGTCATATCCATATCCCTGCTATTACATGCCTCAGCCAAATCCAGTTCAAGCTTCTATTGCACAACAACCACAAGCATTACCTGAACCTCAACCTTTCCAATCTCAACCTCAACAACACAACTTTTTCACCTCAGGAGTTGTTGCCTGGAGCAGTTACCAGATGATATGTCTGGTCATGAACAACTGTTCTCTGGTGCTGCTCAACATGGTGGTGACAGTCCTTTTGGAAACCTTGCTCTTATGGCTCTGGAGTCTGCTGATACCTCATCCTCTAACGCCTCCACACCACAGGTATCACGGTATCCTCTGAGGCCAAAGCCAAGCTATGTTCTGAAACATGCATAGCTGCATTTGCATCTATTAGAGAAGCAAATGTAGCTTTAATTAACAAGAACATTGAGCTAGAACAAATAATTCCAAAAGAAAAGCTGAATTTGAGTCTGTGCTTAATGATAAGAATGATGAGATTTACAGACTTAAATGCCAAATCACTGATGATAAGGCTAGGGAAGAGGTACTTCTAGAGAAGTACAGAGACCTCAAAGAAACACTTGTAACTACCCAGGTAGAGTGTGATCAATGCGTACATTCTTGCAAGGGTTTTGAAATGCTTCTTAGTAAGCAGTTTGCTTCCAATGTGAAGTTTGGCATTGGTTATAATCACACTGCTCCTCCTACAGATTTTACTCCCAGAGCAGAGGTAAAATCTGATGGAAAAAGCAATAACCAATCCTTTTCATCATGTGATCTACTATCTGATACAGCACCATCAGAGATTGAAGTCAGCATAATTCCTCTTAGAACCTATCAGCTGATGTTGATGGTTCAAATGCTGACACTCACATGATCAAAAAGTTGATCACTCCAGGTGGTATTTCACAAAGTATTGAAAGTACCAAAGAGCATGTCATAACACCTGGAGAACAAACCCAAACTACTGCATGTACTAAAGGGAAGAAAACTGCAAGTAGAAAGGGTGGGAAAACTACTGAAGAAGATATCAGAAAGCATGTACTAAGGGAAGAAAACTGCTAGTACTGATAGCAAACTGCTGAAGAATAAGTCTTCAGTAGTTTCATCTTCTTCAGCAGATGATCAACTTAAGATGAAGAAAAAGCCATGTGAAATATGTGGCTTATTCAATCATCTTATTGATGATTGCTGGTATAAAAAGGGCTCCAAGCAAACATAATGAGAACATTAAAAAGCAAATGGATAAAATGAAAACTGAGTTTGAAACAAATTTGTACCAGCAACATCAAAACCTGTGACCCCAAAATCAAAAAGAAATCTAAAAAGCAAGGGGTTAATCAGGCAACAGCTGAGGTTGCTCAAAGGGAGATGGTACAACACAGGAATCCATCAATCTCAAGCACTAATGTGTCTGATGAGCTGAAGGCTTTATCACAGAATCAGACACAACTTGTTATGATGGTTCAATATCTATTGCGGAGAGTCAACCAATTAGATGCTCCTGTGCTGAAACCACAGAGAAGAAAATCCATGCCAAGGGATTCTTCTTCTTTACCATCTCCATCCCCTCAGGCTGTTATTCACAGCAAATCTGTTAGTTTGCCATCTGTTGATGTGAATAGACCAAAACCAAAAAGGTTTGGGTCTCAAAAACTAACTAATTGTTTATGATTGCAGGGTTCTTCAGCATGCCAAAGTAGCATCTGGTATGTAGACAGTGGAGGATATATGCATACGATAGGGAACAGCTCTCTTCTTCATGACTACTCTCAAGGAAAGAAGGGGTTTGTTTCTTTTGGCAATGATGCTAAGGGTTACATCATTGGCAAAGGCTTTGTCTCCAATGGGGAAATAAAGTTTGATGATGTTAATCTTGTGGAAAATCTCAATACAATCTCTTAAGTGTCAGTCAAATGTGTGATAAAGGACATGTTGCTCTTTTCACCAGTCAGAATTGCAGGATTCTGTCATCCAAAGTTCTGAATTTGATTGATAAGGTGTTGGATGATTACACTCTCTTGAGGGCCAACTGGACAGGAATAGTGTATACCTTAGATCTTTCCAATAAAATAGCTCTCAAAGGCCATCCTTGCCTATTTTCCAAAGCCTCTCCTCAGGAATCTAAACTGTGGCATAGAAGGCTGGGTCCATTAATATCAAAAACATGAATCAGCTGATCCACAATAGTTTAGTGAGAGGTTACCAATAAAGGAGTTCCACTGTGATGAAACCTGCACTGCTTCTTTAAAAGGAAAACAACACAAAGTCTCATTCCTTCCTATTGAAGAACCTAAGTCCACTGCCTGCTTGCAGTTACTGCACATGGATCTATTTGGTCCTGTGTGAGAGTGATGAGCATGGCAAAGAAGAAATACTGTCTGGTAATTGTGGATGATTACTCCAGATTGTATGGACTTTCTTTGTGCATTCGAAGGATGAGGTTGCTCAGAAGATTATAAAATTTGTGGTATGTGAGAAGCAGTATTCCCTATCAGTCAAGTGTATAAGGAGTGACGATGGAACTGAATTCAGAAACCATACACTTGATGATTTTTGTCTTTCAAAGGGAATCAAAAGCAGTTTAGCATCCCAAGAACTCCAGAACAAAATGGAGTAGGGAGAGAAAGAACAGGACCCTAATTGAAGCTGCAAGGTCTATGTTGGCTGACTCTGGTTTGCCACTGACCTTTTGGGCTGAAGCTGTTAACACAACTTGCTATGTGCAGAATAGAGCCTTAGTAAATCAGAGGTGATGAAGACTCCATATGAAGTTCTACATCACTTGGCTCCTCTAATTTCATTTTTCAGAGCCTTTGGGTGTCCCTGTTTCATTCTCAACACAAAGGATCAACCCCACAAATTTGATCCTAAGGTGGATGCAGGGTATTTTGTTGGTTATTCATCTACTTGCAAGGCATACAGAGTCTTCAACTACAGAACAAAGATAGTTGAAGAGACTCTGCATGTGAAGTTTAATGAATCTCCAAAGGACAAGATTCCACAAAACTATGGAGTTGTTTGATCTGGACATACTGCAACATGTTCCTTATCAACCTTCAGCTGTTGCAGATCATGTGGATAAATCATCTTCTACAGCATGTCTTCCACAGGTGGTATTAATGATGATGATAATATCAATACTCACCTATTCAAGTTATGATCAACTGCCGAGTGAGTAAAACTGTGTTCTCTTGTAGCTTCAGCAGTTCCATCACACAACAAATGCTGATGAGATATCTGATTCCTACATCTTTTGATTTACCATCTAATTCTTGGTTTCAAGAGTCGCATCACCATGCTGCTGCTGCTGAAGGTTCTACAAACACTTGCACAGATCTCATTGTTTATCAAGAGCTGAAGAATCACCCAATGTCTCAAATCATTGGTGATATCAATGCTGGAGTTTCAACAAGAAGTCAATTGTCTCTAACTCTATTTCTATGCTCTCTTCATCAGTCAGCTAGAGCCAAAGAACTATCATGTTGCTTTGAGAGACAATGGATGGGTTGAAGCCATGCAGCTTGAGCTACTTCAGTTCAAGAAACAGCAAGTGTGGGAACTGGTTCCTCTACCCCCAGGTAAGTGTGCAATAGGCACTAAATGGGATTTAGGAATAAAACTGATGAAAATGGACTTATTGTTAAGAACAAGGCTAGACTGTTGTACAAGGGTTTTCACAAGAAGAAGGTATTGATTATGATGAAACCTTTGCCCCTGTAGCCAGACTAGAGGCAATTAGATTGTTCTTAGCCTATGTTGCATTCCACAATCTTAGAGTTTTTCAAATGGATGTCAAAAGTGCATTTTTATATGGTAAAATAAAAGAAGAGGTTTATGTGTGTCAACCACCAGGTTTGAGGATAATAAACATCCTGATTGGGTGTATAAACTTGATAAGGCTCTTTATGGGTTGAAGCAAGCTCCTAGAGCCTGGTATGAAACACTTTCAAATTTTCTTCTTAAAAATAATTTCACTAGAGGCTCCATAGATAAACTTTGTTTATTAAGAAGGTGAATCAGCATAAGCTACTTGTTAAATTTATGTTGATGATATTATTTTTGCATCCTCTGATCCCCAGTTGTGTGATGATTTTACATGTTTAATGAAACAAAGGTTTGAAATGAGTGCAATGGGAGAATTACAGTTCTTTCTAGGCTTGCAAATCAAACAAAAGGCTGATGGAACCTTTATTCATCAGTCAAAATATACAAAAGATCTTTTGAATAAGTTTGATTTACAAAATTGTAAGCCCTGATCTCTACTCCCATGTGCAACACCACACAACTGGATGCGGATCAGAAAGGTAAGCTGTTGATGAAACACTTTACAGATGTATGATTGGGTCCTTGATGTACTTAACAGCTTCTAGACCAGATATCATGTTTGCAACTTGTGTTTGTGCTAGATTTCAGGCTGCTCCTAACAGAGTCTCATTTGATTGTAGTCAAGAGGATCTTTAGATATTTGCAAGGTACACAATCTCTAGGTTTATGGTATTCCACTGGACACTCATGCAAATTAGTTGCTTTCTCTGATAGTGACTATGCAGGGTGTAAGTTAACCAGAAAGTCAACTTCTAGTGGATGTCAATTCCTAGCAACTGTTTGATTTCTTGGCAGAGTAAGAAACAAACATCTGTTGCTACATCCACTGCTGAAGCAGAGTACATTGCAGCGCTGCAAGTTGTACTTCTCAGGTACTCTGGGTTCAGAACCAACTTTTGGATTAGGGCATTACAGAGACTAAGACTCCATTATTAATGGATAGTGCTTCAGCTCTGTGCATTGTCAAAAATCCAGTCCAGCACTCTAGGACCAAACATATAGAGATCAGACATCATTTTATATGGACTGTTTTGAAAAAGGTCTGATTGATCAAAGTTTGTGCCTTGCTGATGAGTTTTTGCAGACATTTTTACTAAGCCTTTGGATAGTTCAACTTTCCAAAACCTAGTGTTAAGGCTTGTATTGCTGCAGCTAGAATAAGTGATACTACTGATGATCTCAGTAACTAAGTACTGATGATCATTAGTAACCATATCACATATAGTATTGATTCTGTTAAAACAACTAATCAAGTTACAACTACTGATGTAGTTATAACTACTGATATCAGTAAAAACAGATCAAGTACTGATGTCCTATGAAACAACTGAAAACAACAAAAAGACTGATGAGTAAGTGTTGAGGACAGTATGAAACAGCTGAAAAGCTAAGAATTGACGAAAACTACTGATGAGAACTTCTCTTCAGTTGTTTTTACAACTGCTGTTTCACCCTAAATAGCTGATGACAAAACCATGTCCTCAGTAGTTTCACAACTACTGATGACTAACACCAAGTCCTCAGCTGTTTACAACAACTGATGACAAAACCATGTCTTCAGTAGGTTTACAACTACTGATGACTAAAACCAAGTTATCAGTTGTTTACAACACCTGAAGACAAAACCAAGGTTTTCAGTAGTTTCACAACTACTGATGACTATAACCAAGTCTTCAGTTGTTTTCAAACATCGAAGCCAAACCATGGTTTTCAGTAGTTTTATAACTGCTGATGCCTAAAACCAAGACTTGAGTTGTTTCAACCTCTGACCCTTCAGTTGTTTTCTAACCCTTACCCTATAAATACCTAATCTTACAGAGCTTCATTATCTCAAAACCTAACGTTCAAAACCTCCAAATCTTCTCTCACATTAATGGCGACCATGAAGCTTAAACCAAGACACAACTGTGTTGCCTACCTTACCAAATCACCCTTCTGGACAAAGTTTGATAATGCCATTGATCTAATGGTCCATTCTCCCTACAAAACGACCTTCCTTCTAAATCCTACTATTTATGCCGAATCCTTACATCAGTTCTGGACAAACGTCACCCTCATCACTGGGGAGAATGACACCGACTCTCTCTAGTCGTTCGTCAACAACCGACAGGTGGTCATCACTCGGGAAATCCTTCGCCAAAACCTACAGCTGGATGATGCCACTTTCCCCGTTGGGTATCCAAAGGGCACCCTGATCTATCCTTTGCCCCCCATGGATACCAGGGTAACCTCAGCGCCTCTACCATCCTGAAGAAGCATTTCCATGATGCAGAACGCCTTATTTTTCATATGGTGAATGTATGCTTAGCTCCTAAGACTTCTTCTTGGATCAAATGTCGACCAGTGGCAGCAGGTATTATTCTCTATCCTTGAGCAACATAACTTAAATTTTTCTGAAATAAATTTCTTGAACTTTAGGATATGGCCTCAAAACCTATTGCTAACCGATGGATATATATCCTCGGTTCATCATGGCCATTATAGAGAACAGCTGAAAGCTGAGGGACTTGTTGGCCTTGGAGTCCCTGCCATGGCTGTATTGCCTGAGGTATACTCAAGGCACAACTCAAGACCAATCACTCAACAGGCTGCCAAGCTGCGAAAAACCCACGCAGCGGAACACACAGCCACCCCTCTAAATCCAAAGTCCCCACCAAACCCAAATCCAAAAAGCCAAAAAAGGCTACTCAGGGAGATGAGTCCCCTGAGGATGCCCCTGTACCACAAACACAGGACACACATACTAGTTTTAACCCCCCAGTTATGTCAAACTCAACCTGCCAAAACCGCACAGGTATCCTCTCAACAGGATCATTGCAACCAATATTGGGGATCCCACATGGCTGGAACCTATCTCAATTGAGAGGGTTACCATTGAAGCGCACCATTCCCCCGGTGCAATCTGCTTCTACCCAATCTCCATATGCAACCGCCCCTCGAAGTCCTACACTATTGTTGCACAGTGCTGAGTCAGTTGCACTCCTCACCCCCTCCCCAGAAACCAATTACAACTGGGCATACCTCAACCATTGAGGGGGGGACCAAAGTGCTTCTGATAACCAACAGCACAGGGGTTACAATGTTCCATCTCCAAGTGTAGAAAAGGAGATTGGAACTTCTGGTGAGGCTGCCACTTCTCCTGCTTCAGCATATGATCAGGCTGAAGTTGGTAACATTCATAAGACCTCACCAGAGGCAACTGCTGATGAAGGACATGGTCCTGAGGCAGGAAGTCCCCAGTACCATGACCAAGGGGCACATGCTACTACTGATCTACACTCAGAGCATGTTCATCCTGATTCTATCAGGAGGTCAGGTGATTCAGCAAACATGATGATGACCTGGGCTTCTTTTATGATGTTTTAGCCCAAAACACCATCCTCGAGGATGAGGTGAGCAGACTCAACGAGCTACTTGCCAAAATTTCTCAGGATCAAAGACCATCTACCCCTCAAACCCCATAGATGGAACCTTCCTCTGAAGGTCTCCCATACACAGAGCCACTCCAAAACACTCAGCCACCTGCCTCTGCTTCTGGCACTATTTCTCAGGGACAGAACCCCCTGAGCAAATAGCTGCTATCTTTTAAAATTCCTTACCTCTCCTCACACCAATTATCACTGATATAGTGATTTAAACCCTTGATGAAAGGCTTCCCTCAGTTATACAACCCTTGATAGAGGATGTGGTGAGCAAAAGGCTTTGTGACAATCAAACCCTTACAACCAATGCAACCAAAAAGGGGGAGATTCAGTCAGTGAAAGCAGAAAGAAAGAGGATTGCAGATAGGAAAGAGACTGAGAAAGAGAAGGAGAAGGAAGCTGACATGGAGAAAGTGGTTGAAAGTACTAAAGACTTTCATGTCACATACAAGAAAAGGAAGAATGAAAAGGAGACTGACTTGGAGATAATGGTGAAGGAAGCTGATGCCGAACACAGCCGATCAATGGATAATATCATTGATCAGTTGTTTAGGCAAGGTCATGACACTGAAAAACTTGACTCAGAAATCAGAAGATTGGAGATTGAAGAAATCCAAGCTAGATGGGCAAGTTATGATGTGTTGGAAAGGGAAAGGCTAGAAATCATGATCAGGTTCATAGCTAAGTATCTTGGTAGATCATTGATTGAAATCAAGGCATGGTCCAGGGACATCATCTTGGCAATAACCACCAAGATCTGTTCGTCTGAAGTATATACCAAAGGATTGGTTATTGAAGCCTTAAATGAAGCTGGTGCTGGGAGCAGGACTAAACTAGTCAAGCAATCTAAAGCCGCACTCACATACAAAATGCTAGAACAGCCTGTCAAAATTCCCACACCAAAACCACCACAACCACAACCCATCAAACCAATTCCCTCACCCTCAAAACCAATAGCCGATGATGTACCCCAGAAGAGGAAGAAGGGTACTGAGGCTAGAAGAAGATGAAGAAGATAATGATGAAGATGAAGATAGGTTGCCACTCTCAGCTGTTATAAAGTTGCCTAAGGCCACAAGTCACCCTCCAACAGTTACTCCTGAGTCTCAAAGGCAAACTGTGAAAGTGAAGTTAGAAAAAGAAGAGCTTCACAAACAACATGATGAGGAACTGTTGAGAAGAGTTGACAAAGCATATGCTACCACATCTTCAATCATCAACATGAAGAAGCATGCTCTCAGGTTATACACTCTCAAACATACCTTTCAATATCGAAAGGAGAGAGTGAGAATTTGGCCTGATCCCAGGGTGTCTCATAGGATTCAAAAGAAAAACATTCCGCAGAGATACATTGGCCAAGTAAAGAAGATTGTAGATGAAGTGATCTCACTGGTCTTTGTAGTATCACCCTGGGAAATCCTAGATGACTTCAAGAAAGCATATAAAGCTAAACTGACCCTACAAAATATGCTGGAGAATAAAATGGTGAAAAGGGGTTAGTGTATAAGAGGCTTGAGGAAGTTAGAAAGAATGAGCTCCAGTTGTTCTTAAAGGGTAATCACCCAGATGAATTTGCTTATAGAGTAATAACAACTGTGGAACTCAAAAATGGGAAGCAGGTCAAATACCTATCTGAGTATTATGGGCCAAAATCACATTTTGAAGGAGGAGCAGAAGAGCTTACCATGGAGGAACAAATAACCTTCCTTGAGGCCTATACAAGGGAGTCATACAGACTCATAGTTGGGAAGTAGATCTCATGGATGGGGTAACAGCTCTATGTCCAGTTCCCCAAGACAGAGTTCCCATTCATCCTTTGCCAAACAGATCATTGAGACTTCTTCCCAGGCCTGTGCTTACAAGGGTCACTTCTGAGCTGATCTAGAAGACAAAAAGACCAATCTTTCTGCCATAATAAGTGGGACATCTTCAATAAGTTTAGAAGTTTTGGCTGCATTGGTTCAGGGGGAGTTTGTTGGACCAAAAGAACCAATGAGCCTGATCAGAAAGACCTCTAAGTCCCACAGACATCACAACAACTGCTGAAGACTTGATCAGTTGTTTGACAAAGTCTGAAGAGCAACAGCTGAAGAACAAAGTACTGAATACTTTAACAGCTGAAGACCAAAGTCTGAAGATCAACAGCTGAAGACTAAAGTACTGAAGACTTCAAAAGCTGAAGACTAAAGTACTGAAGACTTCAACAGCTGAAGACCAAAGTCTGAAGATCAACAGCTGAAGACTAAAGTACTAAAGATAAACAGCTGAAGTACAAAGACTGAAGACAACAGCTGAAGACATCAGTTGATGACAACAGCTGAAGTTCAAGTACAAGTACTGATGCCTTCAGAGTTTGTTACAACAGCTGAAGAAGCATTCTTCAGTTGTTGTGATGGTTTCCTTTCAGTAGTTTCTTTTCTATTTCAGTACTTGTAAAACGACTGAAGAGCATGTTCTTCAGTCGTTGTAGTTTCAGTAGTTTCAGTAGTTTCTTTTTAGTAGTTGTAGTGATAGTTAACACTTAGTATTTTTGTAAGAAGATGTCAGCTGTTTTGACACCTTCAGTAGTTGTGTTAACTATCAGTAGTTTGAATAATTCTGTTAGATGTCACTATCAAGTGACATCAGCAGACGTCACATCTCCTATATAAGAGATGTTGACCTAATTGTACGTGTGACATTCCGTTACCACGAAAGCGTATATTGAATGAAATATCTTTCGCAGAATTCTTTCTCTATAACCGTTTACTTTTATATTGAATATCAATTGTGTTCTTGTGAATCGTCTAATTCATTGTTTGATTTCCGCTGCAATACTCTCTAATCAATCAAACGTAGATCACTGATCCTAACAATTTGAAATCCTAAAATAATGATATTAAATAAAAGAAGAGGGGAGGGGGTGGCTTTCGAGGGGTTAGGGGAAATGTAAATCGTTATGTACTAGGTGATTTCATTTGATTGACGAAACAAACACATATTTTATCATTTTGTTTCCTCACAATGGTCGATTCTGTCACACTCCAACCTTTACGGCGGAATCGTCAAGATGTGAGGGTTAAAATTGTTCACAGGCACATAAATCAAAATATTATTATCATAAGTTTCAAATGTAAAAAATAACCATAAGTCTTGAATAAGAAAACAAACATAACATAAGTTGAAATAATCCAAGATATTTTGTTCTTTATTGTAGGTCCAAATCCTAGATTTGTGCAAACTTCAAAAGATGACTTCAAACTTGGGCATTTCCTAAAACATGTTAAAAATAAAGTCAACTATGAAAGTTAGTGAGTTTCCAAGGTTTAAAATACATAAATATATTAAAAGTTTACAAGTAGTAATTCATGTTAAAGGCTATAAGTTATGCAAGTTTATAGAACACATATAGCTACAATCAAATCTTGACCAAGATTAAGATTATAAGTTTATAAGGATTAGCTCAGTGTACTTGGTTCCCATGATGAACAAGTCATACGTCATCAGTAGCCGATAGTACATCGGCTTTAGCACCAAATAGGCTTGTCAGGCTCATAGATCTATAACGTCGTCAGGCTAACAATATTTAATGATTGTCAACATATAATGTATCTCATATAATGCTCACAATAACACAAATAACCATGACAAAATATAAATATCAATTACAAATGTGTTACAAGTATAAAACATTTACAAGTGTAAGTTTGATAAGATTAACATGTTTTACCTCAAAAAGGTGTGAAATAATAATAAAATGGGGTAAGAAAGCTCACAGGACGTATAAATATATATAAGATAATTAATAAGGATAATAATCGACATTCTAACGTAATCATTCACAAGACACCTAAACATATATATATTTACAAGATTTAAGTCTAATAATAAGTTTAATGATTTAAGGAGGTCTACGGTTTTAAGTGAAATTTTGGGGATTTTTGTATGTACGTTAAATATTATAATAAAGAAATATAATATTTATATCTTTTAATATAGAGAGAATCTAAATTAACCCATTTATAATATCTATTAAAGTTGAAACATAAAATTTGAACAAACATTTGAAATAAACGTGATTTAAACGATGACAATTTAAAGGCAACATTTGGACCAATAATAATAATTTATTAATTACTATTTAAGCTCTATTTTAAGAAAAATTAACCAAGAATAACCTTTGTTAAAATATTTTATTGAAAAGGATATTTAATTATTTAGATTTAGGAAAATTGCAAAAAATAATTTGATGTCTTTAAAAATTTTTAAAGTTTACAAAAGCCATTTTTATATTTATTAAAAATTTTCTATAATTAATTTAAGGGCTAAAAAGTCTTAAAAAATGTTTGAGGGTGCCCGGGTTCGAACCCGAGACCTCAAAGTGGTGATGCAAGTGACTAACCATTGAATCAAGGTCGTCGCCATGGTTTAACTGGGTTTTAAAATCTTAAAACATAAACAAAAAGAAAACCCTCAAATCACATAAACCCTAGATACGTTTTGATCCAAAATTGAACCGGAATTCGTTCATGTTTCCGCTAATCACCATAGAGCTTTTTATCCCCAAGGTGTATTGAGTGTTTATGTGTGTTTAATTACCTGATAATGATTGAATTTCGATGGTACAGATCAAAGAACAGTCACGACCCGAGTGATGTATTTCTCGCGATGCAATTATCCAAATTCGTTGCACAGGAAGCTCCTATTGGACTCGTTGATTGAAATCCCTCTATCAATTTCGAGTCTTGATGTCCAGATGATGGTTCTCAAGTAATTTACAGGTCGCGGCGAAGTTGTTGATTGAATTGCTTTGTTTGTGTGTTTTCAGGTGCAATTGAGAGTTATGAAAGCTTAGGACTAGTCAGATGATTGTTCAGGTTCATTTAATTACATTATTATCAACTTTTAATGCTCGAACGGCTATGGAATTGAAGGTGTTTTGGTTATGTATTCGATTAGCCTAGTAACTGGCGATTAACTGCGATAAATGAGTGTATCAAGTTCGAGGCATGTTCCAGAAGGTTATGGGACGGTTTGGGTACCAAAATTGAGTGTTTTTCGTGGGTTTTGGGGTTCGTCGGAGCTCGGCGAAGGTCAGCCGGAGTTGTGGCAGGAAAAACGCGAATGTAGTGAAAACGGGATTTGGGTTTTATCAATTCACACAAATGGTCCCTGTTGTTCCAAACTTTAATATCAAAGTTTCTAAATTGACAAAACAACCCCCCTAACTTATTACTTTAAACTTTAAATATCTTTTAAGTTTAATAATTTTTATATATTATTATTATTATTATTATTACTATTATTATTATTATAATTATAATAATAATTATTATTATTAGTAATAATAATATTATTATTATTATTATTATTTATTATATTTAATTTGATAATTAAGTTATTACTTCCAAATTAAAGAACTAAAGGCAAAATAAGCATGATCAACCCATGAATTTCATAAATGAGAACAATGGTCATTACAAGAATAAACGATGTTAACTTTTAATTAACGGAAAATACGAGATGTTACAGATTCCATTGTGTCTGTCATTCTTGAATACCAAACACTAGCAAATAGTTCATTTAATATATGAGATAATAAAATAGATGAGAGAATGATATGAACAATAATAGAAAAATGGATCATTATCATTTTTATGTTTTGTATGATTTACCTATAAATATATTAGATTATCACTATTCTTGTCTGATAAACAAATAAAAAAAAAAGAATGAAATGCAAATGACAAAAATAACCTATCTTAAAATAAAGAAACTTAATAAATACAAAGGATATAGTAGCGAAGGCGGTTGCGGCGACGGTACTAACGGTGGTTGTGGCGGCGAAGCTGGAAGTGGTGGTGTGTGATGATGGTGGTGCTCAAATAGTGGTTGTGGTTAGATGGGGGAGGCAACAACGATGGTGGTGATGACGGTGAGGGTGGCAACAACAATGGTGGTGGTGGCAATAACAACAATGGTGGTGGTGGCGACGTTGGGAGTGTTCCAAGTCATGTAGTTCCGCTAATTAAAATAGTGTAACACCTAACTACACACAAACCTAAAATTCAACCTAAAAACCATTTAATATTTTAAAATTAACCCATTCCAGTACGTCATCAAATTTCACGCTATTATGCTCATAGTTAACGGATAATTGATACAACATCTATACAACTTACACAGTTAAACATTACATTTTTTATTAAATGTGAAAATAGATGACTGACCAATAATTATGGTTTTGAGAAATGAAAAACTAAACACCATGTTGACAGGATGGGTCAAAGTTGCTTGTATTTATTTTTTCTAGTTACATTTTTAAACAGTTTTGTACTATAATATTTCATATGGCTAACAAAGTATCGTTAGAATTAATATTTTTAATATAAAAATGAACATATTTCTTATAAAATCATTACCTGTGGGAAACCATTTTGGGACCAACACGTTTAAGGAATTAGATAACTTCTTTGCAAATCATAAAGAGAAATAACAAAAGACGGATGAATGAGTGTTTCTCTATGTTGTTTTGGGTAGGCATTTAAAGTATGTAACTATATATTATAATCTCTTTTAATTTAATGTGACAACCCTAGAATAAGAAATTCTTTACACTAAGTTCATTTAAATATTCTAAACCACACCTAGATTAATATATATATTTTTATATATACATGTACGTATGCATGTATATATATATATGTTTTACTCATGCATGTGCCATCTCTTGTTAAATACATGTGTGTATTATGTGTTTATATGCATATATTATGTGTTGCACGTATGCATGGTTGCATGCATGTATAATTTACGTGTGCATGTATTCAAAAGCATAATTCTTTGATATAAAACCATATATGCTCAAGATACATCAACCAAACAACATCAAACAAACCAAAACACAACCCAACCAAACACCGTAAACACAAGTTAACACCAAGAGAACTTGACATCAAAACAAATCTAAACCAATCCCTTACACCCAAACCTTAAACCAAAATAAGAACCGGTCCATTAACACTCTTAATTACCGATTACACAAACTAAACTATTAGATAATTTTGTAATAATGGTGTGGTGACTCACACACCTCTTCATTCGACACTAGCTACCCCAAACTCCAAACATACCCTTGTGCACTCCACCTTGCAAGTCTAGAATCCTAGGATCATGATGATGCTTTAATGGCAGCCGACTTCATCCTCTTTATTTGAAGCTTTCGGTTGAAGGGAAAACACCACAAACATTCTCGGTCACCATCACCTCAACCGAACACCATAACCATTTTCACCCACACTCCTCACCTCCCGAGCACCATACCTCACCACCATCATCCCCACTCTCGTATAACACCATAACAACCGATTGTTATCACCATTTCCTATCAATCTCTCGGTTACTAGGCAGCAACATCTAAGCCTCGAAGAAGCATCACCTCTCGAAAGATTGTCAAGAACACCAAAACCAAGCAAGCTTAGACCATCCTCATCATCTCCTCATACTCTCCTTCTGTCAAAATCAAGGTTCTAAACTCTAACACCCTACTTGATTAAGATTACAAAAGCAAAACATGTGTTTAAATAAACACATGTGACTAACCCTTTTGATTTAACACTCAAGATTTTGTTTAAACATCAAACTTATTTTTCAGACAAAAAGGAAGATTTTAAGAATCTGGAAACATGAAAACAAAACTTAAAAATCAAGTTTTAGCAAGAAATTATCAACAAAAGGGTTGAAAACCTAGTTGTAATTTGTTAAAATCAGTTCTGCAAATTAACGACTATGATTGTGGGAACAAACATTGAAAATATGTTGAGAATATTGGGAAATATAATTCTGTAAATTTTGGTGCTATTCCCATAAGTAAATTAATTTATATAAATTCTTTAAGTATTTAAAAGGAAAAATTATATCGGAAGAACGGATCCTAGTAAATATATGGAAAAATTATATACTGATCATTAAGAATCATAGAATCCACTGGAAAAATCTCGTGACCTAACTCAAAGTATTATCTGAAATATGAATTTTTACATGTTATGCAGTAGAAAAATCAAAATAAATACTTTAATAGCATAATAAAATCTGAGAAAATTATGAATAAATTGATAAGTCTAAGCCTGCAGAATGTATAAATTTAATAATTTTTGGAGCTATATAGCTATTTCTATGAAGAATTGGGATTATTGTAAAAATTACAGAAACTAATCTGTTATGTGTTAAACTCTGATAAATTTTTAAGAAGTTCTAATTCCTATGATGAACCCTCTGTAAAATTTTGGACATTTATGGACTACAGAAACTATTTTTGGAAATTTATGATGAATTTATAACAATTATAGAAAATAATCTGTAAATTTCTTGGAAACAAGAAATTAATATGATATTCCAGATTATTAAACCTATGCGTTATAAAACTTTCAAAATTAATAAGGTACTGAAAATTTTAAAGAAAATAGTTATGTTTTCTAAACTATAAAATTCTTTTGTTTATAGGTTACTATTTGGAGTAAAGGTGAGTTTCATGGCCCATTTTGTTTTTATTAAGTTTTGGGGAAAAAGCATACAAATTTATGAATTGATGCATTATTACTGAAATTTATGTTACAACCATTAGTTCGGATGTGGAACCGTTAGATAACATTGGTAGCGCTACTTAGGAGATATCTCCTGCATTAACAGAATGAGTGTTATAATGCTATGTTATCTGATTTATGAGAATATGATATGACAGATATGAATGATCTGATTGCTATGTAAGGTTTGGTTGTATATATAATGCATCAATATTATCTGTTTAATAAACTGTGAAGCTCACCAACTTTGTGTTGACTATTTTTGGTATGCTTTTTTAGGAATTCATCATGACTAACAACCTAACGTTCTCCTTTGATGTTTTTAATGGCTGGGGTGAAGTTGTAGGAAAAGTTTGTGTGAACCTAACTGTGAACCTGTATGACTTCAGTGTGTCGGTGGATGCTAACTTCCATCGTCTCTGAAGATGTAGCTGTTAAAACTTTATGATGTAATAGGATTATGTAATTTCAAATTTTGACTATCATGATTTTATGTAATCCTAACCTTAATATTATGTTATGAAATATGTATGATTATGTGTTGTCTGTTAATTAGTATTTGACAATGAGTTCTGAACAATCAAGTCACTCCCTAAGTATTTCACGCTTCCGCCGGGATGTGACAGATTGGTATCAGAGCCATTGGTTATAGAGAATTAGGTACCATAAAATACCTAGACTATAACCATAAGCTCATATCTGTATAAATATGTGTTTATATGATTTTGCGTATTATGATTCCATGTATATTAAAGCATGTTCCATGCAAAGAACTTATAATATGTATAGAAATAAGTAACTAACTATTGGGTTCAAACCATGAAAGGATTTGTTTTGCAGCCATGAGTACCAATAACAAATTTTGTGATACTGACTCATCCGAATACTTGGATTATAATGATCACAAAGGACTTACGCCTGAACCTAAACCTCAGCAAATTCTAGAAACTTTTCCAACCAAAGAAGAAGATAATCCTGAACCTAAATTTTATGTCCGTCGTGCACTTGTAATGGTAGGAGGATATACCATTAAAACTCCTAGGAAAAGGGTACGACCCGGAAATAAACTTAAAACCAAGCAATACGAAGGCAAGGAGATACAAGAAATTAACTCCCTCAGGAACGAAGGAAGTAAAGCTAAGAGACAAAGGGTGGATGAAGATCAAAACACAGTCACTCAACCAACCCTTAAACAGCTCAAGAAAATTCAACAAGAAATCAGGAATATTCAGAAAGATGTTAAGGAGCTGAAAACACCCAAAGGAAACATCTTCTTAAGGATATGGAAATGGGTGCAGGGAAATTAGAAGCTAACTTTTGATGTGAAATCTTTAGATAAGAACTTAAATGGAAAATATCTTTTGTGTTTGAGCTATTACTTGTTATGTGTTAATTAGAATATTGTTAAGAATATAAAATTCTTCTTAATATTTACTATAATTAATTATAGCAAAGCATGCCGCCAAGAAAGGACACACAGCCTGTAAGAAGAACGGCGCGAGTAGGACGACCTAGAACCAGACTTGGGGAAGAAACCCCTATAAACCCAAACACCAATGAAGATGAAAGGATCACGCGGATAGTAGCACAGCAATTAGAGGCTGCCATACCCACACTAGTAACTCAGCTTCAACAAAACCTAAATCTCGGAACAACAACACCAGGTAATGAGATACCCATGGATGATACCATGAGGGAACAACCAGAAGAGGAAGCTATAATAGGAAGAGGATGTTCCTACAAAGCTTTTATGTCCTGTAGACCTCGAGAATTTGATGGTAAAGGCGGAGCAGTACAGGCTTGACGCTGGTTAGATGAAATGGAGTCAACTTTGGAAATCAGCAAATGTGCCAATAACAACAGAACCTTGTTTGCTTCACACTCACTAAAGGGAGAAGCACAATCCTGGTGGAAGATGGAAATGACCATCAAAGGTAGGCACGTTATGAATAAATTAAGTTGGGAAGAATTCAGGAATTTGATTATAGAGAAATACTGCCCTTATAATGAAATAGAAAAGTTAGAAACTGAGTTTCTAGCTTTAGAAATGAAAGGTGCAGCATATCGGGAATATACCGACAGGTATAATGAACTCTCGAGGTTAGTACCACACCTAGTGACCCCAGAATAAAAAAGAATAGGAAGATATATTTGGGGACTAGTGCCACAAATAAGGGGATTAGTAAAATCAGCTAGGCCTAAGATTTTTCAAGATACTGTAAGTTTATCAGGAAGTTTGACAGATGAGATGATAAGAAATGGATCATTAAATAACTCCAGATCCGGAGAAAAGAGAAAGTGGAATAATGATAACACAGGGGAAAGATTTAGGGGAACCCCTCAGAAACGAATAGTTAGACAACCCCCTCGGAATTACTTAGGAATGACACGGGAAAAGAAACCCCAGACAGAAAACCAGCCATGGTGTAGCACTTGCCAAAGATACCATCAAGGCAATTGTGTGATGGTAATCTGTTACAACTGCAAGAAAAAGGGGCATATATCCCGAGACTGCAAAAACCCTGCAAATCCAAAACCAGTCTGCTATCAATGTGGGAATGAAAATCATCGCCGAAACGAGTGTCCACAGCTGAAAGGAAAACACCGGCTAATCAGAACAACCCTCGGGGAAGAGCGTTCATAATGCAGGCAGAAGAAGCGCGACATGAACCAGAAGTTGTCACGGGTACGTTCCCTGTAAACGATCAGTATGCTACTGTGTTATTTGATACTGGAGCAACCCGTAGTTTTGTTTCAAATACATTTAGGCAACTACTTAACTTGACCACAGAAAAGTTAGATAAAAAATATATGATAGAATTAGCGGATGGTAAGGTAATCGAAGCTTATGAAATCATTCCTAATTGCACAATGAATCTAGATGAAAACTATTTCAACATAGATTTGATTCTTGTTGATTTAGGAGGATTTGACGTTATTGTAGGAATGGATTGGTTAAGTAAAAATCAAGCTGAAATAATATGTGGTAAGAAAATGATCAAAATTCCTTTTATTAAAGAGAATAGAATATTGTGTATATATGGTGAAAAACCTAGAGGTACCATAAAGATCATCTCTTGCAAGAATGCACAAAAATGTCTAAGGAATAAATGTTTGGCTTATCTGACCCACATTATTGATACTAAGATGGACAAAGCAAACCTGAAAGACGTTTCAGTTGTCAATGAATATTCAGATGTATTTCCTGATGAATTACCTGGATTACCACCCCCACGTCAAGTGGAATTCAAAATTTAATTGATGCCAGAAACAACCCCTATTGCTAAGGCACCCTACCGTTTAGCACCTACTGAAATGAAGGAACTTATGAGTCAACTTCAGAAACTTTTGGATAAAGGATTTATACGACCTAGTGTGTCACCTTGGGGAGCACCAGTTTTATTTGTCAAGAAAAAGGATGGAACATTTAGAATGTGCATAGACTATAGGGAACTCAATAAAGTAACTATAAAGAATAGGTATCCTTTACCTAGAATAGATGACCTATTTGATCAACTACAAGGATCGAGTTACTTTTCAAAAATAGACTTGAGATCAGGATATCATTAGCTAAGAATACAGGATGAAGATATACCTAAAACAACATTCAGAACAAGGTATGGACATTATGAATTTCTGGTACTGCCATTTGGATTAACCAATGCTCCCGCCATATTTATGGATCTGATGAATAGGATCTGTAAACCCTATTTAGATAAGTTTGTCATAGTCTTTATAGATAACATTTTAATCTATTCTAAGAATAAGGAGGATCATGAGCAACATCTAAGATTGACCTTGGAGTTGTTAAGAAAAGAAAAACTATACGCAAAATTCTCAAAATGTGAATTTTGGAAAAGAGAAGTGCAATTCCTTGGACACATAGTCAATCAAGAAGGAATACAGGTAGATCCAGCAAAATAGAAGCAAATAAGAATTGGGAGGATCCCAAGACACCAACAGAAGTACGCCAATTTCTAGGATTAGCAGGATATTACAGAAGATTCATAGAAAATTTCTCGAGGATAGCTCAACCCTTGACTGAATTAACTCAAAAGGACAAGCCATATGTCTGGGAGAAAAACAAAAGAATGCATTCGAACTTTTGAAAAGTAAGTTATGTAGTGCACCTATTTTGTCATTACCAAAAGGAACTGACGATTTTGTAGTATATTATGATGCGTCTCGTCAAGGATTCGATGTGTATTAATGCAACGAAGTAGAGTCATTGCATATGCCTCTAGACAACTTAGGGGAAGTGAGAAAAACTACACTACTCATGATTTAGAATTAGGAGCAGTAATCTTTGCACTTAAGATTTTGAGACATTATCTATATGGGACAAAATGTACAATATACACGGATCACAAGAGTTTACAACATATATTTGAGCAGAAAATGCTGAACATGAGACAAAGAAGATGGATAGAATTACTAAGCGATTATGAGTGTGAAATCAAATATCACCCCGGTAAGGCAAATGTAGTTGCAGATGCTTTAAGTAGAAAAGATAGGGCTAAACCATTACGAGTACGAGCCATGAGAATGGAACTACAATCAGATCTACTAAGACAAATATGGGAAGCCCAACAGAAAAGTAAGATAGAAATAAAAGGACAAGAAAAGGATTTACAAGCAGATACACATGGAATTCTAAAATTTAAAGAAAGGATCTGGATACCTAATGATGCCATACTTAGAAAGGTATATTGGAAGAAGCACATAAGTCAAAATACTCAGTACATCCAGGAAATAACAAAATGTATAAAGATTTGAAAAATCATTACTGGTGGCCTGGCATGAAGAGATCAGTTGGAGAGTTTGTAGAAAAATGCAATACGTGTTTAAGAATCAAAGCAGAACATCAAAAGCCTTCAGGATATCTACAACAACCTGAAATTCCAGAATGGAAATGGGATCAAATTACTATGGACTTTGTAACCAAGTTACCAAGGACTTCAAGTGGCTACGACACAATCTGGGTTATAGTAGATAGGTTAACCAAATCAGCACACTTTCTGCCAATTAGGGAAGATTACAAAATAGAAAAATTAGCAAGAATCTACATACGAGAAATCGTATCCAGACATGGAATACCAATCTCCATTATATCTGATAGAGACAGTAGATTCATATCAAGATTTTGGCAAACCCTACAAAAAGCTCTAGGAACCCAAATAAATCTTAGCACGGACTTTCACCCACAAACAGATGGACAAAGTGAAAGGACAATACAAACACTAGAAGATATGTTACGTGCTTGTGCATTAGACTTTGGTGGCAGCTGGGATATACATCTACCTTTGATAGAATTTTCTTATAATAATAGCTATCATTCCAGCATTAAAACAGCCCCGTTTGAAGCTTTGTATGGAAGAAAATGCAGATCGCCCTTATGTTGGAATGAAGTAGGAGATAGGCAACTTATAGGTCCTGATTTAATTCAAGAAACATCTGACAAAATCAAGGAAATCAAAAATACTCTAAAGGCAGCACGGGATCGACAGAAAAGCTATGCTGATAAAAGAAGAAGGCCATTAGAATTTCGAATTGGAGACAAAGTCTATCTAAAAATATCACCTACCAAAGGAATCTTTCGATTTGAATAGAGAAATAAGTTGAACCCAAGATATGTTGGACCATTTGAAGTTATTGACAAAATTGGTCCCGTTGCATACAAGCTAGATTTACCTCAAGAATTAAGTGAAGTACACAACACATTCCATATGTCCAATCTGAAGAAATCTTTAAGAGATGAAACATTAAAAATACCAGTTCAAGAAATAAAGGTAGACAATAAGTTTCATTTTACAGAAGAACCAATGGCTATATTAGACAAAGAAGTTAAAAAGCTAAGAAGAAGCAAAATTCCCATAGTGAAAGTTAAGTGGAATACTAAGAAAGGACCAGAATATACATGGGAAAGAGAAGATGAAATCAGAAGAAAGTAACCCCATTTATTTTAAGCCGAAAGTCAGATAAGTTCTTCTCAAACTTAGGTATTACTATCCAAATAAATTTCGGGACGAAATTATTTTTTACGGGGGGAGAATGTGACAACCCTAGAATAAGAAATTCTTTACACTAAGTTCATTTAAATATTCTAAACCACACCTAGATTAATATATATATATTTTTATATATACATGTACGTATGCATGTATATATATATGTTTTACTCATGCATGTGCCATCTCTTGTTAAATACATGTGTGTATTATGTGTTTATATGCATATATTATGTGTTGCACGTATGCATGGTTGCATGCATGTATAATTTACGTGTGCATGTATTCAAAAGCATAATTCTTTGATATAAAACCATATATGCTCAAGATACATCAACCAACAACATCAAACAAACAAAACACAACCCAACCAAACACCGTAAACACAAGTTAACACCAAGAGAACTTGACATCAAAACAAATCTAAACCAATCCCTTACACCCAAACCTTAAACCAAAATAAGAACCGGTCCATTAACACTCTTAATTACCGATTACACAAACTAAACTATTAGATAATTTTGTAATAATGGTGTGGTGACTCACACACTCTTCATTCGACACCTAGCTACCCCAAACTCCAAACATACCCTTGTGCACTCCACCTTGCAAGTCTAGAATCCTAGGATCATGATGATGCTTTAATGGCAGCCGACTTCATCCTCTTTATTTGAAGCTTTCGGTTGAAGGGAAAACACCACAAACATTCTCGGTCACCATCACCTCAACCGAACACCATAACCATTTTCACCCACACTCCTCACCTCCGAGCACCATACCTCACCACCATCATCCCCACTCTCGTATAACACCATAACAACCGATTGTTATCACCATTTCCTATCAATCTCTCGGTTACTAGGCAGCAACATCTAAGCCTCGAAGAAGCATCACCTCTCGAAAGATTGTCAAGAACACCAAAACCAAGCAAGCTTAGACCATCCTCATCATCTCCTCATACTCTCTTCTGTCAAAATCAAGGTTCTAAACTCTAACACCCTACTTGATTAAGATTACAAAAGCAAAACATGTGTTTAAATAAACACATGTGACTAACCTTTTGATTTAACACTCAAGATTTTTTTAAACATCAAACTTATTTTTCAGACAAAAAGGAAGATTTTAAGAATCTGGAAACATGAAAACAAAACTTAAAAATCAAGTTTTAGCAAGAAATTATCAACAAAAGGGTTGAAAACCTAGTTGTAATTTGTTAAAATCAGTTCTGCAATTAACGACTATGATTGTGGGAACAAACATTGAAAATATGTTGAGAATATTGGGAAATATAATTCTGTAAATTTTGGTGCTATTCCCATAAGTAAATTAATTTATATAAATTCTTTAAGTATTTAAAAGGAAAAATTATATCGGAAGAACGGATCCTAGTAAATATATGGAAAAATTATATACTGATCATTAAGAATCATAGAATCCACTGGAAAAATCTCGTGACCTAACTCAAAGTATTATCTGAAATATGAATTTTTACATGTTATGCAGTAGAAAAATCAAAATAAATACTTAATAGCATAATAAAATCTGAGAAAATTATGAATAAATTGATAAGTCTAAGCCTGCAGAATGTATAAATTTAATAATTTTTGGAGCTATATAGCTATTTCTATGAAGAATTGGGATTATTGTAAAAATTACAGAAACTAATCTGTTATGTGTTAAACTCTGATAAATTTTTAAGAAGTTCTAATTCCTATGATGAACCCTCTGTAAAATTTTGGACATTTATGGACTACAGAAACTATTTTTGGAAATTTATGATGAATTTATAACAATTATAGAAAATAATCTGTAAATTTCTTGGAAACAAGAAATTAATATGATATTCCAGATTATTAAACCTATGCGTTATAAAACTTTCAAAATTTAATAAGGTACTGAAAATTTTAAAGAAAATAGTTATGTTTTCTAAACTATAAAATTCTTTTGTTTATAGGTTACTATTTGGAGTAAAGGTGAGTTTCATGGCCCATTTTGTTTTTATTAAGTTTTGGGGAAAAAGCATACAAATTTATGAATTGATGCATTATTACTGAAATTTATGTTACAACCATTAGTTCGGATGTTATAATGCTATGTTATCTGATTTATGAGAATATGATATGACAGATATGAATGATCTGATTGCTATGTAAGGTTTGGTTGTATATATAATGCATCAATATTATCTGTTTAATAAACCTGTGAAGCTCACCAACTTTGTGTTGACTATTTGTGGTATGCTTTTTCAGGAATTCATCATGACTAACAACCTAACGTTCTCCTTTGATGTTTTTAATGGTTGGGGTGAAGTTGTAGGAAAAGTTTGTGTGAACCTAACTGTGAACCTGTGTGACTTCAGTGTGTCGGTGGATGCTAACTTCCATCGTCTCTGAAGATGTAGCTGTTAAAACTTTATGATGTAATAGGATTATGTAATTTCAAATTTTGACTATCATGATTTTATGTAATCCTAACCTTAATATTATGTTATGAAATATGTATGATTATGTGTTGTCTGTTAATTAGTATTTGACAATGAATTTTGAACAATCAAGTCACTCCCTAAGTATTTCACGCTTCCGCCGGGATGTGACATTTAATTTTGTAAATTTATATGGGACTTGAGGTGTTACCAGGATATCGAGTTCACAAACGAGTTTACACTATGGGATTGTAAATCTCACGGATTATCACAATACGATCAATCTCGATCAACAAATGTTGAATATATGTTGATCACATTGGTTAATCATTTTACAAAAGACACACGATTTAAAAAACATTGATTTATATAACGTTTCACATTATTTTCCTCTAATGATAAACATTACAAAATATGGAAAAATGGATTTAGTAACCTCATTACACGGGTTTAATAAATTAAATATTAAATAAAATAAAAATTATTATTTATAAAATAATATACTAAGACATGATGTGATTAAAATTATGTATGAGTAACAACTATTAGTAATAAAACAATAATATGAAAATTTATTTTATTTTTTGTTTTTTTCAAAGATAAATTAAATATTTTGTTTTAAACTAACGTTTTAAATTTTTTATTTTTAAAAATTTTCTTACAATAACTCCTTATTTTAATTATTTTTGTTTAATAAAAATTTACTTTAAAAACAATTTGAAATATTACATAAAAGTAGTTTTATTAAAAAAAAAACCATTTAAAAAAAAAACTATCTCTATAAAAATAGTATTAATAAAAAATACTCTTTCTTATTTTATTAAAAAGTAATTATAATGTAAAAATAAATAGATAATATTATTAGTAATTAATATGGTTATTTAATAGAAGATAGAAGTAGGAAAAGTTTGATGAGAATAAATATGTTTGTGATAAATGGCATACCCATTTACTCTTTTATTAAAATAGGAAGATAATCAAATGTTAAAAATTACAAAAGAAAATTCTATTTACACTAGTACAATGTTCTCGTGCGAAAACATCAACTTCCAGCGTGACTAGATCTTGGATCTTTTAAAAGTTGATTTTGATTACCGAACCACTTGGTTTGATCTCTTCAGGGATTCTGGATGTTTTAGTTAGGGTGTGACTAAAATAGTTGATTAGGTCCCGACAGTGGAGATATTTAGTAGTTTCGAAAAGGAGGCAGTTAGGTGGTGGTGAATGTGATGGTAGTTGTGATGATGGTAGTGCTCGGGTGGTGGTAATGGTCTGATGGGGCATTAAAGATGGCGCCAATGGTGTAGAGTGATGATGACAACAACAATGGTTGTGGTGGTAGCCACGTGATGGGGTGGTCGTGGGGGTGGTCAAGAGGTGATAAATAGTCTTAATATGTTTTAGAATGATGAAATCCTTGTATGATTAATGTTTTATTTAATTGACCAACCAATTTCCTTTTTCATTCCCTAATAATGATACATTTTTTTCTAGCTACCCTTCCTAGTTACCAAATGTTACATAAATTACAAGAAAAGAGAATTGTGAGAATCATTGTAAGCCTCGTAAGATTACAACTAAATAAAAACACAAAATGAATTAAAATTTCAAAACAGTAACCATGATTGACCATTTGACATGTGACTACAAAAAAGTCGGCAAAATGATTTGGTCATGATGATGAAGATCGATTAAATGTTGTCCCAATGGGTAAAACTTTATATATATTAAAGTATAAATGGCTAACAAAGGTCTAAATTATATAAATAAATAATTTACTAAATTTATATTCGAGTTGTGTAAATAACTAGCTAATTAACTAATTAATGCTGAAACAATACAAAGGCATATCGAATTGAGAAGAATATATATAAAAATCCCACCACATGATTGCTAATTTATTCTCGATTGATATTTGACTTTATTCATTTAATACACGAGTAATCCTTGCGCATGCATGGTCTTTATTCTGTAAGTTTTATTTTTATATACAACAATGGATTTTATAAAGTTGATACAAACATTTTAAACCATGAAAATCATCCAACATAAATCGACAAAGTTTCTAACCGTTAATTATTATCTAGCGATTTAAAGTTTCTCACATTCTGAAATACAAAGTGTTAAACAAACCAACAATATTGTTAAACTGGAGCTAAGTAACGTCATTCTAGCTCTTTATTCGTTGAGAAGTTGTTGATAACCACAGTTGTGTTTTTTAAGCAGGATCAATTAGTGGCAGCTCCAGCAACACACAACCATTGCCCACAAGATGCCGCAACAATTGATGTTGAGGTTTATGCCCAAAAAAAGATCCACAGTACTCGTCATAAACGACTCGCTGACGGTCGTGCAATCATCCCAAGAGTTCGCACCAAGAACTTAGTCACAAACAACATTAATTTATTTGGAAGTCATGTGTATGTTCACGATTCCATTGATTTATCAAAAAAAAAGATATGGTTTATCAACGAGTATATTGGTCGGCTAAGAGAGCTTTTGTATTTGAATGGCTCACCACTTAGGGTGGTTCTACTCTCAGCGAATATCACAAGCATGAGGCAAAGTGAAAGTATGATGGCCATTTTCACAAACGTGGAAGCTTTCATTGCAGATATATCTCGAGCTATTTTTGTTTCATCTTTGTGATGATTGTGAGTTAATTAATAATGATATGAGTACTTGTGTGCTGTTGGTATTTATATATGGTGAATGATTTGGATTTTTTTTCATGTAATACTCCTTACATGAGACAATTTAACATTGTAATATGGGAATTTACAGCCGCTCATTGTATTGCAGCTTATATTATTTCGGTTTTGAACTAGAATTTATAAGGTCCCTTGTTTTGCAGCAAGTACATAAAATAGTATTTAACTAGCACGGATGTCACATCATGGCTAGCGACTATTGACACCGAAAACGTTCATATAAATAAATAAAGCTAAACGAAAAAGTAGACGTAAAAACATAAAATCAACACGTGAAACATAAAACATAGAATACAATAATTAAGTCGATATAGAAATCGTGTGTTACGACAGAGCTGTTAAACATGAAAAATAGGCGTAAAAGATTGAACCTCACACGTATGTCTGCGACGTGTTAACTCGCAAAATTCAAAGGAAAACATAAAACAAATTGAAAATTGGATGTGACAATGAGTATTGAAGTCTTTATTAATGAGTCTTGTATGTTAGTATTGATTGTAGATACGATATACTTTTCCTCACTATGTATGTTTGTCTATGTATGCATGTCAAATATTTCACGTAATTACTAAATTCATAGACAAACGTTATCCAATATGTATGAAAAAGGAGTGTCATGAATAGTGTTCAGCCCCAATGATGCATAAGGTAAATACTACGAAATGCACCCACCTACTTCACACTTTATAAGTTCTTTCAAGACTGAAAAGATATGGATGTGTGTTGGCTTTTTACAATGGAAGTAAGCGGTGCATGGTGGTAGCTTTGTGGTGGACAATGGTGCCGAGGAAGCGAATGATCACCGCCTGCCTCCCACCTATGTCACCGACCTTCTCCTTTGGTGAAGAGGCGAATGGTCATGATCTGCCTTCCGCCGACCAGTAGTGGTTGTGGATCTCATGGCCGCCACCTCCTGTGTCATGCGGAACGTTGGCGTTTGGTTGTCACCTGCGTTAGTCTCACACACACACACACCACACACACACACACACACACACACACACACATATATATATATTATATATATATATATATATATTATATATATATAATATATATATATATATATATATATATATATATATATATATATAATATATATATATAATTTAAGTGATGTATATCTAATAAACTAATAACAATTAACTAGTCCTCTAATTTGTGTTTTGAGATAGAAAGACAGTTGTATTGCTACCACCATCGTATACCTCATGTAAGGCCCCGTTCCCGGGCATCTTACGGTTGGTCATTCATTGCACTAAAAACGTTATAAAACGTACATTTATTTTGCAGCGGAATTTAAAACTTTCATTTATAACAAAAAACATGTCATTCATTCATTTACAACATTTGTTTTCATCTCAAAATACAAGACATGTCAAAATACGGATGCCAGCCTCCAAAATACTCCCAGTACCTTATGCATCCATGCCTGCAACTCCTCAGTATCAACATATACCTACCAACTATCATACATACAAAAGTCAGCGACGCTGAGTGAGTTCTAGTTTTATAGTAAAACATACTTTTCTGTGTTAAAATCATTCTTTACTTTATTTCAAAACATACTATACTTCACAATCGTTCGTGATCATGCATCATATGTACATACAGATAATATCATTATTATCTTTGTCATTACATTCATTCACTTTGTTCGTTCAACGTATTACATTATCGTTCACTTTTTTTTCTAGATCCGGTCAGACTTTACCCTCGTCGTAGCACTCCGCCACGATTACTGAGGTCGACTTAACAGGATCATGTTCTATACTTTATTACGATAATTCATTTACGTTTATTCATACGTTCGTTCTTTCATACATGATCTTTCGTTTGTTACTCTTTATTACTCGAATCTTGTCTCGTGCAATATCTCATGCTCGAAAGCTGATGTTGTGTCGGGGCCTGCTCACAAACCCCCGACTCATGTCCGAAGACTGACATAGCACCGGGATACGCGACAAAAGATCCCATATGAGTCAATCACAGGGATTGAACTCTATCCGAGTCTGTTGCAACACAAAGTCGCTCACCTCATTATCTCGTCTCATGCAATATCCCCGACTCATGTCCGAAGACTGATACTGTGGCGGGGCCTAATAAACAAACCCCCAACTCATGTCCGAAGACTGACACAGTACCGGGATACGCGACACCGATCTCATCATCCGTCACTTTCGTCATATGCAATACTCCCGACTCATGTCCGAATACTGATATTGTGCCGGGCCTGCTCACAAACCCCCGACTCATGTCCAAAGACTGACACAGTACCGGAGTACGCGATCTGTATCCTGTTTCATGCAATACCCCCGACTCATGTCCGAAGACTGATACTGTACCGGGGCCTGCTCACAAACCCCCGACTCATTTCCGAAGACTGACACACTACCGGGATACGTGACAAGGACCTCTTTCGAGTCTGTTGCGACACAGAGTCGCTCACCTCATATCTATGCTTGGCCTTATGTCACACCCCGGAAGTTATACGTAACTCGGGTAACAACACCCCCACCGAAGTCGGTAACAACACCCCCACCGAAGTCGGTAACAACACCCCCACCGAAGTGGGTAACACCCCCATCGAAATAGGTAACACCCCTATAGAAATGGGTAACACCCCTATAGAAATGGATAACACCCCATAGAAATGGGTAACACCTCTGAAGGTCAGTCACAAAGACCGGAACTCTTGCGTGCACACATTAGGATTTGCTAAACCTCATGCGGTAGAGCTTACGGCATTAAGAGCCATGCACCTCTGTACATGCTGCTTGCAAGCCTCTCTATATTTTCTCTCTTATGCATGCATTCTATCATTATGTTCCTCTTTTTATTATCTTTCACTTTAGGTTACATAATACTTTCATTACATTCATTAACGTTCAACGCAAAGCCAAAAGAAGACATACATACATAATAAGAAACATATAAACATAACATACACCATCACCATACATGCGACATCATACATACATAACACGCACACAAACATAAGCCATCATATCATAACCAGGCCTATCTCCCTATTTTGCCACTTAAAATCAACTTAGAAAACCTCAAGTCCAAATTGGGTGCATGGGACCTTCCAGGTGCATGAGCATAAAAAATTCTAAGTGTAAAACAGTCTGAGCGCATCGGCACTGTTTGGGCATTTCTGCCCTGTTCAGGGGCATGACACCTGTTCAGGCGCATCACCAACACTTAGCCGTTTCAAGCACTTGGGCGCATGGGCACTGTTTAGGCGCATGGCCAACACTTAGCCGTTTCAATCACTTGGGCACATGGGCATTATTTAGGCGCTTGGACAACTGTTTGGGCGCATGAGCCACCTCTAGGCGCATGGACCACTGTTCATGTTCATCAAACATTCTGAAATTTTTTCTATGTCATCCACATCACCCGATTATCATTCTAATCATACCCAAACACAGATCTAACATACTAAGGCCATCCAAGCATGCTAATCATCATCAAAATCCCATAATCAACACTATAACATACATACATACATACATCATTCGGACATAAAGCTATAAACCCACAGTTTCTTTAAAAGATGTTTACATAGTATGGATAATAGCCCCAAATCAGTTGAAAACTAGTAAAAGAGAGGGTTCTAGAAACTCACCTTGAGCAGCTTTTGAACAACTCTTCCAGTTCAACACCCACTTCGATTCAGCTCTTGAATCCTGAAAACAAACTCTAAACAACCAGAACTTCGGTCAAGAACTCAAAACCCAGCTGAAAACGAGCTCAAATAAGAGAAGACTTACCTTTTACAGCTTGTTCTTCCTCTTTCTCTCTCTAGAACCGAGAGTCTCTCTCTCTCTTCTTCTTTTCAGCCGTGAAGAAGAAGATGAAAAAGGAAGAATGGGCACCCATGCCCTTAAATCCTTAAATAATAAAAGTGTACTTTGTACACTTTTTCCCCTTCCACTTGTGTAAAGTTTCTATTCTTTCTATTTACTTTTTTTTCCTTTCGTTTGAATAGAAATTCGGGGTGTTACAAGTCTACCCCCCTTAAAGAGGTTTCGTCCCCGAAACCTGTTGCTTCTCGAATAGTTATGGGTAACACTGTCTCACCTCTTTTTTGATCTTGCATTTAACTTAGATCCGTTTAGGCTTTACTGCACCCGCACAAGTGAAACTGTCATCCTCCTTAGCCTATTCTCTTCTTCTTATTAGTAATGGTCACCAGTTGCTCCTCGTGGTTGGATACTCTGTCCATCTCAGTATTCTCTAGTAGCATGATCATAACCTCATCGGTTGAGCTCTTTCTTAGACGAGATGCATGGAACATTAGATGAATTCTATTTAACTCATCAGGTAGCTCCAATCGATGTGCCACTTCTCCTACCTGAGCAACAACTGAGAATGACCCTCCACACTTTAATATTAGCTTTACTCGATTTCAAATCAAGCAATCCGTTTTCCTGGTCGAAGCCTTCCTCATGCTTCATTGTCGTAGGTCGTCGCTGAACTCTTGGTTGTGCACGGTTGAGCAATCCATCTTCTTGCAACACCTGGGGTTTGAGTCATAGACTACTGATCAACTCACCCAGAGATGCATGTCCACCCACCTATGTCTGTCTTGAATAGCCTAGAACAAGCGCCCTCTCTATTCTATTGCGCAATCATCTAGGGCATTAGGTAACCTGGTAGACTTACTAATAATATTCTTACATTGAAGGGCTCATCGATCTTCCTACCCCTAGCGTGCAATATCACGGAAAATAACGGCAACAAAACTACTACTAGCGTCACAACTAAAGCATAGATGCATAAATCTAAACTTGTAAGAACGTATCTGACGTTACCTCAGAGTCGGACCTAGCCTCCTCCCGGTCATAGCGAAGGCTCTAGCCTTCACCCTCTGTTCTCCTTCCTCATACCGGAGCTTCCTCCGATCTTCTTCACTCCCGAACCTTCCGCTCTCGGCTTCTTGAAATCCTTGCTCATGTGACCTTCCTCTCCACAAGAATAACACCTCCCCATACCTCAATTCTTCGCCACATGTCCAGTCTTCCCATAACGGAAACAGACATTGCCCCCTAATCTACATTCCCTAGGGTGCCTGTGTCCACACTTGTCACACCTTTTGGACCCCGCACCAGTTATGACCACACGCTGATCATCCACTCGTGCACCCTTACCACCTGGAGCGGCTCCGCCACTTCCCAATCGCTTCCCGTTCCATTCTTGATCACCCTCTTCTTTCTTGCTACTTTCAGTCACCATCACAGATCTTTCATCATACAATCTCCCCGCCAAATCAACCGCCGACCTAAACGTGCTCGGTCGGGCAGCGATCATATGCCTACGGATGTCCGCCGGCAAGCCCTGAATGTACCTCTTGATCTTTCGTGAAAGAGGTGTCATCTGATCCGGCACTAGACGTGCCATCTCGTTGAATTTAGCGGTGTATTGCTGATGTGACATCGTTCACACCTCCAGCTGCAGGAACTCCCTTTCAACTTTATCCATCTCACGATAAGGATAGAATTCCTCAATCACCAGCCTTTTCAACTCTGGCCATCGCATCCTCCCGATAGCCCTGCTTCCCTCAACCTGGACGATATTATCCCACTAACACAAGGCTGAGTCCACAAAAGAATGGGCAGCAAACTTTACTTTCTAATCCTCCCGGCATTCGCTGATATTCAATACCGCTTCCATCTTTCTCACCCATCGGTGAGCAGTAGCAGCAGTACCGTTACCATCAAAGGTAGGGGGCTTTGCAAAACAAGTTCAATAATCATCAACTTGAGATTTCTTATCTCAGGGAAAAACTAGTTCGGAGACCTTTAAGAAGAGCTCAACTAGGAACACAAGAACCTATTAGTGTGATTGACCTAACTCCTATCTCACCAATGCAAGAGGGTGATGCTACCAAAAATGGGAGAAAGTCATTATAGTCACAGAACCTTGGAGTTCTTCAGGGAGTATGGACATTGAGGACTCACCATCCTCACTTGCAATTGAGCATACTCAGCATCTTCCTCAAGTTCTCATTGATGTGGACTCCATAGACTCCTACATTTAGAGTCTTTTTGAGGAAGGTATACCAAGGGCAATGTCATCTCCACCAATTTCAAATCACACTATTGGGTGGATGTATGATGAAAATAGAAGAGCCCTTGTCATTCAAAGAGTTCAAGGGCAGCAAGAAGTCTTCAACTTTCATACTTTGAACTTCTATGAAAGTCTTGATCTTGTAAGCATGCCACTTGTCAACCAAAGCCAATCTAGACAAGCTGGCTTAAAGAATTCAAGACAAATCACTATAGAGCTCAGCTTCAGAAGGAGACTAAGGAAATCAGGCAATTTCATTGGTCAACTGGATGCTAAGGCAGACCCTAAGATTAGCTTCATAGGGGAAACCTTGGCTGAAGGCCAAGTGGTAGAACTTAAGAGCCCTGTCTCACCATCAATTGCTGCAGAGGTTCATTCCCTTGATGAGACACTTGCTAGTGAAGGTGCATCTCAACCTCTCTCTGGCCATAGCTTAGAAGCTACACTAAGCAATGAAGACCAAAGCTCTCTCCACCATGAGTCACAAAGGTCTGTTAGTGACAAAGGAAAAGAAAAATAACTTCAGAGAAGATTGAGGAGGAGGAGAAAGAGAGAGGAAAACAAAGTTGAGGGAGAAAGTTCCTCTACTAGGTCTGCAAGACTCATGGAAGCTGCTATCAGGGCTGCCCCCAGGCCAAACACTCAAGATGCTGAGTTAAGGGCAGTCATGCTGCTACATTTCTTCCCTTACCCTTTTATTACATTGAGTTTGAGTACCTCAAACAACTTGAACTTGAGATAGTCAAAGAAAGAAAGATCATTAAAAGGAAGTTCAGGGAAGAGGTTGCAAAGTCAAGAGCCATCATTTAGAAAAGTATGAAGAATTCTGTTGATAGGCAGAGGATGATGAGCTTCTTGAAGGTGTATAGATTCTTCGAAAGGAGACTTGGTCCTATGTCTCTGTCCACCATGGATGAGCACATCAGAGTGATCAAGTAAATGATTCAAAGAGGGGAACTTATTGACTTACACTCCCCACCAAGTCAGGTCCCTCAGGAAGTAGAGATTAAGGTTGAACCATTTGAGACAACACAACCTGAATCTCCTATTGAGCCTCAACAAGCTTCCATTTCTGATCCATAGTAGGGTTCTGTCCCCTCTCAATCTGACCCTGTAAGAGAGGAAAATCCAACTGAGAAAGACAAAGAAGATCAATCAGGTGTTGCAGGCCAGTATTCTCAGTTAAAAGGTTCAAAGAGGAGAAAAAGGTTAGCTTCCAAACCAAAGCCAAAGAAGAAGAAGAAAGAAGCATCCATCTCCAAACGTCAGGATGAGTCAGAACATCCTAAGGATGCGTAAAAAGAGGATGATCCACCAACTCCAATTCATGTAGCTCCTCTAGCATCAGGAAGACCCATCTTATCCTAGACATACACTACAAATCCAGAAAGATGGTATGTCATCATTGATCAAGGTGTTGAAAATGTCTACACATGGCAGGATATGTTCAATCTGCCTCTACATGATCTCCTTGACATGAGAAGACACTTTGAGAGTCTGAGTGATCCTGATCATCTTATAAAGAAAGGGATGATCATTATCCTAATAAGGACTGTTGATATCTAAAGTCTTTAAAGTGTTTTGGTAGCATCAGCCTAAGGGGAATTTGTAAGGTTTAATATAAGGCTGATGCATGCACAAGTGTACTGAAGTGGAATGCTTCGGAAGTTTCACACACTGCCTTAGAAAATACTCGAAGTGTGAAATCTTCCAAAGCCAAGACCAATATCTTCCGAAGCCAAAGTTGAAGTCTTCCGAAGAGACAAAGTCTTCCGAAGCCAACACTTGAAGACAAATTTCTTCTGATGACTTTTAGAACATATGCTTTATCTAATGTACCTTTTACATAAAGTTGGACCCCTTTCCGCTACAACTCTGATAAGACACCAACTTTACATAAGTTGGTGAAAGGTCCATGCTTTTGGTAACTGTACATTGAGGTCTTGAGTCTGTAAGTTTCTACTTTATGTACTTTATCCTTTTTGTAATATATTAGGATGTGAGCTATGGCATGTCATAGTCACTAGTGAAAAGGCAATCTGCCTTTCGACTTTACATTTGATTTTGTTTGTTATCTAGTCAATTGTATCAAGTTGGCCTTCAAAGTATGGCCAGCTGTAGGATATAGTATATGTATCTCAAGTACTTGTAACTTTCTAATATGATTTTGTAACATTTGTAATAGAACTTGAGAGGCAATATACAATATTCTTGAAAACCAACTACTTGTGTGTTTTGCCATCTTGTTCTGTCTCATATTTACTTGTGTTCTTAGCATCTTTACAAATGGTTACCAGTTCCTGATCTGATCTGTTAAGTGTTCTTAGCAACTCTCCTCATTGTGTTGTTATGTTATAAGTGCATACCCTTCACCGGTCCTGGATGGAGTTCCTGCAAACTAAATTGTCTAGCTAGCCCATTTGAATCGCAAAATTCATTCAATGTATGGTTTCAAAATTCAGTTCCATTGTCGCTTCGGATGCACTTGGTTTTTTTGTCAATCTGATTCTCCAATAGTGTCGTGAGTTTTATCAGCAAATAAGATTTCTCATCTTTGGTTGTTAAAAAGAAAACCCATGTAAATCTAGAAAAATCATCAACAATGTCTAAACAATAAGCACGGCGTTCTAAACTCAAAACACTTACTGGAACAAAAAGATTCATGTGTAACAATTGAAGAATAGAATCAATTTTTGTATGAGCGACTAGTTTATGAGAAAGTTTATGTTATTTGCCTTTTGAACATGACATATAATGTTCAGATAATTGAAATTCTTTCAATGGTAGGCCTAAAACATGATTTTCTCTAACCAATTTGTTCATGTTTTTAATGTTAACATGACAAAGGCAATGATGCCATAACAATATGTCATTTTCAAAGGCTTTAGATAACAGACAAGATGTAGTTACAAAAGAATGAGATCCATTCATATCAAGCAATACATGTCTTTATCTCTTGGTGTTCTTAATAAAACCTATTCATTTGGAATGAAAAATCTTGGTTTAATATAAGCATTCTTTATCTGTAAAATGTATTGAATATTGTTTGTCACATATTTATGAGACACTTAAAAAATAATGTTTAAGTTCCTCAACAAAGTTGTTTTCCTTAAAGCTTAAGACATCGTTTGACATATTACCTTTCTTAGTTATCTTACCCCCTTTGTCACCGGCAAATATAACATAACATCCGTTATATGATTTAATGTTATGTAACAGAGATATGATACCAGTCTTATGCCTTGAACATCCACTATCAGTGTGGCAAACACTGTTGATGCTGGGTCTATGATGTTCCTACATGAATAAGAGATTTATTCAATTTTCTAACTCAAGCCATTGTTGACTGGAGTACACCCTTTTCATACAAATATGATACTAACTTCAGTGTCATATCTCTTTACCATTGAAGATATAATCTTCAACAATTTCAGGTTCTGATGTAAATGTTTTCATTTTTCATTCTTGAATTGGTTTAATCAATTTCTTGAAAGTGTTTTGTGTTGAAAATGTTTTATCATCTTTGACATGTAAAGACTTTTTAATGAATTTATTCTTCTGCAAATTTGTGTTCTTTTGAACATTTCAGTTGTCAACAAATGAGTTTGACTTACTTACATTCCTTTTAAGTTTAGCATTCATAAAGAATTGTTTTCTATTATTTGCAATAGAATTATAAAATCTTTGTTTACTTCTCAAAGAGCATTAAAGATGAAAATTTATAGCCATGTGATTCGGCTTTCCACATACATAACAATATTTATTATGATACATATTTTGTGCTCAAATTGGTTTTTCAAACTATTGATGATAACATCCACTGTTATCATAGAATCTGGCTTTAGAATTTCTTTGGTCAACATATTCTTGTACGGTCTCTTGTTTTTCCTTTTCATTTTGATTTATATCAAATATACACAAGGCTGTACGTGTTCCTTTATCTTTGATTTTTGAATGAACCGGAGAAGAACTAGTTTCTTTTGTACCTAAGCTACACACATCTTGTTTCACTTGATTAGCAATAATAGAATAATTAATTTTAAAGAAACTTGCATTTGATTCTTTAAAAATATACTCTTCTTTATCAATGTTAACTTTAGAAACAAATCTGTTCTTGAAATTCATTTTCAAGTCAGATAAAGATCATGAATTTCTTTTCTTTTCATTTGTCTTGAAATTTATTTTGGATTTTAATTTTCTTTTCGTGCTTGACATTAACAAACAATCAGCTGAAACATTCAAAACATCCAACTTTTCATTAATAAAAAATGATGAACTACGCTAAGACTTCTCATTACAACTTTATATTTTCAAATTCTAATTCATCATAACTAATCCAATCTCCAAGAAACCCATCCTTCTTCAAATTTTCTACACAAAAATGTCATGATTAATTTTAACTTCAGCCTTTATGATAGGATCAAAGGTCAATGGAATACTGACTAAAGATGTTAAGTCAAATTTTGGTTGAAAACCTAAACCGTAGTTCTCTTCATCATTGTTGTTAATTAATAAAGGTAAAGAGGTATAATCATGATTAATCGGTAGTGCAATGTTAGAGTAACCAACTCCTCCTTTTTCACCATTGATTTTCTGTGTCATTTGCGATGTCATTATACTTTCAACCATATTTGAAGACAATTCTTATTTTTCAACAATTAGTTTCGAAGATAAGAGTTCACTATTTAACTTGTTAATTTTCAAAGTAATTTTATTAATTCGATTTGTCAAATCCTTTATGTTACAGTCTTTATCATAAAAATTTATTTTTGACTAATAAATTGATTTGTTTAGACCATCTATCTTATATTTGAAAATTCTCTCAATTTTTTTTATATTTTTGTTGTTGATATTGAATTTTTTCAACTTTGATTATCAATTGTTCATTTTGAACTCTATATCTTTGAATCGTTTCAATACAATCATTTGAACAAATATAAAATATACCTCTTCGGTTTCAGCTTTCTTTTCTCTCTCTCCATGAACCACATTTACCATGAAGGCCTTTTGATTGATCTTAATTGCTTCATCCATTGGAGTAGTCACAATAGCATTTTCTGGAATATCACATGTAGTAACTAGAGTAGTCTTAACAGCTTTGATCTATTTTTGTGTTTTAACTACAGTAAACTCAACAACTTTGTGTTCATTTATCACCTCTTGAGCTAGAGTAATCTTAACAACTTAGATTTCAACAAAATTTTGGCATATCTTCACCAATCACTTCAACTCTCTTAGTATCTTTATCATCCTCTTTCTTAACTTATTATCCCTATTCCTCAGTAAACACTCCACTTATCAGATCTTCGGAAACAAATTCAGCAAACAGATTTTCTTCAACAATTTCTTATTCTGTCTGTATTTTTTCCAAAAGAACAATGGACATCTTAATATCCAAAGCTTCCATTTGTTTCGACCAATCATTGTTTTTATTTGTTTGAGACACAAGAGCCTTGGTCTTAGATGTAGTAAATTGGTCATTCTTTGTTTCCACTTCCATAGTTACCATCCTTTTACCTTGATCATTTTAACTGTTCCTAACTTCAGTACTCTCTTTCAAAATGACTTGGTTATCATAGTTATAACATCTTAGGTTTGACTTGTCAAAACTTATCTTACTGGAATTGTTTAAACCAAAAACCTTTCTCCTATTTCTTCTTGCAAAATTCTTAGCCCTATAAACCACCATTGCCATTTGATATTTTATATCATTCTCCTCAACATCATAAGGGTTTACTTGTTGCAAATGATCAACCTAGATGTTAGGTAGATTGATTCTTCCGGTAGAGAAGGCTTCATAGTTGTTCTTGAATAAAGTAAAAAGAGCTAGATGCTCTTCAGCTATCTGAATGGATTTTTGTTTTGCTAAGAATTCAAAATGAAAGCTTGTTTTATTGGTTGAGTGGTTTGGGTTGGTAAGTAGGTTTGAGAGTCAGGTTGGGCTTGAGTTTGGACATATGGATTTGGTGAGTGGTTGGATAATGAGCCAAAGAATTAAAGTACAGCTTTGTCTTTCACACTTGAGCAGAAGATGATGACTGTTGTAACTGGCATTGCTAAGAGTAGCTGACATAGTATTGATGTAATTAGTATCCCTTTTCTTATCATCCATGTCATAGGATTAATTGTAGAAATAAGATCACTTAAAGGCAAGAAAAACAAATTTTTTGTCCTTTTAATAGTGGCACAGTTTGTTATTCCAGCTATAAGTAGAGAGTTCAATATTTTTTTGTTGACTGATATGTTTTCTAAAGTTATCCCCACACTTTTGACTTTGGTGATCAATTTCACAAACCTCAACATTTAAGCTTCTAAAGTCTCACCATGAATATGATTAAACATATTGAATTCGTGGTTGAGCATATCCTTCCTGCTCTCTCTCATATCCTTACTCCCCATAATCTGTTCTTCCGTAGCATTTCACAAATCCTTCACTTTAGTTTAGTCTTTAAACCTTTGTGTAGTCTCAGTTGTGAGTGCCATTATGATATATGCATAAGCTTTATCATCAAGTTCTATTCTTTTAAGATAATCTTCATCCCATAGATGTCATTCCTCTTTCTCGATTTTGTTCAAAGGAATATGCGGACCCTGCTTGATATATCTCATCATCTGGGGCTGAGTATATATAACATGATTTTGAAAACAACATGCCCAATCCGGGTAAATTTCTTCATTCAACAAACGAGAAGGCTTTGTGCTTGTGCCTATCTCATTATCCAGATTAAGTGTTGGAGTAATATTCTTTAGATTCGCCAAAGAAAGTTCTTGAAAGAAACTTATAAATTTTCTTCAAAAATCAAAGTTCCCGTGCGAAATGTTAAGGTTGTTACGCGAATGATATCCTTTTGTAACAAACTTGTAACCGCCACGTGCTAGAAGTAGTCTTTTTGTGTGAAATAGATGTTTTCACACAATACACAGTAGTTTTCACCTGAATCAATTTGACCAATTCAAAACTTTACAGGTTCAATTTTAGTCCAAATTGATTAGATTCTATTTAATGAATTGTTCAATTAATGAATTAAGTTCAAATTTGATCCTAATTGTCTCTAATTGATTCGATTAAGCCTGTTTAAGCTCAAAAACATCATCAATTCATCAACCGATGAACTTATCAGCTTCATCATATTAAAAATTGATCAAAATCAATAAATAGAAAGTTTATCTCAAGAAACAATCAATTTGATGGTTACGAACTCTTCAAATCACTTGTTCTATCTTCAATTCAATCGATCCAGAGCATACCAAGCTCTGATACCAATTGTACGGATCGTTACAATATTCAGATCGATCTATTAATTGTGAATGCGGAATGTAAACAATTATGGATTAAGTAGAATTGTAGAATGGATGAACACAAAGTAAATAAACTTCTCTTTCTATTGCTCTCTAAATTCAAATGTTTTCAAATGATTACAAATTCAGGAAAGTGAATAAAAGCTTAACAATAACTAAACAAACTAATTATTTATACTAATTAGTAAGTTCTCGCGCGATATCAGCTTCTCACGCGACAGGAATAAGTCACACGAAAAGTGAACTTCTCGCGCGGCTACTATGAACTTCTCTATTGACTTGATATTGAACTATGTCTTGATTTGATTTTCCAAGCCTTTAGGTTAACCTCTATAAAATTTAGAGGAGTATAGTAAAAGTAATACCATGGAATATAGCCTGAATGTCTGTCTTTATAAAATCATTCAGATGTACACATGATAAAAACCAAAAAGGTTTAAAGTAGCAAAGAAGAAGCAAGCAAGGTTCTAACTCCAATGCTAAATTTTGGTTCTAACCGTTTTGTTAATTCTCACCTATTGACCTTTCTATTATTTTTTGCTGCCTCAATCATGTGTTCTTGTACTCTAATTACTTCATCATCTTGATAGAATGCTAAACAATTTTTGAACAACAACTATAGAAATAAAAGCAACATTATTTGTTACTCGATCTGAATTTACATCTTTTCTATACTAAGGGTATATTAATTGGTATATGAAAATGAAATGGAGTAGTGAATCAAATGGATGAGCAGGAGAAATATACAAAAGAAAAAATAGGAGAACTATTACTCTATTTGGAATCTTGAAATAATAATATTAGACAAAAGAGGAGGGGTGGATTTGGAGTGCTTAATATGAAATGGAGTAGTGAAACAAATGGATGAGCAGAAGAAATATACAAAAGAAAAAGGAGAATTATCACTCTATTTGGAATCCTGAAATAATTGATATTAAATAAAAGAGGAAGGGGTGGATTTGGAGTGCTTAGAAGAAATGTAAATTTTATGTAATTGGTGATTTCATTCGATTGACGAAACAAACACTTTTTTATCATTTTGTTTTCTCATAATGGTCGATTCCATCGTGTTTGTCATTCTTGAATACAAACACTAGTAAACAGTACATTTAATATATGAGATAATAAATAGATGAGAGAATGAAATGTATAATAATAATAAAATGGATCATTATCATTTTAATGTTTAGTTTAGCTAACCTATAAAAATATTAGATTATCAATATCTTGTTTCTAGACAAATAAAGAAAAAAGAATAATATGCAAATGACAAAGATACCCCTATCTTAAAATAAAGAAATTTTATCAATACATCGGATATAGTAGGAAAGGCGGTTGCGGTGATGGTACTAACGGTGGTTGTGGCGGTGATAGTGATGTGGTGGCGTATGATAATGGTGGTGCTCAAGTAGTTTTTGTGGTCAGATGGGGGGGGGGGGGTCAACGCTGACGGTTGTGATGACGGTGAGGATGGCAACAACATTGATGGTGGTGGAGATAACAACAATGGTGGTGGTGGAGATAACAAATGGTGGTGGTGGCGATGTTAGGGGTGTTCCAAGTCATGTAGTTCTGCTAATTAGAATAGTGTAACACCTAACAACACAAAACCTAAAATTCAACCTAAAAACCATTTATATATTAAAATTAACCCATTCAATACTTCAACAAATTTCATGCTATTATGCTCATAGCTAACGGATAATTGATTCAACATGTATACAACTTACATAGTTAAACATTATTTTTTATTAAATGTAAAAATAGATGACTGACCAATAATTATGGTTTCGAGAAATGAAAAACTAAACACCATGTTGACTAGATGGGTCAAAGAAGCTTGTTTATGGAACGTTGGTTTAGTTTTAAAGTTTGATGTTGATTTTTATATTTTTTTTCTAAGAAATTAAAATTGGATTTAGGTAATCTAAATTATCACCCACTAGTCATTAATAATCCATACTAAAAATATTAGTAATGCTCTTAACTTTCATTTTGTTAGTTTTTAAGAACATCAATATCATAATTATCAGAGTAAAACAGGATTTACATGTATTATCATAATTATGATAAAGTAAAACAAGATTTACATTTTATAGCGGTGATGATGACAAAAGCAATGGTGGTGGTGGTAGCCACGTGATGTGGTGGTTGTGGGGGTGGTCATGGTAATGTTAAGAAAGTAATGTGAAAGAGTGAATGAAAAAAGAAGAAGAAGAAGAAGAAAAAGAAGATGTGATGAATAGACTTAATGTGTTTCTAGAAATATGAAATCCATGTATGATTGATTTTTATTTAGTTGACCAACAACCAACCCCTATTTCATTTCTTAATATTTGTACATTTTTTCCACCTACCCTTCCTAGTTACCAAATTTTGGATCTAGAAAGGCTGGTGCAACGAAAACCAAACACTTTGATTATTTTAGTATAACTTATAAAGGACTTCCGAAGCTGAGTATGGAACTTCCGAAGGAAATGGTGTTCTTTTGAAGATAAAGAGCAAGATCAACTTGCGAAGGAAATCTTCAACTTCCAAAGAAAAAGTCTTCTCTTCCGAAGTTCAACACTCAGAAGAAATCAAAGACAAAGACTTTCGAAGTAGAAGTCCTCAAGCTACGGAATAAGCAGCCTCTTCCGAAGTATAAAAGGCTTCGGAAGAACTTGTTCTTCCGAAGCCAATTAACCTTCAGAAGATGCTGTCGCCGACGAGTGGAAATAAGTATGGTTCATCTGACACTTCACTAAAGACCTCTAAGATACTGCATGGCGCTTTCTAAAAGGCCATGCAGTAGACCATACTTTATTCCACTGTCCACTTTTATTTGTTAGTACAGTTGCCAACTTTAGTTAGTGACAAAAGGTAAGTCATGGACATGTCATGACTACCATATCTTAGATAAGATATTATCTAAGATACCTTAACTATAGTCGTGTAGTATCTACTTTAGTTTAAGATTCGAACTGGTATCAAAGTATAACCGCTGTAGGTGATTGGAAATATAGTTTCTCATTGTAACTCTTGTATCATGCTTGTAAGAATCCTGTAAACTTTGAGTTGAGAAGTAATATATACAAGTACCTTTAAAATGATTTCCTTGTGTTCTTAAGTTACTTAGTATATTATAATCAACTCTTTGAGAGATTTTGCTTCATCATAACCGTGTGAGTGTAAGTGAGTTTGAGAGAAAACCAAGTGTTAGTGACATATATCGATCCTGCAATTGGTATCAGAGCTTCTTTGGCTCTTGATTGTGTGATCTTACCATCCAAATCAACTTGTTTTCTCTCCTCCTTTCATCACACTCTAAAATGGCCCTTATTCAGAAATCTGAAGTGGAGATGGGGACAAGGACTAAAGCACCAATCATCACCCTTGAAAACTTTAGACAATCGAGTAGACGCATAGAAGGTTTCATCATGTACCTTGACGGTAAAATGTGGTTATCTATTGTCAATGGTCCTTACAAGCCAAAGGTTGCTACACCAGGAGGAAGGGTGCCATGATCGAAAAGCTTGTTGAAGACTACTATGATGAAGATCGAAAGAAGATGGACATAGACAGCAATATTATGACTGCTCTAATGACTGCTATACCCAACTCCATCATGATGGGGTTTGAGCATTTCAAGTCAGCTAAAGAGCTGTTTGATGCACTGTCTCAGATGTATTCTAACTCCAATGATTCAAACAAATATTCACTCAAACAACAGTTTGAGAACTTTGCCTACATTGCTGGAAAGACCCTCACCCAACAATACTTCAGGTACATTGATCTTATCACTTCCTTTAAGTTATGGGAGTTGCCATTGACTTGAGAGACCTCTCAAGGAAATTCATGAGTGCACTCCCAAATGAGTGGACGTTCTACTATGTCTCCATCAAGAGGATAGATAATCTGAACTCCCTAACCATGACTAAACTATACATCATCCTTGATGGATATCGTGTAGAGATGGAAAACAAGAAGGGCCATCCAATGAGTAGACCCTCAAGCCTTCCTAGTATCAATGCTTTAATGGTTGCTCAAGGGTCAAGACTCAATCAACCTCAATAGTACCTGACTTACTCTCAGCATCCATCCTGCTCTTCAGGACCCTACATCATATTTTCTGAGACTACGAGGTCTCAGCAGGCTCAACAAAGTTCTTTCCAAGATAGTTGTGCCTTTGTCTCAGAAATGGGTACTTTAATGATCATCAATTCTACTTTGATGATCTAGAGTTCTTCAGTTTAGATGATATAGAGTACGTGGACATAGTCCGACAAATGGCGCTGCTTACCCATAGAGCAAAGAAGTTCTTCAAAAGAATTGGAAGGCAGTTCCCTCAAAACCTAGCTAAAAACAAGTTTGGGTTTGACAAAACCAAGGCAAAGTGTTACAACTGTAACCAACTTGGTCACTTTGCTAAGGAATACAAGGCTCCCAAGTTAAATCTAGGAACATCTCATGCCTTCTCACATGCCTCTACACCTAAAGCCCCTAGAAGTCAACTGAAATAGTAGCTGTAGCTCAAGAAGTTGATTGTAGCTTCATGGTATGGGATGTGACTCCTGCTCAAGCACTCATGGCTGGAACAGATGACATCAAGGTATGTGAACATCTCTGTACTCCAGCTTGTATTGCTAAGGTCAAATTATATCAGGACTACAATATGAAGATTAAATCTGACATTGAGTCTTTAAATATTTTAAAATCTGATTTTAAAAGAGTTGAATCTGATTATCAAAGAAAAATTGAAGAGTTAGACAAAATTATGTCTCTTTTGAAGCATGAACACACAAACTACAAAACTCAAATAAAGGACTTAGTATTCAAATTTTCTGAGGCTCAAGCCCAGCTTATCATAGCTGAGGCTCAAGCCAAGAAGCATGCTATCTTAAAGCAAAACTTCCAAGCCATCCTTGCATCATCCTCTCATTCTTTATTATCAAAACAAAGGTGGGTTGGGTGGACCAATGGAATTGCTCCACCACACACTTATGAGTCTATTAGACAACCAAGGTGTGGTACTGTAAAACAAGAGGTCCTATCTGTTGACCCACCTTCTCATGAGTCAAAGAATGATACAAGCGTAGAGACCATCACAGGGAAAATCCAGGTAGACCTAATCCCTCTTATTAGTGATGACCAACCCCTTACCACCAAAGCTAGAAGAACCAGGCTAAGGTAGCCAAATAACTGCCAAGAAAGTGGCTGAATCAAAGCTAAAGATTGACCCCAAGCAAAAGGGTGTGTTCATCTTAGTTGGATTCTAGGTGGTGGGAACTTTTGAACTTGGAAAAGTGTGTAGTACGAGCACACCTATCCAACAAAAGGATCAGAAAGGAAAGGGAAAGATTGTTGTTGAAGAGAAGAAGAACAAGAAACACCAGCTTTCATATTCCCAAGAAGACTAACATTGTAGGCATAATGTAGTCCTGTAAACCATATGGCCAAAGATTGTTATTACAATCCTGCTAGCACACGTTATTTAATAATGTTAAGAAAGGAGGAGTCAGGGAAGGTTTTTCATTTGGACCCTATCAAATGGTCCAAGTGATGAAGAAGGGAAAGCTTGTTTCCAAAGCAATGTTGCTTTCGGAAGAAAATTTTTCTTCCGATTGGAAAATGGCTTCGGAAGCTAAAGTTGTGAAGACTCAGAAAACCAAGAGAGTTCCCTTGAAACTATCCCAGAAGAAGACAACTTCGGAAGAGAATATGGTGAAGGCTTCTTCCGAGAAGAAAGAAGCTTTAGAAGAATGCCATGCTACTAAATCATTAACAAGCTCATCCTCTATGATCAACCAAGGGATGAAATGGAAGATCAAATTAGATGTTGCAGCCTAAGCCTCCTGTTCACAAATGTTTATTGAACCCCATGCATAAATTTTGGTTCAATAAAATCCTTATTGGAAGAACCCAAGACCAATAAGGCTTAGGTTTCCAATAAAAACCAAATGTTTCACCTTATGTGTAGGAACATTCATATGACAAGAACAATAACATATGGATTCTAGATAGTGGATGCTCCAGGCACATGACTAGGAATAGATCTCTCTTTCAACAAGTTCAACATTTTGATGGAGGTCATGTTCAGTTTGGAGGTGAGGCTGGAGGATACATTTCTGATAGAGCGAGGGTATCCAACGACAAGTTAAAGGTTGACAAAGTACACTTTCTCAGATAGCTTGAACACAATCTTTTAAGTGTTTCTTAATTCTGCTATCAAAAGCACCAAATGCTTTTCATAGAACATGAGTGCATTCTCCTCAGACCTGGGATGACCATTCCTCCAGAATTGGTGCTTCTTAGATCTCCCAAGAAAGAGGATATGTACAAGCTAGATTTGAACTATGCTTCCCCACTGGGAGAAGTATCATGCTTTCTTTCCAAAGCTGATGGTGATGAGTCAACATTATGGCATAATGAATGTGTCATGTCAATTTTAAAACCATGAATAAACTGGTTAAAAATAACTTGGTACATAGTTTGCGTAAAAAGGAATTTTCTTCAAGGATAACTATGTTGCATGCCTGGAAGGGAAGCAACACAGGGCATCTCATAAATCCAATTTGTTAACTCTATCACCACCTGATAACACTTATTGCACATGGTTCTATTTGGTTCAACAAGTATAATAAGCATTGGAAGGATATCATATTTCCTTGTGATAGTTGATGATTTCACAAGATTTACATGGGTATTCTTTTTAGGAACTAAGGATGAAACTATTGAAACGTTAAAATTCTTTTATTCTTAAATTAGAAATCAAAATGATCACAAAGTAAAGATAATTAGAAGTGATCAAGGGACTGAGTTTCAGAATCAAGTTCTTGACTCATTCTGTAACTCAAAAGGGATTGACAGGCAATACAATGCTCCTAGAACTCCTCAACAAAATGGTGTTGCTGAGAGGAGGAACATGACACTTATTGAGGCTGCTCAGACTATCTTGGCTAATTCAAAGCTATCTCTTACTTTCTGGGTAGAGGCATTTAGCACTACATGCTATGTGTAGAACAGATTTCTTGTAGTTAAGCGACATAGAAAAACCCTTATGAGCTATGGAACAAGAGGCCACTGTTCATTGGCTTTCTAAGGTTCTTTAGTAGCAGCTGTACCATACTTAACACAAAAGACAATTTGGCAAAATTTGCTAAAAAGTCAGATTGTGCCATCTTTGTTGGATATTCCTCCAACTCTGTTGCTTATAGAGTTTATAGTATCAAAAAGCAACAATTTCAGGAATCATCCAACATTGTTATCAATGAGCACACTCCTTGTGTTAGGGGGAATGACCCTGATTACATTTTGGACTTAGAATAATTTCCCAAGTATTCTAATCTATCTTGTGAGAATGTTTCAGCTAGAACAGTACTCAAAATGATTCTAATCAACTGTTTGAGTTATCCATGCCCTGTTCAAGTTCTCTAATAATGACTGAAGATCCAACTCCAACTATCTTAAGATCAAATAGCATAACTAATTCAAGAGATAGTGAAGTTTCAACTACTGTTCTATCTATTGAGACTCAAAACTCATCTAGTGACACTACACAACACCCATCTGATAGAAGTAATATTCTAAAGGAACAGGAAACTGTTAATGCTGCTTCTTAGCCAATCATTGATGATGATGTTTTTCTTTCATTCAATCAGTCCTCATTGAACGACATTGAAACAACAACTAGTCCAAGTGTTCATTCTCTTGAGTAAAATATTTCCAACCTGGATTTATCTTTGCAACTGGAAGTGATTCCTAGACTAAGGATTCATAACACTCATCCAGTTGAGAACATCATAGGAGAAGTTTCTAAAGGTGTGAGAACAAAGGGACAAAGTCATCATGGGAATGTCTACCTGTACTCATGCTTTTTTTCTCATATGGAACCCAAAAAAGTAAAAGAATCCTTAAAGAATAGTAGTTGGGTTGAATCAATGCAGATGAGTTACTTCAATTCAAGAGACAAAAGGTATGGAACCTTTGTTCCTTACCATCTTGTCAAGTACCTATAGGCACCAAATAGGTTTTCAAGAAAAAGAGAGATGATAGAGGCTTGATCATAAAGAATAAAGCTAGACTGGTTGTTCAAGGATACACCCAAGAGGAAGGAATCGATTAAACTGATGTCTTTGCACCTGTTGCAAGACTTGAGGCGGTTAGGATTTTCCTTGCTTATGTTGCATTCAAGAATTTTACTGTCTATCAGCTTGATGTCAAGTGTGCCTTTTTATATGGAAATATAGATAGGAGGTCTATGTGTGCTAACCTCCAGGATTTGAAGACCCACCGCACCCTAACTATGTGTGCAAGCTGGATAAAGCTCTTTATGGGCTGCACCAGGAACCTAGGTTGTGGTATGAGACATTGTCTTAATTTCTCCTAAAGAATGGTTACACTAGAGGTACCATTGATAAATCTATTTTCATAAGAAGTCTGGGAAAACATTGTTGGATCAAGAAGAAGGCTGATCCAACCAAAACCAAGCACTTAGACAATTTTTGGTACAACTAATAAAGGACTTCCGAAGCTAAGTACGAAACTTTCGAAGGATATGAAGTTCTTCCGAAGACAAAGTGAAAAATCAACTTCCGAAGGAAAAGCTTCAACTTTTGAAGATGAAGTCTTCTCTTCCGAAGTTCAAGACTTAGAAGAAATCAAAGACAATGACTTCTGAAGCAGAAGTCCCCAAGCCACGGAAGAAGCACCCTCTTCCGAAGTATAAAAGGCTTCGCAAGAACTTGTTCTTCCGAAGCCAATTACCTTCGGAAAATGCTGCTAATGGACCAGTGGACATAACTATGGTCTCTGACACTCCGCTGTAGACCTTTGATACTACATGGCGTTTTCCCAAAAGGCCATGTAATTGACCATACTTTATTCCACTGTTCAACTTTATATGTTAGTACAAGTTACCAACTTTAGTTGGTGACAAAAGGTAAGCCATGGACATGTCATGACTACCATATCTAAGATAAGACATTATCTAAGATACCTTAAAATATAGCTTTGTAGTATTTGCTTTAGTTAGAGGATTCTAGCTGGTATTAAAGTACATCTGGCTGTAGATAGTAGTATATATAGTTTTTCATTGTAACTCTTGTAGTAAGATTGTAAGAGTCTTGTAAAGTTTGAGTTGAAAATTATATATACAAGTATCTTGAAATTATTCTCTTGTGCTACTTGGCATATTATAATCAACTCTTAAATGAACTCTGCCTCTTGAGCGTTTGCTAATGAATTTGAGAGAAAATACTTGTGTTGAGTATCAAAACCGATCCTGCAATTGGTATCAAAGCTTCTTAGGCTCTTGATTGTGTGATCTAACCTTCCTAATCAACCTCTTATTTACTCACTCTTTTACAACACTCAAAACATGGCCTTGAACCAAAAATCTGAATATGAAATGGGGACGATGAATAAAGCACCCATCATCACCCCAGAGAACTTTAGACAATGGAGCAGACATATAGAAGGGTTCATCACACATCAAGATAGCCGCATGTGGACATCCATTTCCCATGTTCCGTACAAGCAAAAAGCGGTTTAACTTGCTGGTGGGGGTGCCATGATAGAGAAGGCAGTGGAGGACTACTCTGAAGAAGACCACAAGCGGATAGACATTGATGAAAAGGCAATGACAGTCTTGATGATAGCAATTCCCAGCTCTATTATGGCGGGGTTTGAAAATTGCAAAACTGCTAAGGGACTATTTGATGCCTTAACCCTGATGTACTCCAACCCTAATGATTCAAAGAAAGATTCCCTGAGAGCAGCAATTTGAGAATTTCACTCATATTTCAGGTACATGGATCTTATCTCTTCCCTTCAGTCTGTGGGAATAGCTCCTGAATTGAGAGACCTCTTAAGGAAATTCATGAGTGCACTTCCCAACGAGTGGACGTTCTACTGTGTCTCCATCAAGAGGATAGAGAACCTGAACACACTCATAATGACTGAGCTATATGATATTCTTGATGGATACCGTGTAGAGATGGATAACAAGAATGGCCGTCAAGGAAGCAGATCTTCAAGCCTTTCCTCAAGCAACGCTCTCATGGTTGCTGAAGGCTCAAGACCCTCTCAACCTTAGCAGTACCTGCCATACTCACAGCAGACGTCCAGCTCTTATGGCCCTTATATCACATTCCCTGAGACCCCAAGGTCTTAACAAGCTCAGCCTAGTCCCTTTCAGGACAGTTGTGCTTTTGTCTCTAGGAGTGGACACTCTAATGATTTTCAGTTTTGTTTTGAAGATCTAGAGTGTTTCAGCCTAGATGAGGCGGAGTACATAGACATAGTCCAATAAATGGCGCTGCTAACCTATAGGGCAAAGAAGTTCTTTAAGAGAACAGGAAGGCGGTTCCTCATAACCAAACAAGCAACAAGTTCAGGTTGGACAAAGCAAAAGCCAAGTGTTACAACTATAACCAACTGGGTCATTTTACTAGGGAATGCAAATCTCCTAAATCAAATGCCTCATGCCTCCTCACATCCTTCCACACCAAAAGCTGCTGGAAAATCAACTAAAACCGCTGTTGTGGCACAAGAAGTTGATTGAAGCTTATGGTCCAAGATGTCAACCCTGCACAAGCACTCATGGCTAGAACAGACAACTCTAACGTATATGAATATCTATGTACTCCAGTATGTATTGCCAAGGTTAAAATGTACGAGGACTATAACATGGAAATTTATAGATACATGTGTATCTAGTTTAGGAGCTTAATGTAAAATGTCTTTCATGTCTTACATATATGTAATTGAATGGGTATAAATGAAATACAATGTGTGGTTGATGCATATAATGTTTAATATTTCATTGATTATGGTGTGATAACGCATATTGAACTAACTATATAGGTTTGTGGTTGTTTACATTATTCTTAGTCAATAATGATTGAGAAACATGTTCAAACTTAATCGGGTGAAGTTCACATGCGAATGGACCATGCTAATGGACCATACGCATGAGTACTTCATGCAAATGTACCAGTCGCAAGACTAAACCAGGAGACTGGATCAGTCACACGATTGAGACATAAGATTGACCCAGTCGCACGACTAGACCTTCAGTCATGCGGATGGATCAATCGCATGCTTTAGTTGCACGACTGAACCATGCTAATGGTTCAGTCGCACGAATGGAAAACCCTAACCTATAAATACCATCTAATTCGTGGAAAAATGTAACAATTCAAATACCTACGCACAAAATCGTACCTAGCTGACCAAAGACTCAAGAAGACCTGTTCCAAGTTCATAGATCACAGTTGCTCGTGTTCTAATCATTCATAACGTTTCATTAATCGTTAGAGGGATCATAACTGTGTTCTCCCAGATTGGATTGCCAATCAAATAGGATTCTGCACTATTTGAGTTGGTATACACGCAGAATCAGTTAGTACTCCGTAACTAAATGGTCCCAACAAGTGGTATCAGAGCTTTGGCTCGTGATTTTGCATGTGATTCAATCGTTTTCAGTATAAATCTCATGTTTTTGCAGTCAAAAACATCATCTTTTTTGTAAAACAGTGTTTTTCAGTGTCTCCAGGTCTAAAAGTTCACGTTTTCGGGATTACGGCAAATTAGAGTTCGTGAAAATTCATAATTTTGTGTCAAAGTACCAAAAACCTTGAATTTTAAAAACCCCAGCTTCAGTCGCATGATTGACTCGACCGCATGACTGAACTCATTCACACCTCCCATACGCACGATTGAACTCATTCATTCATCCATTCGTACGATTGAACACCCCATTCGCATTGTTCATCCACATCTATCCAATCGCACGATTGACTCTTCTGCATTTGTTCAATCGCACGGTTGAGCCATCTGCATTTTTCAATCGCATGGTTAGCCCAATTGCATCCCTTCATTCGCACTAGTGAAACAGGTTGTTCTAGAAGTCAAATTAAATAGAAATGGAAGATCAGTACTCAGCATCTACTGTAGGCAGGGATTCACGGCTCCAGAATCTATTGCTTCTAGAAAATGAAGTTGGGAATGATAATAAGCCCCCTAGGCTCATAACGTTAGATGATTACCCACAATGGAAGCAAAGGTTCGAGATATATTTAAATGGAGTTGATCCTAATCTATGGGAATCAATCGAGACAGGGTATAGTATGCTGGTTGGTGCCGATGGAGTTAAACTTACCTTAGGAGGCATGACTAATAGCTAGAAGGTAAAGTACAATGCAGAGAAGAAAGTGTATGCTTTGCTGACTCAGTCATTCCTAAAGATATATTCCTTCAGTTTTTGAGAACAGCAAGCAAAGAAGCTATAAGATGCTCTGGAAAAACGGTATGACGAGAATGTATCGTTAAAAGCCCTAAAGGCTAAGGCTTTGAAGAAGGAGTTCTATAACTTCTCATCTATGGGTAAGGAGAGTTTGGATGATGTTATAGACCTCTTTTACCACTTAATGAGTGAGCTGCACACTCATGGCGTTGTTACGTCCATGGAAGACAAGGTGTCGAATTTCGCAGATGGCTTGCCAGAAAAGTGGGTTTCAGTTGTATCAAACCTCAGACAAAATGACATGCTGGCAAAGTTGGATATCAACGATTTCATTCTGAAGCTAAGAGAGGAAGAGTGAGATGAAGTAAGGTAAGGTCACAAAAGAGTTCATATGATCAGAACCCCTCACTATACAATTCAACTCCTCAACCAAAAACGTCAGGAGCACCACTTCAAACAACATTCGTGTCGAGTTCAGCTGCTCCATCCCAATAGCACCTCAACCCAATGCTACAAAATTGAAGACCGAGAATCTCGGTAATGTGACTGTAGAGGTAGAAAAGGAGCATATGGACCTCCTAGCAGCTGTTGTTCATCCTATGACGGTCTAGTTGCAAGAAGGATAGGAAACTGCCATCTGGAAGATGAAGACTACGAGCAAGTAGACGAGAATGAGCTAGAAAGGATGGACATTATGTGGGCTCTTGCTAATGCTGTGGAGGGCAAAGAAGTTTGTTGATAAGATAGGACAGAACTTGATAGCCACAAAGGATACAACTTTTGGTTTTGACAAAACCAAAGTTACTTGTTTTAATTGTGGAGAGAAAAATCACTTCAAACGTGAATGTGTGAAGCCCAAGAAGATAGGCAATGGTAATCCGTTCTCATCCTTCAATCGCCAAGATAAACCCACAAGTAGTACTGCTTCATCAAGCAAGGATCCTAAGGCCTTGACTGCTCAAGATGACAAAGGGCAAGATTGGACCTTTTGGTTTGTATCTCCGGGAGAATCCAACATTGCATGTGTTGAGGGTTTGGATGACGACTCTGCAAGCGAAGGTGATATAGCAGTGGAACTCGTGATGTAGAATAATGAAGAAACTACAAATGTAGTCAATCACCTGAATGAAGAAGGTCAAAGTTCTACATGTTCAGAATCACCAGCACCAGAAAAGTCAAACTTTGCTATGATGGCTGATTCAACCGAATCTTCTCAGGTAAGTACCAAAACCCAACGGTTTGATAGTCATGCTTGTAATGAATGTAATAAATTTAGAGAAAGCATAGACTCAAAATTTGCTAGGTTCTTAGATCACAATGATAGCTTAGTAAATGACTTATAACTGTGCACAGAAGCAAACAGGATTTTAAAACAAAATGAGCACAGTTACAAAGAGAAAATATAACAGTTAAATGAACAACTAAGGGAAACCGAAGTTGTATCTTTTAACAAGAAAATGACATAAAGTTCTATTTAAACTCCCTAGAAGAAACTAAGAAACAAAAAGCAGTTTGGAAGTCGAAGTAAATTCTTTAAAACAAAAGCTGCATAGTTGGACCAGTTCTACTCACATAATCCAACACTTAGTAAGAGAACGCAACAACAAGGAGGGTTTGGGTTATAAAGTGGTTCCACCACTACATGAGACCTTATTGAATGCTAAATGCAAACCAATTAATGACAACCCAATCAAGGATTATGTGGTGTCCACTCCTCTTGTAAGTGATCCAGATTCCACAAGTAGAACTATTGAATCTGTCAATAAACAAAAGGAGACCACTTTAAAGTCAAAAGGTAAAATTCCTATTGTTAATTTGGATGAACAATTTGAAAGGGTTAAGGTAAAGTCAGGTTCAAACAAGTCCAGTTCTGAACCCAAAAAGACCAAACAAGTTAACCAAACACGTGCATCATGTTTAAGTCCAAATAAACAAAAGGGTAAAGATGTTAAAAAGGTTCAAACAATTAATTTTGTTAAAGAAGATAAAACATCTAAACAAGAAGTGACAAAACCTAAACAACCTAAAGTTACACATGTGTCACGTACTTCCCCACAAAAACCATTCCACCAAATATTGAAAGTAGATCATGCTACAACTGTGGAAAGCATGGACATATCGCTTCTTATTGTCCTTACTATCAGAAACCAAGGAAGAAAGTTTAACTTCATGACACTAAACCAAGTTCTTCCAAAAGGACTTCTATGATTCCACCAAGAAGTATTTGTGAACATAAAGTTCAAACCATAAGCCAGTCGTCTATATCACAAAAAAGCCTTACACAAAACTGGCTTATGGAAAGAAAAATCAAGTTCAATATCTGATAATGAGCACAAGAAGAAGAATGATCTGCCCTCTCCCTTAAATGGACAATGGGTAGAATTCATGATGTGTGATGCCTCTGGGTCACCCAAGCCAGTTAAGGCTTGGGTCCCTAACCTCAACTAATCATTTACTTTTAAATGTGCAGGGTTTTCGCTATAGCGCTTTTACAAATACCTAGATTGTTGATAGCGGAGCATCAAGGCACATGCCTGTGAACTTGTCTCTCCTTTCAAACGTCAAACAAATTAAAGGAGGACATGTTTCGTTTGCTAGAAATAAAGGAGGCTACATCACAGCTCAAGGGGAAGTAGGAAACCCGAAAGTGAAGTTTGATAATGTAAACTTTGTTTAACAACTTCAAAATAACTTGCTTTCTGTATCCCAAATATGTGACAAAGAGTTCAAAGTTGTATTTGACTACAAGAAGTGCTATGCTCTGAAAAAGGACTATGTCATCCCGGAGGACCAAGTCTTAATGTCAGCTTCAAGATATAATGATTTGTATGTCTTGGACCTCTCAAAGGCCTCCACAACTGATCATCAAGTACAATGCTTCTTGTCAAAGGCAACAAAGAAAGACTCCATCTCCAGGCATAGGCGAATGGGACACATTAATCCACGGAAGATGAATCACTTGATCCAGAATGATCTAGTGTGTGGCATAAATGTCAAGAACTTCCAATTACCAGATTTTTGTGTCGCTTGTAAGAAGGGCAAACAGACGAAGAAGTCTCATAAGGCAAAGAAAGTTCACTCAATTGATCTACCTTTTGAGCTCCTTCACATGGATCTGTTTGGCCCAGTCAGTACAAAGAGCATTGCCGGCGACTTGTACTGCTATGTAGTTACAGATGATTACTCAAGATTCTGTTGGGTGAGGTTTCTGAAATCCATATCAGAGATATTTGAATCATTCAAAGAGCTAGTAACTACATTGGAGTCACTCTACAAGCTGAAGGTAAGGCAAGTTCGCTCAGACAACGACACCGAATTCAAGAATCAATGGATGGAGGCATTCTGCAAAGAAAAAGGAATTGTGCACCTATTCACATCTACCTACACTCCTCAAATGAACAGAGTTGTTGAGAGAAAGAATAGAAGCTTGATAGAGACAACCGGGATGATGCTAGCAAACTTGAAACTGCCTATCCACTTTTGGAACGAGGCAGTAGCTAACGCATGTTATACTCTCAATCGAGTCCTGGTGGTCAAGCGTCCTGGTAAGACATGTTACGAGTTACTCTAACGATGTAAACCTAATCTTGAGTACCTCGAACCGTTTGGAGCACCTTGTACACCACTGAAGATAACTCAGTCAGGAAATTCAGCGAGAAGGCCGAAGAAGGGATTTTCTTAGGATACAACATACCGAATAAGAGAGTTTACCACAACTCAACAGGTCAAGTAGAAGTGTGGTGCAATGTTGATGTACAGATATACACCACTCCTTCTGCTGGAAAAGGACCCTCGTTCTTTTTCGATAATGATGATTTCTTTAAATCCTTCAACATTCCTCTCTTCCTTCTGAGGATGAGTTATCGACCAGAATGATGTACGAAGAGTTAAATACATCATCACTGGACCTGACAACCTCAGCGACACAAGGTGAGTCTTCTATGTTGATACATATGTACCTAGTTTACGATTTTAATGTAATATGTCTGTCATGTCCTAAATGTAAATGAAATGTATGAGTTGAATGAAACAGAAATGTGATTGATGATCTTAATGTTAATGTTTCAGTGTATGTTTCAATGTTTATTATTAAACATATATTGAACTAACTATATAGGTTTGTGGTTGTTTGAATAGATCTTAGTCAAGTAATGATTGAGAAACATATTCAAACTTAGTCGTATGAAGTTTTCATGCGAATGGACCATGGTAATGGTTCATACGCATGAATACTTCATGCTAATGGACCAGTCGCACAATTGAACCAGGAGACTATATCAGTCGCATGACTAAACCTTCAGTCATGTGATTGACTCAGTCGCATGCTTTAGTCGCACGACTGAACCATGCTAATGGTCCAGTCGTACAATTGACTAACCCTAACCTATAAATACCACTTAATTCGTGGGAAAACGGGACACTTTCAATATTTCGACTCCTATTCGTACCCTAGCCATCCAGAGACCTTAGAGACCCTGTTCCAAGTTTATAGATTGCACAAAATCGTATTACAATCGTTCTTAACATTTAGATTCATTCTAAGATCGATTCTACATGCGTTCTCACTGATTGGATCGCCAATAAAATAGGATTCTGCACTATTTGATTTGGTATACACGTAAATCAGTTAGTACTCCGTCCGTACACGGTCCTAACAAGTGGTATCAGAGCTTTGACTCGAGATTTACGTGTGATTCAATCGATTTTGGCCTAAAAATCGTGTTTTTCACTCAATAATTCAATCTTTTGTGTCAAAGAGTGTTTTTCGAAGTCTTCTGGTCATAAAGTTAACCCGTTTTCGTCATACGGCAATTAGGGTTCGAGAGAAATTCGTGTTTTTGTGTCAAAGTGTTCAAAACATTCGTTTTTGCAAAAACAACAGCTTTCAGTCTCATGATTGACTCAATCGCATAACTAAACTCATTCGCACCCTCCATACGCATGATTGAACTCAGTCGTCTTGTTCATTCACACGACTTACCAGCTTCATTCGCATAGACTCCAACCGCACTCTCCTTCCACACGACTGAATCCAATCGCACGATTGAATTCATATGCATACTCCATTCGCACGATTGACCCAATCACATAAGTTCAATCGCACGAGTGGTCCATTCGCATAAGCAAAGTATTTGACTCAAATTTTTTTAAAGTAACTAAATAGAAGAGCAATACTCAACTTTTACTAAAGGGAGAGACACACGAATCCAGAACCTCTTACTTCTGGAAAATGAGATAGGGAATCACAATAAACCCCCTAAGCTAATAACGTTAGATGATTACCCTCAATGGAAGCAACGTTTTGAGATTTACTTAAATGAAGTTGATCCCAACCTTTGAGAGTCAATCAAGACAGGGTATGACATGCCAGTAGGTGCTGATGGAGTGAAACTGACTTTGGGAGGGATGAATGACACACAGAAGGAAAAATATAGCGCAAAGAAGAAAGTGTATGCCTTGTTAACTTAGTCTATGCCAAAGGATATATTCCATCAATTCTCTGACAATAAACAGGCTAAAAAACTTTGGATAGCCTTGGAAAAACTCTATGACGGGAATGCTTTGTTAAAAGCTCTAAAGGCAAAAGCGTTAAAGGAGTTTGACAACTTCTCTTCAATGGGTAAGGAAAGTCTAGATGATGTAATCAATAGGTTCTATCATCTCATTAGTGAGCTAAATATTCATGAACGTCGATGGAAGATAAGGTTTCCAGTTTGGCTGATGGGTTACCAGAGAAGTGGGATTCATTTGTATCTAACCTAAGACAGAACAGTATTTTGGAAAATTTAGATATAAATGATTTCATCCTGAAATTAAGAGAGGAGGAACTTAGGATGAAATACAGGTCGCAGAAAGGAACGAATGATCAAAATCCTTCGCTTTACAATGCCTCTTCTACAACAACCAGTTCAGGAGCACCCCTTCAGACGACTTTTGTTTCCAGTTCAACTGCTCCTTCACAAACCATAACTTCTGGTTCTAACACGTCTGGGTCATCAAGTACCCATTTTATTGCACCAGAGGCTAATGCTATGAAGTTGAAGGCTGAGAACCTCGGGAACATCACTATGGAGGTGGCTAAAGAACACATGGATTTATTGGCGGCTATGGTACACTCATATGACGGGTTGGTTGTAGGAAAGATTGGTAACTGCCATCTAGCAGATGAAGACTACGAACAGGTATACGAGAACAAGCTTGAACGTATGGACATAATGTGGGTGTTAGCAAGTGCTGTCCGGAGGGCAAAGAAGTTTGTTAAAAAGACGGGACAGAACTTGATAGCTACCAAAGACACTATGTTTGGGTTTGACAAGTCCAAAGTGACCTGTTTCAACTGTGGAGAGAAGGGGCACTTTAAACATGAATATGTAAAGCCCAAGAAGACTGGCAATGGGAACTCGTTCTCGACATTCAACCGTCAGGATAAACCAACTAGGGGAGCTACATGGTCTAGCACCGAGACAAAGGCCTTGACTACTCAAGGTGATGAAGGGCAAGAATGGACCTTCAAATTCGTTCCTCCGGGAGAATCCAACATTGCAAATGTCGAGGTGTTGGATGACGATACTAAAAGTAAAGATGATATCGCAGTCGAAATAGCCATGTCAGAAACTGAAGAAGCTGCAAAAGTGGTCAAACCTGTTATTGAAGAAGATGACAAAACTACATGCTCAGAATCTCCAGCAGCTGAAGAGACAATCTTTGCACTGATGGCGGATTCAACTGAATCTTTTCAGGTAAGTTCTAAAGACCAATTGTTTGATAATCATGCTTGTTTTGAATGTAAGAAATTTAGGGAAAGCATTGATTTGAAATTTGCTAGGTTATTAGATCATAACGATAGCTTAGTAAAGGACTTGCAACTATGCACATAAGCAAATCGCGTTTTATAACAAAACGAGCACAGTTACAAGGAAAAAATAGAAGTATTAAATAAACAACTAAGGGAAACCGAAGATGTGGCTTTTAACCAAGCAAATGACATTAAGTTCTATTTAAACTCCCTTGAAGAAACTAAAAAGGAGAAAGCAGTTTTGGAAGTCGAAGTAAATTCTTTAAAACAAAAACTGCACAGTTGGACTAGTTCTTCATATATAGTTAAAAACTTGGTCAAAGAACAAAACAGCAGGGAGGGATTAGGTTACAAAGTGGTTCCACCACCACATGAGATTTTGTTAAATATGAAATGTCGACCAGTAAACAACAATCCTATTAAGGATCATGTGGTGACCACTCTTCTAGTTAGTGATCCGGATTCGACGTGTCAAAAGATGGAATCTGCCACTAAAGAGAAGGAGGACACTTTCAAATCTAAGGGTAAAATGCCTATTGTTAATTTGGACGAACAGTTTAAACAGATTAATATACAGTCAGGATCTACCACGTCTTCTTCTGAATAGAAAGCACTAAACAAACTAAACAACCATGTGCTCCACGTAGTAGTCCAAACAAACAAAAGGCAAACGATGTTTCAACTACTCAAAAGGTAAAGTTTATTAAAAAAGTTAAAACATCCAAACAAGAAGAGTTGAAACCCAACAAGACCAAGTCACACCGGTCTCACACTCTTCCCTTGAGAGACGTCTTTCCCAACATGTAAAAGTTTGATCATGCTACAATTATGGAACGATAGGACATATAGCTTCTAATTATCCTCAGTATCAGACACCGAGAAAGAAAGTTGAGCTTCAAGATTCAAAACAGATTTCTTCTAAAAGAATTCTATTACTCCACCTAAAAGAAAAAATGAAACTAAGGTTCAAACCATAACCAGTCATCTATTTATCACAAACAGGAATTGCACAAAGCTGGCTTGTGGAAAGAAATATCAAGTCAAATATCTGATACTGAGAGCAGTAAGAAGCATGATATGCCCTCGCCCTCAAATAGACAATGGGTTGACTTTTTGATGTGTGATTCCTCTGGGATACCCAAGCCAATTAAGGCTTGGGTCCCAAACCTTAACTAATCATTTCCTTTGAATGTGCAGGGTGTTCGTTATAGTGCTATGACAAACACGTGGATTGTAGATAGTGGAGTATCCAGGCACATAACTAGAAACCTGTCTCTCCTCTCAAATGTCAAACAAATTAAAGGAGGACATGTTTCTTTTGCGGGAAATAAAGGAGGATACATCACGGCACAGGGAGAAGTGGGAAATCAGAAAGTTAAGTTTGACAAGGTCAACTACGTTCAACAACTACAAAACAACTTACTTTTTGTGACCCATATTTGTGACAAAGGTTTCAAGGTGGTCTTTGACAAAAAGAAGTGCTATGTGTTTAAGAAGGAGTACACCATTCCTGAAGACCAGGTCTTAATGTCAGCTTCAAGATAAAATGATTTATATGTCTTGGATCTAACAAATGTCTCAACAACCGATAAACAAGTCCAATGCTTCTTGTCAAAGGCAAGTAAGAAAGATTCCATCTCTTGGCATAGGAGGATGGGACACATAAATCCAAGGAAGATGAATCATCTCATTCAGAATGATTTGGTCAACGAATTTAATCTAAAAAACTTTCAACTTCCTGATTTCTGTGTTGCGTGTAAGAAGGGAAAACAGACCAAGAAGTCTCAAAAGACAAAGAACTTCAACTCTATTGAATTGCTTCTTGAACTTCTACATAGGGATCTGTTCGGTCTAGTGAGCACCAAGAGTATTGCTGGGGATCTGTACTATTATGTAGTCACCGATGACTACTCCAGATTCTTTTGGGTGATGTTTCTGAAATTCAAATCAGAAACATTTGATTCATTCAAACAACTTGTGACCATTTTGGAATCTCTATACAAGTTAAAGGTACGTCAGATCCGCTCAGACAACGGGACAGAGTTCATGAATCAGTGGATGGAGGCATTCTGCAAAGAAAAGGGAATTGTACATCAATTCACATCTACCTACACTCCACAGATGAACGGGGTTGCTGAAAGGAAGAATAGAAGCTTGATAGAGACTGCCAGGACAATGCTAGCAGACTCGAAACTGCCTATCCATTTCTGGAACGAGGTAGTGGCCAATGCATGTTACACCTTGAATCGAGTCTTGGTGGTTAAACGACATGCAAAAACATGTTACGAGTTGCTACAATGACGTAAACCTAATATGGACTACCTCGAACCGTTTGGGGCACCATGTACGTTGCTAAAGAAACATCAGTCTGCCAAGTTCAATGAAAAGGCTGAAGAAGGGATTTTTCTAGGATACACATACCGAACAAGAGGGTTTACAACAACTCAACATGTCAAGTAGAAGTGTGGTGCAACATCGATGTTTAGAGATACACCACCCCTCCTGTAGCAAAAAGGACCAGCCTTCTTTTTTGATTATGATGGATTCTTCAAGTCCTTCAACATTCCTCTCACGCCTTCTGATGATGAGCTATCTACAAAGATGATGTATGATGTCTTAAACACACCGCCCCTAGACTCGACAACATCTGGTTCACAAGGCCAATCTTCTAGCAGCTCAGGGGGAGTACCAGAAGTTAGTGACTCCTCCTCTGATGATGAAGATGTGGAGAACGTTCAGGTGGAACACGAGGAACAGGTTCCTGCTACAACAAGTACACATGCATCCGATGCTGATGCCTTTGACATTTCGGAACCTCAAACTCCAATAGCTACAGATTCTAACTCCAGAACTCACAATCTAGGTCCGGATGTAGCTGTTCCCACCACTCCCGGGTCGCGACTTAATGTTTATCATCCTCTGGACAATGTCATAGGGGATGTATAATCGGAGTACAGACACGAATCAACTATACTCAGCTGATTATGCCTCGGTCATGGAAAAAGGATACCTTCATGATGGAGCTTATCGATGTTTTGTGTCTCAGTTTGAGCCAAAATATGTAAGTGATGCCTTGAACGATGAGGCTTGGGTCAGTGCCATTCAAGAAGAACTTCTTCAATTCATGAAGTTAGGTGTGTGGACTCTGGTGGACAGACCTAAAGGTGCTAAGGTCATTGGCACTAAATGGGTCTTAAAATGCAAGAAGGATGACCAAGGGGTCATTATCAGAAACAAGGTTCGACTTGTAGTTCAAGGATTTCGTCAAGTCGAGGGTATTGATTACAACTAAGTGTTTGCACCCTTGGCAAGAATGGAAGCCATCCGCATCTTCCTAGCCTATGCATCATATATGAAGATTAAAGTATATCAACTTGTTAAGAAGAGTACATTCCGTCATGGTGAAATCCGAGAGACAGTGTATGTCAGTCAACCCGAGGGATTTGAGGATCCATATCATCGGGACAGAGTTTGCAAGCTAGAGAAGGCTCTATATGGGCTTCATCAAAGCCCGAGAGCATGGTACGACAAACTCTCAACTCATTTTATGAAACACGGGTTTCGAAGAAGAGTGATTGATTGTACACTGTTTATCAAAGAAAAAGCTTGTGACTTACTGCTTGTACGAATCTATGTTGATGACATATATTCAGATCCAAAAATGAAGAGTTATGTAAAGAATTTGAAGTAGTAATGAAAGTAGAGTTCGAAATGAGTGCAATGGGAGAAATGAAGTTCTTCCTCGGATTACAGGTGGATCAGACACCTAAGGGAATTTTCCTACATCAAACCAAGTATATAGGCGATATTCTCAGTCGATTCGATATGGAGAATGCTTCGGCAGCTGGAACTCCTCTTGCTATAAACCACGATGTAGCACCTGACGAAAGTGGCGATCTGGTTGATGCCACCATGTACCGAGGAATCATCGGATCCCTCATGTATCTCACAGCCTCACGACCTGATATCATGTATGCGACGTGTCTATGCTCCAGATATCAGGCGAAACCGAAAGTCAACCATCTTATTGGGGTTAAAAGGATATTTCATTATCTAAAGGGTACACCAACACTAGGGTTGTGGTATCCTCATGGCGATGACTTCAAACTTACGGCGTATACTGACTCAGATTACGGCGGTTGCAACATGAACTATAAGTTAACATCAAGAGAATGTCAATTCTTTGGGAGGAGATTAGTGACTCGCAGTGTAAGAAGCAGACCTCGGTTGCTCTGTCAACTTGTGAAGCCGAATATGATGATGTTGCAAGTTGCTGTTCACAAATCATCTGGATTCAACAGCAAATGCGGGATTATGGTTTGCAATTCTCTAATACTCCTATGTATGTTGATAACTCTGTTGTGAAGCTGTAACTAAAAATCCGGTCCAACATCCTAAAACAAAACACATCGGGATTAAATATCATTTTATACGTGATTGTTTTGAAAAACATTTAATCGATGTGGTTCAAATTAATACTTTTCAACGCGCCGACCTCTATACAAAAGCTTTTGATAAACCGAGATTTCTATATCACTTAGAGGTTAATGGCGTGAAAAAGAAAAGTGACGTAATCTCAAAAGATGAAAACGTGTAGTCCGACACTGTGTTTTATTTTTATTTTAATTTTTTTAATTTCTGTCTTATAAAATTCTAAACGGCAAAAGGATTTTCGGTTTTAGAATTTTAGGGGGAGAATAGGTTAAGAAGTTAGTGTTAATTTTAGTTGTTCTAATTTCATTACATAAAAAACTGAGGGAGGAGGACAGGCTAGCTGATAGAAATGAGATCGTATCTTTGATACCGATTCAAGGATTATGGAAAATCATAGTACACAAGAACAAAGATTTGGGACTTTAAAAGATTTAAATTGAATTAGATGCGAAATTCAAAGTATAAGTCAGAGAAGTCTGAGCAATATAACAGGAAAAATGATAGTTAAACTGGCTACTACTAAGGTAACACAAAGAAAGTAGATCTAGAGGTTGTGAGACCACTTGTTGGACCAAAAGAACCAATGAGCCAAGATCAGAAAACCTCTAAGTCCCACATGGTATCACAACAACTGCTGAAAGCCTCATCAGTAGTTTAACAAGTGCTGAAGACTTCAACAGCTGAAGATCAAGTGCTGAAGACCTCAACAGCTGAAGAACCAAAGTGCTGAAGTACAACAGCTGAAGAACACAAATGCTGAAGCTGAAAGACCAAAGTACTGAAGTACAACAGCTGAAGAGTTTACAAGTGCTGAAGATCAACAACTGATGTACAAGGTCTGAAGACAAAGACTGAAGACATCAGCTGATGGTATCTACTGAAGTCATCAGCTGATGAAACACCTGAAGGTCAAAGTCTGAAGATCAAGTACTGAAGCCTCAGTAGTTTGTCACAACTGCTGAAGAGTACTTCTTCAGTAGTTGTGATATCAGTAGTTTTATATTTTTATGTTTCAGTAGTTTTGTAAAACGACTGAAGAACTTGTTCTTCAGTCGTTGTAGTTTCAGTAGTTTTATATTTTGTACTTAACATGCTGATATGTTCTCAGTAGTTGTGAACATTTCAGTAGTTTGTTAAGAATTAGTTATTTTTGTATTAGATCTGCCAGTTGTCACTTTCCGTGATAACAGCAGTGATTGTTGCACTCTATATAAGGAGTGACAACCTATTGTAATCCGTGTGGAATGAGTGAATGAATGGAATGAATGATTGATTTGATTAGAAATATTCTACATCTATAAACATTCCTTGAAATCAGAAATATATATTCTCTCCCTATAACCGTATGCGATCTTAATGCTTACAAGTATCGATTGCTTGCTACAATTTGTCTAATTCTAGTTTGTATTCCGCTGCTTTGTATTCTGATACATCAAACTTGTGATCACTGATCCTGTCAAATGGTATCAGAGCAAGGTTAATCATTGATCGATCTAACAATTGATCATTGAAACTGCTATTCAAGATCTAAGTTTCATTGAATTAGCTTTTGTTTTTGCAAGAAACGGTTATAGAGACTGAATTTTCTGTATTTCTGCTCATTCATCCTGAGATCTTTTCTTGGTTCTCATTGAGTTTGTTGTGGTCTGTCTAAAACTTTTTAAAACTTGAACTAAATTGTTTTTGAACTGAAAATGACCACTCCTTCCAATGATCCTCACAATACTGGTTCCTCAACCAAGCCACCTATGCTGGTTAGGAATGAGTATAACATATGGCAAAGACGTATGCTCCATCGCCTGTCTGTTAACAGTGCAGGGTGTTGGACATCAGTGGTACATGGTCCACACAAGCCTATGGTGAATAACCCGGAAACCAATCAAATGGTTCGAAGAGGAGGGAGCAATACTCAGATGAGGATAAGAAGTTGCTTGAAATTGATGCAAAAGCCCATGGAATTCTGGCCATGGCATTGCCCAATGAAATCTATTCTGGGCTAATGCATCATGAAACTGCCCATGACCTCTGGATTGCTTTGAAAGAACAATTTGGAGGAACAGATGAGGTCTTGGCAAATAATAGAGAAATTCTTGCCCAACAATATGAGACATTCTCTCATAGAAAGGGTGAGACACTGACTCAACAATATGAGCGGTTTTCTTGTTTGATCTCTGAACTAAAAATGGTCAAACTTGAATACATCAATATTCAGATGAATAACAGATTTCTCAGATCACTGCCTGAGAGATGGGACACATATACTATTGTCCTACGCTCCAGTGCAAGTTTGGACAAACTATCTCTCACCCAACTCCATGGGAAACTGCTCACTTTTGAGAGAGAGATAGAACAGAAGAGAAAGCTGTCTTCATCTGGAAAGCTCACTGAATACTTTATACAAGGCAACACTGCCTTGGTGGGTCATGAGTCAGAATATGCTTCATCTGAATGCCAGTATGATGAGCATATTAATTTCTCTTCAAGCACTTCTGATTCTGCATTTGTAAATGTTGATGGTCAGTTTACTGGGTGTAATAATGACAATCTATGTTTCATTATGGATGATCTCAAGGGGATTGCTGATGATGACTTAGAAGAGATGGATATTTTGAGCCAAATGGCCTTGATAAATATCAGATCTCAGAAGTTCTATAAAAGAACTGGAAGAAAATTCCCAGGACTCTCTGGCAAAACCAAAGTTGGTTTTGACAAGAGCAAGTTGAGGTGTCACAAATGCCAAAGGCTTGGACACTTTGCAAGAGAGTGTAGATCAACTGGATCTAACTCTACTGCACCCTTGTGACTTTTCCTGGAATAGTCAACAACACAGAGGGCAACATCCTGTCACCTCTAGTCATCATCCTCAATAACAATCTCCGGCATATTTTGTTCCTCAGGGTCAAATGCCATATCAGTACCCTTGCTATTACATGCCACAGTCAAATCAAGTTCAAGTTCCTATGACACCACAACCTCATGCACTACCAGAACCTCAGCCTTCCCTATCTCATCAACAACCTCAATCTCAACAACACAGCTTCTTCACCCCAGGAGTTGTTGACTGGAGCAGTTTACCAGATGACTTGTCTGGTCATGATCAACTGTTCTCAGGTGCTGGTCAACATGGTGGTGACAGCCCCTTTGGGAATCTAGCTCTTATGGCTTTGGAGTCTGCTGATGCTTCATCTTCCAATGTCTCTACACCTCAGGTATCACAGGTATCACAGGTATCCTCTGAGGCAAAAGCCAAATTATATTCTGAACCATGCATAGCAGCATTTGCTTCCATTAGAGAAGCAAATGTAGCTCTAATTAATAAGAACATTGAGCTAGAACAAATAATTTCCAAAAACAAAGCTGAGTTTGAGTTTGTGCTCAAAGATAAAAATGATGAGATTTATAAACTGAATTGCCAAATAATTGATGAAAAGGCTAGAGAAGATGTACTTCTAGAGAAGTACAAAGATCTCAAAGAAACCCTTGCAGTTACCCAGGTCGAGTGTGATAGATGGGTACAATCATGCAAAGGTTTTGAAATGCTTCTTAGTAAGCAATCTGCTTCAAATGTGAAGTTTGGAATTGGTTACAATCACACTGCTCCCACCGATTTTACCCCAAGAGCAGAGGTAGAATCTGATGGTGAGAGTGATAACCAATCCATCATCATGTGATCTACCTTCTGATACAGCACAATCAGAAGTAGTAGTCAGCATCAAGCCCCTTCGAACCTATCAGCTGATGTTGATGGTTCAAATGCTGACATTCACATGATAAATGAGTTGATCAACTCAGGAGTTAATCCTGAAGGTCCTGAAAGGACTAGAGAGCAGGATTTAACACCTGAAGTTCAAACTTCAACTGCTGTCAGGACTAAAGAGAAGAAAACTGGCAGTAGAAAGAGTTTGAAGACTACTAAAGGGGTAGTCAAGAAAGCAACCGATGCTTCCAAAGCATTGAAGAACAAGTCTTCTGTTGCTTCACCATCTTTAGTTGATGATCAACCTAAGATGAGAAGAAACCATGTGAAGTATGTGGTTTGTTCAATCATCTTACAGATGATTGTTGGTACAAAAGAGGTTCCAAACTCAAACAAAAGGAAGAAATTAATGAGAAAATGGTAAAAATGAAAACTGAGTTTGAGACCACATTTGTATCAGCAACATCAAATCCTGTAACCCTTAAGTCCTTAAAGAAATCCAAAAGGAAGGGGTTAAACAGGTGACAGCTGAGGGTGCTCAAAAGAAGAAGGTGCAACATAGGACCTTATCTAACTCCACTAGAATGTGTTTGATGAGCTGAAAGCTTTATCACAAAATCAGACACAGCTGGTGATGATGGTACAACATCTGTTGGGTAGAGTTAACCAACTAGATTCTCCTATGTTGAAACCACAGAAAAGGAGGTCCAAGCCAAAGGACTCATCTTCTACACCATCTTCTTCCTCTCAGGCTGTTGTTACAAATAAACATGTTAGTTTACCATCTATTGATGAGACCAGGCCCAAAACCAAAAAGGTTTGGGTCTCTAAAACTAACTGATTGTTTATTATTGCAGGGTTCTTCAACATGCCAAAGTAGCATCTGGTATGTAGACAGTGGGGGATCTATGCACATGACTGGGAACATCTCTCTTCTTCATGACTACTCTCAAGGAAAGAAGGGATTGTGTCTTTTGGCAATGATGCTAGGGGTTACACATCGGTAAGGGCTTTGTCTCCAATGGAGAAATCAAATTGATGATGTTAATCATGTGGAAAATCTCAAGTACAACCTCTTGAGTGTCAATCAAATGTGTGATAAAGGCCATGTTGCCCTTTTCACCAGTCAAAACTGTAGGATTCTGTCATCCAAAGTTTTGCACTTGATTGACAAGGTGTTGGATGATCACACTATCCTGAAAGCCAACAGGACAGGAAGAGTGTATGCCTTAGATCTCTCTAAGAAGATAGATCTCAAAGGCAATCCTTGCCTATTTTCCAAAGCCTCTTCTCAAGAATCTAAACTGTGGCACAGGAGGCTTGGTCATGTTAATCTCAAAAACATGAATCAGCTTAGCCACAATAGTTTAGTCAGAGGCTTACCAATAAAGGAGTTCCACTGTGATGAAACTTGCACTGCTTGTTTAAAAGGAAAACAGCACAAAGTCTCATTCCCTCCTATTGAAGTGTCCAAGTCCACTGCCTGCTTGCAATTACTGCATATGGATCTATTTGGTCCTGTGAGAGTAATGAGCATGGCAAAGAAGAAACACTGTCTGGTAATTGTGGATGATTACTCCAGATTTGTATGGACTTTCTTTCTACATTCAAAGGATGAGGCTACTCAGAAGATTATCCACTTTGTGCTGTACATTGAGAAGCAGTATTCCCTTCCAGTCAAGTGTATTAGGAGTGATAATGGAACTGAGTTCAGAAATCATACACTTGATGACTTCTATCTTTCAAAGGGAATCAAAAGGCAGTTTAGCATTCCAAGGACTCCAGAGCAAAATGGAGTAGTGGAGAGAAAGAACAGGACCCTCATTGAAGCTGCAAGGTCCATGCTGGCTGACTCAGGTTTGCCATTGACCTTTTGGGCTGAAGCTGTCAACACAGCTTGTTATGTGCAAAATAGAGTTTTAGTAAATCAGAGGTTGATGAAGACTCCATATGAAGTTCTCCATCATTTGGCTCCTCTGATTTCATTTTTCAAAGCATTTGGGTGTCCCTGTTTCATTCTCAACACAAAGGATCAACTCCACAAATTTGATCCTAAGGTGGATGCAGGGTACTTTGTTGGTTATTCATCTACTTGCAAGGCATACAGAGTCTTCAACTGCAGAACAAAGATGGTTGAAGAAACTATACATGTTAAGTTTAATGAATCTCCAAAGGATAAGATTCCACAAAGTCCTGTGGAGTTATTTGATTGGGCATACTGCAATATGTTCCTTATCAAACTCCTGCTGTTGCTCCTGTCAACAGTTCACCACCTGGTGGTACTGCTGATGATGATGATGATTGCAGTACTCACCTCTTCAGGTTTAGTGATCAGCTGCCTGACTCAGCTAGACCTGATGTTCCTGTAGCTCCAGTAGCACCATCCACAACAAATGCTAATGAGATTTCTTCGAATTCAACTTCCTTTGAATTACCATCCACTGATTGGTTTCAAGGAAATGATACACCATCACCATCTGTTGCTGCTGAACGGCTACAAACACTTGCACAGATCTCATTGTGTATCAAGATCTGAAGAATCACCCTATGTCTCAAATCATTGGTGATATCACTGCTGGAGTATCAACAAGAAGTCAATTGTCAAATTTCTGCTTCTATGCTCTCTTCATCAGTCAGCAAGAGCCAAAGAATTATCACATTGCTTTAAAGGACAATGGATGGGTTGATGCCATGCAGCTTGAGCTTCTTCAGTTCAAGAAACAGCAAGTGTGGAACTGGTTCCTCTACCTCCAGGTAAGTGTGCAATAGGCACTAAATGGGTGTTTAGGAACAAAACTGAGGAAAATGGGCTTATTGTTAAGAACAAGGCCAGACTGGTTGTTCAGGGGTTGCACAAGAAGAAGGTATTGATTATGATGAAACCTTTGCCCCTGTAGCCAGACTGGAAGCAATCGATTGTTTTTAGCTTATGCTGCTTATCAAAACCTTAAAGTTTTTCAAATGGATGTCAAAAGTGCATTTTTGTATGGAAAAAAAGAAGAGGTTTATGTATGTCAACCTCCAGGCTTTGAGGACAATAAACATCCTAATTGGGTGTATAAGCTTGATAAGCTCTTTATGGGTTAAAACAAGCTCCCAGAGCCTGGTATGAGACATTATCAAACTTTCTTCTGGAAAACAATTTCACTAGAGGCTCCATAGACAAGATTATTCATTAAGAAAGATGGGCAGCATAATCTACTTGTTCAAATTTATGTAGATGATATCATTTTTGCATCATCTGATCCAAAGTTGTGTGATGCCTTTACAAAGTTGATGCAACAGAAGTTTGAAATGAGTGCCATGGGAGAATTACAGTTCTTTCTGGGGTTGCAAATCAAACAAAAGGCTGATGGAATTTTTATTCATCAGTCCAAATATACAAAAGATCTTTTGCAAAAGTTTGATTTACAAAACTATAAGCCCTGTTCTACTCCCATGAGCAGCACCACACAACTGGACTCAGATCAGAAAGGTAAAGTGGTTGATGAAACACTTTACAGATGTATGATTGGGTCCTTGATGTATTTAACAGCTTCTAGACCAGATATTATGTTTGCTACATGTGTTTGTGCTAGATTTCAGGCTACACCTAAAGAGTCTCATCTGATTGCAGTCAAGAGGATCTTTAGATATCTGCAAGGCACTCCATCTCTAGTTTATGGTATTCTACCGGACATTCTGGTAAATTAGTTGCTTTTTCTGACAGTGACTATGCAGGGTGTAAGTTGACCAGGAAATCAACTTCTGGTGGATGTCAATTCCTAGGCAACTGCTTGATTTCTTGGCAGAGCAAGAAACAGACCTCAGTTGCTACATCCACTGCTGAAGCAGAGTACATTGCTGCTGCAAGTTGTACATCTCAGGTACTCTGGCTTCAAAACCAACTTTTGGATTATGGAATTACAGAGACTAAGACTCCATTGTTAATGGATAGTGCTTCAGCTTTATATTGTCAAAAATCCAGTCCAGCACTCTAGGACCAAACATATAGAGATCAGACATCATTTTATAAGGGATTGTTTTGAAAAGGTCTGATTGATCCTAAGTTTGTGCCTAGTGCTGATGAGCTTGCAGACATTTTTACTAAGCCTTTGGATAGTTCAACTTTCCAAACCTGGTGTTAAGGCTTGGTATGCTGCAACTAGAATAAGTGACAACTACTGATGATCTTAGTAATTCATACTGATGATCATAAGTACCAACGTCACATATAAGTACTGATGAGTTCTTTTATCCTCAGTAGTTTCTATAACTACTGAAGGCTAAATGTCTCACAAGTACTGAAGTACTTCATCTGTTCTAAACTACTGATGTAGTCACAACTACTGATGCAGTTACAACTACTGCAATCAGTAAAAACAGATAAGTACTGATGTCCTATGAAACAACTGAAATCAGCCAAAACGACTGATGAATGTGTTGAGGACAGATTGAAACAGCTGAAAAACTAAGAATTGACGAAAACAGCTGAAAAGAACTTTCTCTTCAGTCGTTTGTACAACTGCTGTTTCATTTTAAACAACTGAAGCAAAACCACGGTCTTCAGTAGTTTTATAATACTGATGACTAATCCCTAGTCTTCAGTTGTTTACAACAGCTGATGACTAAACCATTGTCTTCAGTAGTTTCATAACTACTGATGACACACACCAAGTCCTCAGTTGTTTCAATCATCTGAAGTCAAAACCACGGTCTTCAGTAGTTTTCTAAACTACTGATGCCTAACACCACGACTTCAGCTGTTTCAACGTCTGAAAGGATAATACCATGTCAACGGTCGTTTAAAACTACTGATGACTAACACCACATCCTTCAGTCGTTTCCTTACCCGTACCCTATATATACCCCTAACCTTAGCTCTTAATGCCTCATCTTCTTCAAACCTAACGTTCCTCTCCAAAACTTCCCTCTTCTCAATGGCGTCTATGCAAATTAAACCGCGACACAACTGTGTTGCCTACCTCACTAAATCGCCGATCTAGACTAAGTTCGATACTGCTATCGATCTTATGGTTCAGTCCCAATACAACAAGGCATTTCTTCTGAACCCCATCTTACATGCCGAATCCTTGCACCAATTTTGGATGAACGTCACTGTTACCACTGGGGAGAACAACACCATCCCTCCGGTCGGTTGTCAACAACAAAGAAGTAGTCATTACTCCTGCAATAATCCGCAAAATTCTTCAACTGAATGATGCTACTTCTCCTGCTGGATATCCGAAGGGCACCATCGATCTATCCTTTGCTCAACATGGATATCAAGGCGATCTCAGTGCCTCCACCATCATGAAGAAAAACACTTTAATGACGCTGAGCGCCTGGTCTTTCACATGGTAAATGTATGTTTGGCCCCTAAGACGTCGTCTTGGGATCAAATGTCCACAAATGGCAGCAGGTAATGTATTCTATCCTTGAGCAACAACCACTAAACTTTTCAGAATTAATATTTTCAGAGCTCAAAGATATGGCTCAAAAACAAACTGCCAACCGTTGGATACTTTATCCACGGTTCATATGGATATATTACAGACCAGCTTAATGCTGAGGGACATGTTGGCTTGGGAGTCCCTGCTACGGCTGTTCTGCCGGAAGTATACTCCCGGCACAACTCTGACCGGACACTACTAAAAATGGCTGCAAGCTGCGAAAACCCACGCAGCTGGAACCCACAGCCACCACCTCCAAATCCAAAGTCCCCACCAAACCCACCAAAAAGAAACCCAAAATGGCTACTCATGAATTGAGTCCCCTGAGGATGCCCCTGCAACACAAACGCAGGATATATCCACTAGTCCAAACCCCCTAGTGGATACAATGACTCCTCCAGCCACAGCCGCTCAGGCTTCCTCTCAACAGGAGCCTGCAGCAACCACCCAAGGGGTACCTACTTATCTGGGATCTTACTCACTTGAGGAGATTGCCATTGAAGAGCACCAACCTCCCCAGGTGCACACTGCTTCTATCCCCTCACCCCAAACACCGCCCCTCACAGCCCAACTTTAATAGTTGCACAAGTGCTGACTCAATTGCACTCCTCACCCCCTCCCCAGAAACCACTTACTACTGGGAATCCTCTACAATTGAGGGGGAGGAACACAGTGCACTTGAGACCCACAGCACAGGGGTTCCCAATTCTATCTCCTAGTGTAGACAAGGAGCTCAGAATATCTAGTGAGGCTGCACCTCCTCTGACTCAGCACATGACCAGAGTGAGGCTGGTAACATTCTAAGACCTCACTAGAGGCAACAGCTGATGATGGACATTGTCCTGAGGCTGGAAGTCCCCAGTACCAGCACAAGGGGCAATGCACCAACTGGTCTACACCCACTGCATGTAAATCCTGCTCTAAGCAGGAGGTCAGCTGATTCAGCTTCGGCTGATGATGACCTGGGCTTTTTCTATGATGTTCTTGCCCAGAACACAATCCTTGAAGAGAAAGTCAGTAGGCTGCAAAACCTACTTGACCAACTCTCACAAGGAGAAAGACCATCTGCCTCTATCCACCCACAGATGGCACCTTCCCTTGAAGGTTTCCCAAACACCGAGCCACTCCAAAATCAACCACCTGCCTCTGCTTCAGGCCCTACTTCTCAGGAACAGAACCCTCCTGAGCAAATAGGTGCTGTACTCCAAAATTCCCTCCCTCTCATCACACCCATAATCACTGATATAGTGATCAAAGCCATTGATGAGAGGCTTTCCTCAACATTACAGCCCTTGGTTGATGCTGCTGTCCAAAAGACTCTTTCTGCGGTACAAACCCCTTCCACCAATGCAACCAAAAAGGGGGAGAGTACTGCAGTGAAAGAAAAGAAGAGGAAAAGATCCGAGGAAAAGGAAGTGATGCAAGCCCAAAAGGAGGAGAAAGAATAGCAACCAATGCTCACCTACAAGCGAAAGAAAGGTGTAGATGAGCACATTGCTGAAGATAAAGCCTTGGAGCTACTGATAAAAGAGGCTGATGCTGAACACAGCAGATCAATGGACAACATAATTGATCAGCTGTTTAGGCAAGGCCATGACACCAACAAACTTGACTCTGAGATTCGCCGACTAGAGATTGAAGAAATCCAGAATAGATGGGCAAGTTATGAAGTGTTAGAAAGAGAAAGGCTAGAAATCATGATAAGATTTATTGCAAAATATCTTGGAAGATCAATAATTGAAATCAAAGCTTGGTCCAGGGACAGTATCTTGGCAATCACCACCAAGATATGTTCGTCTGAAGCATACACTAAGGGGCTTGTTATTGAAGCTTTGAATGAAGTGGGTGCTGGGAGCAGGACTGAGCTAGCCAAGCAATCAAAAGCCACACTCACCTCAAGGATGCTAGCACAGCCTGTCAACATTCCCACACCAAAACCACCCAAAACAAACCCACCAAACCAACTCCCTTACCCTCAAAACCCATAGCCGATGATATACCCTTGAAGAGAAGAGAAGGATATTGAGGCTAGAAGAAGATGAAGAAGATGATGAAGACAGGCTGCTGCTCTCAGCTGCTGTGATTCAGTTGCCTAAGGCCACAAGTCACTCCTCAGCAATTACTCCTGAAGTCCAGAGACAAATGGTTAAAGTGAAGCTAGAAGAAGAAGAGCTTCATAAACAGCATGATGAGGAATTGCTGAAGAGAGTTGATAAAGCTTATGCAGCCACATCTCCATCATCAACATGAAGGAGCAAGCCCTCAGACTTTACACTCTCAGGCATACCTTTCAATATCAAAAGGAAAGAGTGAGGATTTGGCCTGATCCCAGGGTCTCTCATCGAATTCACAAGAACAATATACCTCGGAGATACATGGCCAGGTGAAAAAGATCGTAGATGAAGTGATCTCTCTGGTCTTTGTAGTTTCACCCTGGGAAATCCTAGAAGACTTCAAGAAGGCCTACAAAGCAATCTAACCCCTCAGAAGATGCTGGAAAACAAAATAGTGAAAAAGGGGTTAGTTTACAAGAGGCTTGAGGAAGTCAGGAAAAATGAGCTCCAGTTGTTCCTAGAGGGTAATCACCGGATGAGTTTGCTTACAGAATAATAACAACTGTGGAGCTAAAGAATGGGAAACATGCCAAATACCTGTCTGAGTATTATGGGCCGGAATCACTGTTTGAAGGAGGTGCTGAAGAGCTAACCATGGAGGAACAAATCACCTTCCTTGAGGCCTACACAAGAGAGTCGTACAGACTCATTATGGGGAAATGAATCTCATGAATAGGATAACAACTCTGTGTCCTGTTCCCCAAAACAGAGTTCCCATTCATACTCTGCCAAACAAACATTTGAGGTTCTTCCCAGGCCGGAGCTTACATGGGTCATCTTCTCTACTGATCAAGAAGGAAAAAGACCAACATTTTGCCATCAATAAGTGGGAGAATAAATAAGTTAGAGGTTTTGGCTGCATTGGTTCAGGGGGAGTTTGTTGGACCAAAAGAACCAATGAGCCAAGATCAGAAAACCTCTAATTCCCACATGGTATCACAACAACTGCTGAAAGCCTCATCAGTAGTTTGACAAGTGCTGAAGACTTCAACAGCTGAAGATCAAGTGCTGAAGACCTCAACAGCTGAAGAACCAAAGTGCTGAAGTACAACAGCTGAAGAAACCAAATGTCTGAAGCTGAAAGACCAAAGTACTGAAGTACAACAGCTGAAGAGTTTACAAGTGCTGAAGATCAACAACTGATGTACAAGGTCTGAAGACAAAGACTGAAGACATCAGCTGATGGTATCTACTGAAGTCATCAGCTGATGAAAACCTGAAGGTCAAAGTCTGAAGATCAAGTACTGAAGCCTCAGTAGTTGTCACAACTGCTGAAGAGTACTTCTTCAGTAGTTGTGATATCAGTAGTTTTATATTTTTATGTTTCAGTAGTTTTTTAAAACGACTGAAGAACTTGTTCTTCAGTCGTTGTAGTTTCAGTAGTTTTATATTTGTACTTAACATGCTGATATGTTCTCAGTAGTTGTGAACATTTCAGTAGTTTGTTAAGAATTAGTTTTTTTGTATTAGATCTGCCAGTTGTCACTTTCCGTGATAACAGCAGTGATTGTTGCACTCTATATAAGGAGTGACACCTATTGTAATCCGTGTGGAATGAGTGAATGAATGGAATGAATGATTGATTTGATTAGAAATATTCTACATCTATAAACATTCCTTGAAATCAGAAATATATATTCTCTCCCTATAACGTATGCGATCTTAATGCTTACAAGTATCGATTGCTTGCTACAATTTGTCTAATTCTAGTTTGTATTCCGCTGCTTTGTATTCTGATACATCAAACTTGTGATCACTGATCCTGTCACCACTACATGATGTGTTAGTAGATTCAACACAATTGATGATTAGACCTCATGGTGACTTCAATTCAAATAAGTTGTTCAACTATCTATGGGTTCCCATCTTATCACTGGTTAACACAATCAATTATTCCAATAAGGGGTGACGAGCAAATAAATGCCACAAATGTGTGTGGGTGACCACAAAAAGAGCAAAGCACGGAAAAAAATGAAAATTAAACTCAATCAAGCTAATAACAAATGTTGTTGGCGTGTTATGTGCAAAAAGAAAAATATATATGCTCTAACAAGAAGATAGGTTGTGTGCCTCTCTGCTGTGCGGTGGCACTGACCTGAGGATAAGCATAGCTTAGAATTCTAGAATTCATTGTTGTTTTCCGCCTTTCTGTAGTGCGGTGGCACTGACCTGAGGCTTGGCTCTCTTGAAAGGTCTGAGAATAGTTCCTTCTTGTCAAAATACCGTAGACCGCTCAAAAATATCGAGGATGTTGATTACCATAAAGCATGGGATCCACAAATGCTGGTTGAAATAATTTAAACCTAATGTATCACCAATCTGTGTCAAAAGTCTGTGTATGGATTAAAGGACAAGTATACTGACAATCATCGTGGCGGCAATTCTTGAAAGTCCAAATCAATGTGTGCATCTTATTGTACTAGTATGATTTCCTAAACTCGCTAATGACTCTCGATGAAAACAAGAATCTAGCATCAAAAGATTTTGGTAACACGTCCTGAATGATTGATTACCTGTATGATTCCATAATGAATCGTTCCAGTTATGGTCACAATAAGTTGAAGTTGTACTGTTCTAGAAAGAAATCTGCTAGATATGTATCTTAAAATTTCCACCTCACACAAAATCACAAAAATACGTTCAGTTTTATCTTTTAGTTATAGTTGTTTTAATTGTTTCAATTGTTAGTCAAATTTAGTTTTAATCGTCGGACTATACATTGGAATTCTATCTGAGATTTAATCACTAAAAAGGGTCACGTCTGAGTGACCATACATGTTTTCAAATGTTAAAAAGGGTCACGTCTAAGGTGACCAAACGGGTTTTCAAAAGTTAAAAGGGTCACATCTGAGGTGACAAAATGTTTTTACTGTTAAAAGGATCACATTTGAGGAGATCAAAAAGTTCTCTAAGTTTTAATGGTCATGTCTGAGATGATCGAATGCTGGAAATGTTTCATCAATTGTTAAAAGTGCTCAGTGTCAGATGGTCATAAGTCAAAATCAGAAGTATGAGCCATTCGCACGACTAGACCATGAGTATGGACCATCCGTATGATCGGACTAGGTTAAGTCAGATCCTCTGTCGCACGAATCAAGAGTGCGACTAGGTTAAGTCGCACGACTGAAAGAAACCCTAGTATAAATAAAGGGGGAGTCAGTCTCAGACGCCCATTCACCCCAATCGCTCACTTTATCACACGAAGTACCGTTACGCTGCCCAATTTTCTTTTGACTGTTCAAGACTACTAATTGTTGTGATCTAACGATTTCTAGTGTTTATCCAGGTAATACCCAACGATATTCACTCCAAAGTTCAATCAATTCATGCCCTAATGATCGAATTTAAGCCCTAAACTTAACCGAGACTTAGTTTGCCTAAGAAACCTATAAAACTAAGTATATTATTCATGTCACACCCCAACCTTGACGGCGGACACGTCGAGATGTGAGGGTTAGGATTGTTCACAGCCACAAAACGCTATATTTAAATGTAAATATTAAAATTATAAGTTTCAAAAGAAAGTACAAACATAAGTCTCAAACATGAAATAATCACCAAAATAAGCAAAACATAACATAGTCATTTTATTCATTTATCTAGGTCCAAATCCTAGTTTATTGCAAGCTTCATTTGATCACATTAAACTTAAGGATTACCTGAAATATGATAAATATAAAAGGTCAACTAAAAATTTAGTGAGTTTCCAAGGTTTTCATACATAATATAATATGGTTACAAGTAGCAATTCAAGTCATAGGTTATAAGTTAGTAAGGTTATAGAACACAGATCGTTACAACCAAACCTCGACTTGATTACAAATATATATGATTGGGTAAGTGTATTTGGTTCTCATGATGAACAAGCATACGTCATCAGGAACGGCAATACCTCGGCTTTAGCACCAAATAGGCTTGTCAGGCCCAAAGATCTAAGACGTCGCCTGGCTAGCAATAGTTAATGATTGTAACAAGCTATGTATCTCATATAATCACTTACAACACACAAATAACCACGACAAAATATAAAGGTGAATTGCAGGTGCTTTACAAGTTTCAAACGTTTATAAGTTTATGATGTATAAGTATCATGTTTCACCCTAAAATAGTGTGAAAAACAATAAAAAAGGGGCAAGGAAACTCACATGGCAAATAAATATAGGGATGACGATTAATAACAATAATAATAGGCGTCGCTCCAATGTGAATCGTCACAAGGCACCTAAATATATATATTTACAAGATTTAAATTTAATAATAAGTTTTAATGAATTAACGAGGACTAAAGTTCAATTTGGGTATTTGGGCATTTTTATAAGTACTTTAAATACAAAATATATTATTTATATGTTTAAATATAGGAAAGTTAAATTGAATCGTTATAATAATTATAAAGTTTAAATATAATATTTGAGTAATTATTTGAAATAATCATGATTTAAACAATATTATGTGAAAAGAAACGTTTAGACCAACAATAATTTATTAATTATTATTTAAAATCTATTTTATAAGAAATTATTTAGAAACGATCTTTGTTAAAATGTTTTATTGAAAAAAATTTATTTAATTAAACTTACAAAAATTACAGAAAATATTTGGTGGCTTTTAAAAATATAAGAAGTTATAAAACTAATTTTTATATATATTAATTTTTTTTCCATAATTTAATTAAGGCTGAAAAGGCCTTAAAAATGTTGGAAGGTGCCCAGGTTCGAACCCGAGACCTCAAAGTTTGCAAGTGAGTGTGTAACCAGTAGACCAGGGCTGCAACTATGGTATATCCCGAGTCTAATTCTTTTAAACTAAGTTAGTAAAGTGCCCCCAAATCTAAGAACCATAGATTGTTCCTAAATAAAATTGAACATCAATTTGATGTTGTTAACTAAATTAACCATGGGGTTTTTGTTCCCCATGCTTAGACGAACATAATCATGTATTTAACTTACTTGATTACGATCGAATTGAAGTGTTTGTGGTCGAATTTTGTCTCGGTTCGCTCGTGAAGAACATGAAGTTTGAAATTGATGTTTGAGTGATGATTTAGAGGAATTGAGGTTGCAGAGAGGTGAAAGGGTAATGGGGACATTTGCCCTCTGTTATATATGTTCGATTTGTACGATAGAGGGTCGAACGATTTTCAATTTCCATTCGGCTATAACGGTTACAATCGATTGATTCAATCGATTGTTTAACTAAAATTAAACGATGTATTAAGTTTAGAAATGATTATTAGAACGTTTCTGATCGTTTAATTTGATTATTCATCAAAATGTATACGTTGAACGGTTATGAATCGATTGGGTTATTGATTTCGGTTCGATTCCCTTAAATGCAGAATGTAATGGTCAAATGGTCATGGGTTCGAGTTCGGGGTGCTTCCCCGAGTCGTTAGGTACCTTTAGCATGTTTAAAAACATTTAAATTTGGGTGTTCGGTGGTCACCGGAGATCAACCAGTGACCGGAAAGTCGGGAGAGATTAGATTTGGAGTTTAGATAATTCACTTTACACAATAGCCCTCATCTTTGAATGTTTATTACTTTATTTTTAAACTTTATTTTAGAGTTTATAAAATGACAACTAACCCCCTAACTTACTTAATTTAATTTAAACACTTTTATGTTTAATAACTTTATAAATTGTTATAAGTATTATTATTAATATGATCATTATTTTTACCCTTACTATTATTGTTAACATTATTATTATTATTATTATTTAATATTAATATATTATTATTATTACTATTATCTTTAGTTATTATTATTGTTATTATTATTTTAATTTATTATTATTATTATTACTATATTATTATTATTGTTATTATTATTAGTAGTGTTATTATTATTATAATTTTTCGCTTTATTATCACTTTTTTATAATAAAAATTAAAGACAACAAAGAAATAAGCATGAATAATCCATAAGTTTTATAAATGACAACAATGACCCTTATAAGAATAAACAAAGTTAAATAGTTAACAAAATACGAGATGTTATAGTTCAAAAAAGGTTATTAAAAGTTATGTCAGTCATTTGCGAAACTAATGAGCCAAATCACAACGTCTAACAGTAAGTTTTGCTCAAAATTTGAATTTGAATGGAAAAACAATCTGTCATGCCTATGGACACCCTGATGAATTTCAATCGCACGTCTGAGCTGGGCGAATGGCTTAATCGCGCGACTGAACTATGCGTATGAGTTCATTCGCACGACTGGTGTAAACGCATGGGATAGCATACGACTAAGCCAAGTCGCATGCTCAGTCGTACGTATGAGCTCATTCGCACGACTAGATCTTAGTCGCATAGTTCATTCGCATGATAGAACATAAGATTTAAAGTCCATGAATCAAATTGTTACTCATTGACACAAACTAACGTTTTTTTGCATTGTGTAACAGATGGCGAGTCGTTGGACTATGAGCACAAAGCATAACATTTGTGCTCATCTGGATCAGACCTCCCGGAACGCGGCTGATTTCTTGGGTATTATTACATTCTTACGGAAATCGAGGATCTTTCGTGCTATATCGACTCCATGCACTCCGTACCGTTAAGTTCAGCAGGCTTTCTGGGAAAGCGTTGTTATCGAAAGGTCCTCAGAGCCCCACTGCATCAGGAGCTCCATTTTTGGTCAGGCTATAGAGATCACTGAGGACGATCTCAAGACAGTCTTGGGTTTGGGGATGATGCTGACTGCCCTACACGACTACACCACTGATTGTACGAGGCTGTTTTCTGCGGGCCAAGTACTCGGGAGATATCAACACAGGTGTGCTCAACAAGAGCAACCTGTACCCCCTATTGAAGTACTTAGCCCATGTGCTGCTTAAGTGCATTGCCTCAAGTAAGGGAGGCTTCGATGAGCTATCTCATCAAATTCAGAACGCCTATGTGGCGTTGGTGCTGAACCATCTGTTCAGCTTCTCGAAGATGATCTTCACCTACCTGGTAAAGTACATCGAGGCGAACGGCAAGGACGGCTTTTGCATGTACCCTCGATTTATACAGATTATTATTGACCAGAAGCTCCCTTTGTTGCCAAAGGAGAAGGAGGATGCCGTGGTGCTTGCATGATGGATGATACCACCTTAGGCAGGATGAAGGTGTACAGGGGGGGAAGCTGAAGCCCCTGTCAAGCGATTGTTTGGGCATCTGGCCCATGAGGATTATGTGGCGCCAGCTTCGAGGAAGTTGCGCCACGATGATAGTGACTTAGACACTGAGCAGATTCTGCTCCCTGCTGATGATTCTGATGATGATGATAGCGATGATGGTGGAGATGCTGGCCCCACCCAATCTAGGGCCACTACTACTGATGTCACATCTTCATCATCACCCAAGGAGAAGCAGAGATAGTGGGATTCCATCAGAACTTCCAACCTGATGAGCAGGAGGAGTCGGATGAGGAGCCGTTGACTCGAACGGTGGGCAACAAGGTGGTTGCCACCGAGCGAGGGATTCGGGCGGTTGGTGGATGCCCGGGCGAGTCTGGGGAGACTACGACTGATCCTACCTACACCCCAGATCAGCCTAACATCACAGGGGGAGCATCCTCCTCGAAGGGTTCGAGGAAAAAGAGGATGGCTCAGCCCCACGGGATGAAGCCCAAAAGACGAAGGTACACGTTGATCACTACCTCTTTCCCCACTACCACCACAGCTACCACCACCACTACCTCACCCTCCACCACTACTACCACTCCACCCACCATTACTACCACACCTCAACCTTCCACTACTACCACTACGCCCACCATTGCTACCATACCTCCACCTTCCACTACTACAGCCACCCCTCCACCATCTACACCTATGCCACCACCCATCTACACTACATCCACCACCACTACCACCACCTATAGAGTTGGGACCTCATCTCATGTCCCATTGACTTTTGGATCCTCTCTCCCCATATATGAGTTAGAGGAGCAACTGGCCAATCTTAACCGGATTTTGCTTACGCTGCTGACTACTGATGAGCAGCGAGCTACTCAGCTCAATCAGCTGATGGAGCTCACTGTCTCCTAGGCTCGAGATATAGCTGAGCTTCGTGAGCAGCAGACCTTGTCCGTATAGAGGATACAGGATCTTGAGGTGCAGAACAAGAAGTTGATATAGATGAGCCTCTCAAGATCAGAGAGGGAGATGATGATGGTGGTGATGACGATGATGATGAGGATGAGGATGATGAGGATGATGATGAGGATGAGACAGAAGAGGGAGGTGATGATGGTGCAGGAGAGGAGGAGGGAGGAGATGATGAAGAAGGAGATGATGCGGCTACATCGGCTGCCACACAAGCAACAGAAAGGCGATGCAAGAAGGCGCAGGATCAGGGAACCTCGTCCTCAGCCCCGCCTGCAGAAGAGCCCAAGATTCAGGATAAAAGTAATGTTATATGTTTATGTACTTTTAAATCTTGTGTAATTGAATCATGTATTAAACTTATGTACTTAATGTTTATATATATTTGATATTTAACTGTCTTGATTATTGACAAATGATTGTTGTGTTAAATGTTTAAATCAAGCAGATCAACCATCTCAGCAAGATGAGTATGATGTTGCCCCCTATAGCAAATCAAGTCTCAATTCACTATGATACTTGATTTGCAATGGATTTTCAGGAGGTCTGTGAGTTATACTCCAGAAGAAGGAGAAATCATTCATGAACTTACTGATGAGGAACTTGCTAAGATGTTCCGGCTCAACCCGGACGAGATTGTCAAGGACGCTCCTACTGTTGAAGTTTCAAGTGATGATGAGCTCAATGACATAGATGAAATAGAGATCGAGGACGTCACGACTGACCATTATCCAGAGTATGCTGACAGAGAGGGAAATGTAGTTCCCAATCTGGGTGATACTCTTGTCAGTGATATGTTTGAAAAACTAGATCAGATGGAGCAAGAGTCCGAGGAGAATAATAATCAAGCCCAAGCCTCAAACGCCGAGTCAACATCAAAAATGCTGAATGGGTGGCTTGTTTTGCGGAGATCCGAGCCCAACGCACTGCTCCAAAGCCGAGTGCCTACACCAAGCTCTACAAAGTGAAGAAGCATCTAAAGGTGTCAGGAAAGATTATAGCGTGGGCATATTTTGAGGATCTAAACGTGTATGCCGTGAAGAGAGAAACGGCATAGAGTACTTTAGATTTTCACACGATCTAAAGATTCTTCCAGGTGTTGAGCTCAACCAGCTGGCATGACTGAAGTTGCTATATGCTAATCCAAAGAAAATGTCAGGCTGGTTTGAGGCTGCATTGAAGAAAGAGTACCACACCAGGTGGGTTAACTTTAGACCTCAACAACCGACGAGGTACATCAGATAGTTTGAAGTTGATCCCATTACTGGAAAGCCAAAGAAAGTGTTGAAATGGAGTCCTCCGCACACAATGTCAAGAATCCCTCTAAGGGAAATGCCACAGGACTTCACTCCACACTTCAAGTGGTGGTACTACGATTGGAGAACAGGTGAAGCAATCATAGTCTTACAGAAGGAGAGGCAAATGGATACTATCCGGGTATTTGACCCTATGTGGCTGACCAACTTGTCTGCTGATGATGTTTATACTTTATACAAGTGGCCACTATTCTATGATTTGCAAGACATTGTACAAGCCCTCCAGTTTCAAAATGTTATAAGGCTCTGTTTTGCATTTGAGATACATGCTAGAGCTACAAGAGAGGAGAAGTACAAGAAGTTTGAAGAGCTGATGAAGAATGTTAGACAATAACGTAAACTAGGTCCAAGGGGGAGTTTGTAGATACATGTGTACCTAGTTTAGGAGCTTAATGTAAAATGTCTTTCTGTCTTACTATATGTAATGAATGGGTATGAATGAAATACAATGTGTGGTTGATGCATATAATGTTTAATATTTCATTGCTTATTATGTGATAACGCATATCGAACTAACTATATAGGTTTGTGGTTGTTTACATAATTCTTAGTCAATAATGATTGAGAAACATGTTCAAACTTAATTGGGTGAAGTTCTCATGCGAATGGACCATGCTAATGGACCATACGCATAAATACTTCATGCAAATAGACCAATCGTACGACTGAACCAGGAGATAGGATCAGTCTCACAATTGAGACATAAGATTGACTCAGTCGCACGACTAGACCTTCAGTCGTGTAGATGGATCAATCGCATGCTTCAGTCGCACGATGGAAAACCCTAACCTTTAAATACCACTAATTCGTGGAAAAACATAACAATTCGAATACCTACGCACAAAGTCATACCCTAGCCGTCCAGAGACTCAAGAAGACCTGTTCCAAGTTCATAGATCACAGTTGATCGTGTTCTAATCATTCATAACGTTTCATTAATCATTAGAATGATCATAACTGTGTTCTCCCTGATGGGATCGCCAATCAAATAGGATTCCACACTATTTGAGTTGGTATACGCGCAGAATCAGTTAGTACTCCATACCTAAACGGTCCTAACAAAATTAAATCCGATATTGAGTCCTTAAACATCTTAAAAGCTAATCTCCAGCTCTGGAGGGAGAGGATATCTTTCCTAACCTCAAGAGGTTTCTCTCTTCAAGAACTATCTCCACATGATATGATAAGATCCTATGGCTCTTCAACAAAGAGCATGATCAACTGGAGAAAGAGAGAAAGAGAGCTGTGAGAGAGAAGTTGATGGAGAAGAAGAAGAAAGAAGAAGAAGCTAGGGTCGCTACCGCCAAGAAGATAGGTGAGAAAGCTTGATCGATGTCGAAGTATCAATCAAATAAGATGTAAAATGTGTGTTCCTATGTACCTTAAGTAGTTAGGGTAAGTAGGGTTGTCGAACCTCGTGGAATTAGTTATCGATGTGTTGTACTTTGATTTATAAGAAAATGGTTTAACTAATGGATTATCAAACTATTGCCTCTTGGCTGTGGAAAGTGAATTTTAGAATGATTAACAACTTAGTTAAGAAAACAAATTTAAAGTAATGAAACTGATTAGAAGACGATTATGAAAAAGGGTAATCCACCCCGGGATTCCGGTTCAGTATTCAGTAATCGCTTAGTTCAACTCGGTGGAAAATCCTTAACGGGGATTCTATACGTGTAATGATTAAGCGAAAGAGATAACCAAGACTTAATGGGTCTTAGTACACCATGTCAATTGAATTAACAATCAAAACCTTGCAATCATACCACTTGCGCATAATTATATGAAATTCAAATCAAGATTTACTAAAACAATTTTTTAAACAATCAAGACACAAGTTAAACTCAATAAAGAACTTAAAGGGTTCTAAAGTTTGATCCCAACACAATTTGAACATAAACGAAAACCTAAAAAACACGAAACCTAAAACCTGAGGTAGATCACGAAAAGTTTAGCCTTGCATCTTTATGAATTCGGAACAACATCGGACTGGAAGATGAATTGATGGATTGGAATGAGTTGGAGAAGTAGAATTGACCTCAAGAATCGTCCAAGTTCATCCATTTTTGCTCCCAATGCGAATTAGGGTTTTTAGAATTTATAACCCTTCTTAAATATGGTCAAAATTCAGAAAATTGCGTCAAATCCGACCCTACGACGTAAGTTATGTCCTTAGGGACGTAAATTACGTCCTCCCCCATGATATACATGGTTAGCCTCTGTCTTACATCCAAAAAACTATCAGTTTTAGAAAGGACATAGCTTACTTCCTTTAGGACGTAGCTTACTTCCTTTAGGATGTAAGTTACGTCGTATGCTCATTTTGCATCAATTTCTTCATTTTCTTCATCTCTTTTCATCCATATATCATCCAATCTTTGTGCAACCTTTGAATACATCATTTAAGCTTCCCACACTATAAATAAAACCTAACACAAAGTGATGACGCTCGATAGGAAAATCATGTTAAAAGCATACATTTAATCACTTTAAACACATACAAAACATGAACGCATCACATCCCCACACTTATCATATGCATGTCCCCAAGAAAACTTGCTCATAACACTACAACTATCATTAGACAAATATGATCCAACCATGTGTTCACCATCTGTTAGCTAAGGTCCCAAGTCATGCACACTTACATTATTATACATGAAGTTATAGCTTTGTAAGCAAAGATATTACTCATTTGAAATTTGATCTATCTAACCAAGCCCAACAAGCTTTCTAGTCTTCCTTATGCATGTAATCACACCTCTCACAAGTTTCACTCCTCTCGGTTTAGTATCTGGTCTAGAAAAAGGCGTGCTAGTATATCAGTGTAGTACTGTCAACCAAAACAATTCATGATTATCATAAACATGCATAATGATCATGACTCCTTCAAATAACACAAACCATGCACACATCAAAACTGCTTTGAAAGGTTGTAACATAGGACTTAAGGTTTAGGTATGGATAAGGAATTTGAAGTGGCTAAAAGTGATGAAATCCACATAAGCATTTTGAACATGCTAAACTATAAATCACCATTACATAGTGGATTTGGGTAAACTTAACCCATATTCAACATTATTATCACTGAACATGACATTGATATTATGGTCATTTTGACCCATATTTCTTTTTTCTTTTTTTCTTCTTTTTTTTTCTTCTTTTTGAATAATGATTATATCTAAACACTTTACTGCTTCTAACAATATTATATCTAAAATTCAAGAAATACTTATAAGATTTCACCACATGGGCTTAACAAGTACAAAAGGTTTGAAACGGCTAATGAGTTGATTCGGGTTAAACAAATAAAGAGGTTGGGGGCTCAAAGTGGCGACTAGAGGATCATTTTAAGGTAGGATAATACAACTGAAAAAGGCTAATAAAACAAAGGTTCATCCTAGGGCCTTAATCATATATGTGCAGCAATTTGGTTCAAGATCTTGAAACGTATCAATTATGCAAGTTCTGGAATAATGCCATTCGTTCTGGTAAACACACATGAAAAGAAAATGAGGAATAACCTATTGATGTTCTAAGCTCATACATAGGCTCAATCCTTACTAAAAAACGATGGTGGATAGGTTAAAGCTGTAACAACATGCATAAAGAGTCCACTATCTAGCTAGTCACCCCGGTTAAACTTCCCAATCAATTTTCAAAATCGCTCCTTTTGTAGTAAGATAGTCATGACTAAGGACCTTTGCTTGTACATGGTTAAACATACTTTTGCGATTTACATTTAAAAGTTTAAGCTTTCATGCATAAATAAGTCACTTTAGTGCATTTTAAAAACTCTTGTTCAATCAAATTTTTTCTCAATTTTAAATCTTTTTTACAATCTTCAATCTTCCCCTCATTCCCACACTTAAAACTTTACATTGTCCACAATGTAAACTTTAATATTGTTGTGTGAAACAAGGGTCCTAACCTTTACCCAAGTGAAGTTGCAAAGCTAACTTTCCAATATGCATTATGCCTACCATGATTGTACTAAATGACAACAAACTAGCAAAGCTTTCAGATTTTGGAAAAAGTACATGGACCTGATCATAGATGATAAAAGATGCCTTATTAGCAATATATGGTGGTTATGGGTCAACACAGATAAGTAAAGCTGCCCACACACACATTCCTTTATGCTTTTAGAGATCCATGAGCTTCCTCACACTTGAGTATTTGCAGCTGGTGTTTAAAGCTGAAAAATAATAAACAAAACAAAACAAAGACTAAAAGAAACAATTCAATTTTAGGTTTTAGCGCTAAGTTTTAGGTCTTCAGCCAGACCGTACCTGCGACCATTTATGGTAGTCGAGTAGGATGCTTGACTCCAGTATTCTTCAAATGATTTGGTGGATCTTCAACTAGATCGCATTGTGACCCAACATCAATGCCTCAACTTTGTCTTTTATAGGATCAAGTGGATCGTTAACTTTTTTCTTCATTTTATGCTTCTCATCTTTTGTTTCCATCATCATAATTGACTCTTTCGCTTCTTTTAAATCCATCAATTCCTTCAAGTCCATATGCTTAACCCTATCATACTCAAAACCATTCTCAAAATCGGTATTCATGCTTACATATGTAGTATAAGCAGGAACACACACGTTAGTCATATCTACTATAGAAACTTCATCCTTATAAAATAATTAACCGACTTGGAAAATACATCAAAACGTAACTTACGAGTTTCTAGGTCACTAATCCAAGAGTGCTCTTTTTATCTTCAACTTCCCTACTTTTATTAGAATGATTGGTGCTTCTAGGTCACTATCTTCCACTTTATCAACTTTCTCTTCCTTATCTACAACTTATTATGGAAAAGGAGTAAAGTTATTATCAATAATTAAAGATTCAAGAAGGATACTAACCGAATTGATATGAACATTTCTCATGTTTTCCGTGTTGGTTCCTTGATGTTGAGGATTGATTGTGGTATCATTCGGTTTTTTCCCGGGGTTCCTCTTATTCTTGGCCACATCCTCAACAAGTTGACCCACTTGTTTATTCAAAGCTTCATAAGCTTTATCTTTGATTTCATTCTCACTATTATTCTCTTGCATATTCTCTTTCATCATGTTCATTAAAGCATCTAACTTTGCATTTGTAGAGTCTTCACCACCAACTTGTCCCGATGGAGAATTTCCTTGATAACTTCATGATGAACTACTTTGTTGACCCCCATGATTGTAGCTCCCTTGATTGTTTCCTTGAGAATATGAAGTTCTTTGATAACTACTTGGATTGTAATTCCCTTGTGTTCTATTTTGATATGTTTGACCACCTTGATTATTGCCTTGAAAATTAGGTTTATCTGATTTGAAGCATTACCATATTTGAAATTAGAAAGATCTCTTAATCTAGGATGATAAGAATTAGAAGTCATATCGAATTTCTTCCTATCTCCATAAACTTGATTGACTTCTTCACTTCTTCCTATTACCAAGGGACAACACTTACCATTATGACTCAATTCACCACATTCTTCACATACATTATAACCCACATTTGCAACCTCCTTCACTCCTGTTCTTCCTAGCTTTGCCAATTTTTTTTCAATGATGCAATTCTCTCTTTAGTTTCACTATCAACCATGGTCGATCTTGCCACATTAGATTTTGATCGCCTACTAGCAGAAGCTTGTGCTTTGGAGTTCCTACACATCTTCTCTAGAAATTCCCAATCTGCATCCTCATGGTTAGAAAGGAATGTGCTATTGCTTGCATTATATAAATACTTCCTCTCTTCATTGGTCAATCCATCCAAAAAAACCTAATCAACTCCAACGTTCAATTCCATGATGTGGGCACATACGGGTCAGTTCCTTAAACCATGTGAATGCTTCATGAAACTGTTCTCCTACTTGTTCTTGAAAGGATCGAATAGCATCTCTCGCGTCACTAGTTTTACCCAGAGAACAGTATTCATCCAAAAATGTTTGTTGCATTTCTTGCCATGAGTGAATACTATTATCAGGTAAAGTGAGGAACCATTGCTTCGCTCTATCTTTCAAGGTGAATTGAAACAATTACAGCCTCACTTGGTCTTGTGTAAAGTGATTTCCACCAATAGTACTGCATATGGCATCAAATTCAGCAAGATGCACATATGGTTCTTAGGTTGTAGTGCCTCTAAATGCAGGAAGAATGGTGAGATAATGAGGGCGTACATCAAAAGCTCTTTCTCTACGATTTGGAGGTGCAATAGGATTTGGATTTTCAAAAATAGCAGGTCTAAAATGACTATCCACACCTCGTACTTGAGATCTTTGAGGTCTTCTTGGTTGATTGGCATTATTGTTAACCCTACCCCGTTGTTGGTTGATAGGTGGTGCATTCCACCCATGTTGATCATTCCCCCAATTGTTATTTCCATTTTGTCCATCACCGCCACCAAAATTTCTTTCCCAAGCATCATAATTTGCACCATTATGAAGTTCTTCATTGTTATTCCATTCATCTTCATAATATTCATCACCCATATGAACACTATGCATGCTCACATGATCAAATTCATCACCTTGATTGATGTTATTTTGATTCACATTGTTGGGTGTTGGTTGATTCAGGTTATTGTTGCGGATGTTATTTGGTGGTGGGGGTGGATTTGGGTTTTGATTTTGGCTATTAGGAGGGGGTTTGGATTTTGAGGTGGTTGGTTATTTGGCTTTTCCATTTGGGTCGAATCAAATAAACTGCTAGCTGCTTGATCAATAGCTTGTGAAATTGACGTAGTTGGTAGCCCTGATCGATGCAGAACACGATTATACCTTGCTGATTTCTCTATCTCTGGATCGAATACTAATGGTGATTTCCTACCTGAATAGCGAGTATGAATGCAATCTGTCACCTACACAATGAAAAAACCAAGCGTAACATGGAAATAAAGAATTAAAGCAAAACGAATAACAAAAACTAAAAACTAAACAAATAGCAAAACACCAAGCGCACTGATTCCCTGGGAACGACACCAAAATTTGATCGATGTCAAAGTATCAATCGAATAAGATGTAAAATGTGTGTTCCTATTCACCTAAACTAGTTAGGGTAAGAAGGGTTGTCGAACCTCGTGGAATTAGTGATCGGTGTGTTGAACTTTGATTTGTAAGAAAATGGATTAACTAATGGATTATCAAACTCTTGCCTCTTGGCTGTGGAAAGTGAATTTTAGAATGATTAACAACTTAATTAAGAAAACAAATTGCAAGTAATGAAAATTGATTAGATGACGATTATGAAAAAGGGTAATCCACCCCGGGATTCAGGTTAGGTTTTCGTTAATCGCCTTGTTCAACTCGATGGAAATCCTTAACGGGGATTCTATACGTGTAATGATTAAGTGACAGAGATAACCAGACTTAACGGGTCTTAGTATACCATGTCAATTCAATTAACAATCAAAACCTTGCAATCATACAACTTGCGCATAATTATATGAAATTCAAATCAAGATTTACTAAAACTATTGTTTAAACAATCAAGACACAAGTTAAACTCAATAAAGAACTTAAAGGGTTCTAAAGTTTAATCCCAACACAATTTGAAAATAAAAGAAAACCTAAAAAACACGAAACCTAATACCCGAGGTAGATCACAAAAAGTTTAGCCTTGTATCTTCATGAATTCGGCAACAAGATCAGATTGGAACATGAATTGATGGATTGAAATGAGTTGGAGAAGTAGAATTGACCTCGAGAATCGTCCAAGTTCGTCTCTTTTTGCTCCCAATGCGAATTAGGGTTTTTAGAATTGATAAACCTTCTTAATATGGTCAAAATCCGGAAAATTATGTCAAATCCGACCCTACGACGTAAGTTACATCCTTAGGGATGTAAATTACGTCCTCCCCCATGATATATGTGGTTACCCTTTGTCTTACGTCCAAAAAACTATCAGTTTTAGAAAGGACATAGCTTACTACCTTTAGGACGTAAGTTACATCGTATGCTCATTTTGCACCAATTTCTTCATTTTCTTTATCTTTTTTCATCCATATATCATCCAATCTTTGTGCAACCTTTGAATACATCATTTAAGCTTCCCACAGCTATAATTCAACCTAACTCAAAGTGATTACGCTCGATAGGAGAATCACGTTATAAGCATACATATAAACACTTTAAACACATACAAAACATGAACGCATCAAAGCCTGAATGAAGGATTATCTCCGAGCTCATGGCTTCTCTGGTAGGCAGGTGGGACCTATGTCTGAAAAGACACTCTATCGACCTAAAGGCTGACATTCGTATGGGAAAGAGGAAAGAGATGTATAGAAGGGTACAGGGGATAGTCTTCAAACCAACACCTCAACCTCAACCTACCACCCAAACTCAACCCTAACCTTAACCTAACCTTCCCCATTTCCTTTCCCTATCAAAACTGAACCCATTTTTGAACCTTACACCCCTGAACCTACACCAACCACCTTACCTATCTCATTACCACAACCACCTCAACTAATCATCCCTCAACCTAAAACCTTATCCATAACCCAAACACCTTTACCTACCCAACAACCATCTAGACCATCCCCTCAGCATTCCAAACATCTCTCCTTAGAGGAGTTTAAGGAGATCAAGATGAAACTCAACAAATGCACAACCTTGAGTGACATCTCCTTTGAGGAGGATTTTGTCAAGCTGACTTACATTGATGGATCCTCATGTTCCCTCACAATTGATCAATTCTTTAATCTACCCAGAGAAACACTAGACCAAGTTGTTAAACTCCTTGCCTCAACTATGAATCCTTAAATGATGATGAGAAGAAAGTTGGTGACTCTACTAGATACAAAGAAAGGGGACAAGGTTCCTAATCAACCCCTTGTGTCTAGAAAGAAAATTATCCAGTGGAGGTTCGATGAAGCTTCTCACAACTTTGTTGTGGAGAGAGAGAATGGAGAGAGCAACAGGTTGAATGCCTCTTCTATGTTACACTCTAGCAGATTCGACATTGTGGAGTTAGCAGAGAAACCATTCTCCAATCCCTGCAACTCCAAAACTGCTACTCACATCAGAATCATCTTGGCAGCCTTCATCTTGCTAAGCTAACTTCAAAAGCCAAGATTGAAGAGGAGTTGTAGCTGAGAGAGAAAGAAGACAAGGAGGGTCAACCACCAAAGGCAAGTAATTTCTACAAATGGTGGAAGGCTTTGAATTGGAACAATAGTTAGATGAGAGTATAACTATAACTCCAATCAACTAACTCTCTTTAGAGGGACTCAGTAGAGGAGTACATATCATTCAAAGTGATAGACTAGATCTCTTGTCCACGAATGATTTCTACAAATTTTCAGCACCACTTCTGGGAGGAACAAAGAAACAGATAAGTATCTGCTTTCCCTGGTGTTGAAATTTTTGAGAAGCAGGAACAAGTGAGGTTTTGGTAGCATAAGCCTAGGGGGAGTTTGTTGGATCAAGAAGAAGGCTGGTGTAACCAAAATCAAACACTTAGACAATTTTTGGTAACCTTATAAAGGACTTCCGAAGCTAAGTATGGAACTTCCAAAGGATATGGAGTTCTTCCGAAGACAAAGTTCAAAATCAACATCAGAAGGAAAAGCTACAACTTTCAAAGACAAAGTCTTCTCTTCCGGAGTTCAAGACTTAGAAGAAATCAAAGACAATGACATCTGAAGTAGAAGTCCCCAAGCCACGAAAGAAGCACCCTCTTCCGAAGTATAAAAGGCTTCGGAATAACTTGTTCTTCCAAAGCCAATTAACCTTCGGAAAATGCTGCTAATGAACTAGTGGACATAAGTATGGTCTCTGACACTCCACTGCAGACCTTTGATACTACATGGCCTTTTCCCAAAAGGTCGTGTAGTTGACATACTTTATTCCACTATTCACTTTTATATGTTAGTACAAGTTACCAACTTTAGTTGTGACATTATCTGAGGTACCTTAAACTATAGATTTGTAGTATTAGCTTTAGTTAGAGGATTCCAACTGGTATAAAGTATATCCTGCTATATATAGTATTATATAGTTCTCTTTGTAACTCTTGTAGTAAGCTTGTAAGAGTCTTGTGAACTTTGAGTTGAGAAATAATATATACAAGTATCTTGAAATTATTCTCTTGTGCTTTTCTTGTGCAACTTAGTATATTATAATTAACTCTTAGAAGAACTCTACTTCTTGAGTGTTTGTTAGTGAATTTGAGAGAAAATACTTGTGTTGAGTATCAAAACCGATCTTGCAAACATATTGCTTGTCCAGGTCTATGTTGATGATATCATAATTGGTTCTTCAAACGACCAAATGTGTAAAGACTTTGAGAGCATTATGAAGAAGTTTGAAATGAGTTCCATGGGAAAAATGGACTTTTTCCTTGGAATTCAGGTGAAGTAGATGAAGGAAGGGTTCTTTATCAATCAATCTAAGTATGTCTCTGAATCTTAGAAAGATTTGATATGAAAGATTGTAAGCCAGCCAAAACACCCATACCTAGAAACCATGATCTTTGTCCTGACTCTAAGGGGAGGATACTAATCAACATCACTATAGAGCAATCATTGGGTCTCTGATGTATCTCACAACAAGTAGACCTAATATCATGTTTGCTACATGCATTTGTGCAAGATATCAGACTGCTCCAAAGGTATCTCACCTAGTTACTGCCAAGAGAATCCTTAGATACCTCAAAGGAGAACCTAAATTAGGTTATTGGTATCCTAAGAATAGCAAATTCAATCTCTATGGTTACTCAAACAATGACTATGGTGGTTGCAACATCAACAAGAAATCCATAATAGGAGGATGCCAATTTCTTGGTGGGAGGATCATCTTATGGCAATTTAAGAAGCAATCCTATGTCTTTACATCTACTATTGAAGCTGAATAGATTGCTACTACAAGTTGCTGTGCTCAGCTACTCTGGATTCAGAACCAGATGTTAGACTATGGATTTAACTTCGTGAGTAGTCCTATCCATATTGACAACAACAATGCTATTTCAATTGGTGAAAATCCTATGAAGCACTCCAAGACAAAGCACATTGATATCAGGTATGATTTTATCAAAGATATTCATGGGAAGAACCTGATCAAACTAATCAAAGTTGATTCAAATGAACAATATGCTGATTTGTTCACTAATCTTTTGATGAACAAATATTTAAATATCTCATTGCAGCTATTGGGATGATAAACATTGATTAGTCTATCTCCCTTGAAAAACCTTTTAGAAATGTGTAATGTCTTTTGTCATAACAATTTAAGCCCAGTTATAATAAGTTAAAGTTTTTAAGTATGGGTTTTTCCAAAGAGAAATTAACCTTTAGAATATTCATTTCATATCTTCCAAACTTAAATTCCTCCAAAGGACATCTTCTTCTCGAAAGAGTTATTAGTCTCAGAAGAAGCGATTGATTGCAAATCAGATCTACTTCTGAAGCATATAAAACTCTCCATTTGGAAAGCACGTTTTACTCTCGGAAGTAAGAAATTCACCTTCGGAAGTAAAATTGGCTTCGGAAGAAGATTACCTTCAAAAATCCCTTATGCTTGAAAAGGACCTTACAATGTAACGGAAACCTTTGAGCCCCACACAGTAATAAGTAAAGACTTTACTAATGATGTCGGAATCTTTTAAATGGTTTTTTATTTTACCGCCACTATAACATCTTAACCCAAACCATCTTTTCACCTTATCCACTCCTAAAACCTCCATTTTACCCATTTAAATAATCCCAACTCTTCATTTTAATATTTTTACCAAGTTTATTGTCCAAAGCTTCCTTCACTATAAATCTACCATGTTCAAACTTGTTTCATCTGCTCTATTATTACCATGGCGCTCAACCCTCAATATAAACAGGTCACATTCTTTGACTCGTCCAAGGATGCTGACTTCTAAGAAATCATCTCCTTTCTTACCCAATCTACTTATTTGACTGCTCTGACTATGAACCCCACAGTTTATTTGAATCACATGGAAGAATTTTGGGGTAACAGTTAGATCATAATCCTAAATGGAGTTAGGGTTATTAGGTCGAGCATTTTTGGCCAGGAGTTGATCATCACAAAACAACTAATCAGGGAGCATCTAGAGCTCTACGATGAAGGCACTCCTACAGAGTTCCTCAAATCAGACCTAGATGACACATATCTCCAAATGGGATATGGTGGAGATGTGAGAAGGTCTACCGTTTACAAGTTTAACTTCTCTTACAACTGGAAGTTCCTACTCCATGTTGTTCTTCATTGCTCGTCAAATAAGTATGAGGGATAGGATCAAGTCCCATGTGCACTAGGCTGCCTAGTTCATGGATTGGTGAAAAGCCTCCGCTTCAACTCTTCGAGATTTGTGCTGACCAACCTTACGGGGAACCTCCAGAGGGACACATTCTTCATGCATCCCAAGTTCATTCAGCACATTATCAACTGTGAGTTGGACCAGATTTAGCTTGTTTGTGTAGCTACTCTGTATGTCCCTCAAATGAGGCCGACCATCTTAAAAATCTTGAAGAGGGTGTCCACCAATTTCACTGGAATACACACTGAGCTTCTTCTAGGTTTGATTGAGCCAATGGCTCCCAGTGACATCCATGTTCACCTCATAGGTGAAGAACCCACACCAAGAACTACCTTTACTTTACCTAATCTTCCTATTCACCCATTAAACAAACATATCAGAGACACAACAAAAGAACCCTTGTTCAATCTACTCTGATTGAACATGCCCCTTTTCTTCAAACCAAAAAGACTAGAGTGGAAACATTGGCTCCCACTCAATTAGAGGTCTCACCATCCTTCTCATTTGACCTCAATATGGGATTTGAGTTTCCTCAATCTCCATTCCTTGAGCCCAAAACCCAAACTAAAAGCCCTCGGGATAGGTCACAATACTCTCCAAAGAAGCCAAAAAGTGACAACTCCACCAAAGGCTCATTCCCAATAGATATTGACCAACATCCTGGGTCACTAGGCAAAACTTCCTTATCCTTTACTAACCTTTTAATCAAGACTAATGAAGAGATTACGTCTCTTCATCGCAATGAAGTTGATCCACTCCACCCTCTAACGGATCAAGAGAACCTAGACGGACCTCTTGTCTTTAGCGCACATCAGTTAAAACCAACTGTGTTGAGTCCAACGAATGTGGAGGGGACTCATGTAGATTCAGCTGACACTAGTGAAGGAGCCTCATTGGATCCTTAGGCCAATGGTACCATCTCTGAGACTGAATCTACGACAACTGTGCATTTCGATGACTCTAAAAGAGACATACTCAAGCAAGGGAAACTAGGGTGCCAAGAGACCACATCCGGTGGTGAGGATGAACATACTAGGTATGTTACCTCATCTCCTCGTGATCCTTCAAAAGAAGATGAGGGAAGCATGAAACTCACCCTTCAAGACCTGCTTCTTAAAGTCTCAAAACTTGAATCAAAGGTTAAGACTTTAGAGGATAGGTTCGCCACTCAGCAACTTGAGATTGAAAATCTTAAGGCTCAACTAGCTGAGAAACAGATTGAGAGATCTGTCAGACATGTACCTATTCAAGTCTCACTGACCTCTTCCTCTAGCTTATCTAGGTCTCAAGATGATGCTACCAAAAAGGAGGAGAGTGTTCAAAGACAAACAATTGTGGAAGCATAGAGCCAAGCTTTAACTTCCTTATCGACTAAATACCCGGCTCCCAAAACTACAGTCTTTTCCTGAGCCTCCTTAAATTTTCCTACAAATGGATCCAAGGATGCTCAAGGATCTCAATAGGATTTTCTCCAAGTTCCTAACGAGATCTTTTTTAGATCAGCTTAGCCCTGATGTGGCTATGATATACTTTGGAGCTGAAGAGCTTTAGAAGCTAAGTGTACCTTCTACCACTGTGATAGAAGTTGGTCAACATAAGGCCCATATGGAACCTGAGATTGATTTCGAAGGGGAAATAAGGATTGATGGCCCAACAACTATAACAGTTGGGACAGATAGTGCATTCCCTCAAACTTCTGAAGCTAAAGTCAAGCCTCGGAAGAACAGGCTCAATCTTCCGAAGCTAAGATGGAAGCTGCGGAAAGTTTGTTCTCCTTATCCGAGGATCTAATTATCACAGATACAATTCTAGAGCTGGCATATGAAGTGAATAATCTTTCTCAACCGACCCCTAGCTCAGAAAACTTCATTATCTCCATCTATCATCTCTCAACCTGAACCCTTCATCCAAGAACCACCAAAGTCTAGCACTTCCGAGAATATCAAAGGCAAGAAGAAGATGAATGCGAAGAGCTTCAGGAGGAGGAAAGGATTGAAAAACTTAAAAGGAAAGGTAGACTTCCAACTGGGAAGTTGCTAGATGCTAGTAGCAAAGCAGCTACAGCCAACCAGGAGGCGGTTAACAACAAGAGAAAGATGGAGATCATTGAGAAGCTCATCAAGCTTGGAGATATCAGTGAAGATGTGCTCTTGCTACCACTAAAGGGTTAATTAAGCTAGAAAAGGCAACCATGTTGCTGATTGAACAAAGAGAAGAAGGAGCAAGGTTGGCCTTAGAGGAGGAAAGAGAAAGGAAGAAAAGGGAAGTTGGTCTGCAGTTTAGGAGGGAATGATAACTTTCCTAACCTCCAGGGATATTTCTCTTGAAGAACTACCTCCATATGACAATGACATGATCCTATGGCTCTTAAACAAAGAGCAAGATCAATTGGAGAGAAAGAAGAAGAAAGATGCAAGAGAAAAGTTGAAGGAGAAGAAGAGAAAAGAAGACGAAGCAGGGGTCACTACTGCCAAGAAGATAGGTGAGAATGCATGGATGAAGGATTATTGTCGGGCTCACGGCTTCTCTAGTAGGCAAGTGGGTCCCATGTCTGAAAAGACACTACAACGACATATCAGTGACAATAAGGCTGACTTTGCTTGGGAAGAAGGAAGGAAATGTAGAGAAGGGGACAGGGGATGACCATCAAACCAACACCTCAATCGTAACATACAACCCAAACTCAACATCAACCTTAACCTCAACCTCAACTGAGCCTTTCATATTTCCTTTCCCCATCAAAACTGAACCCACTTCCGAACCTTACACCCCTAAACCATCACCAACCATCATACCTATCACATCACCACAACCACCTCAACTAATCATCCTCCAACCTAAAATACTACCCAGAACCGAAACACCACTACCTACCTAACAACCATCGAAACCATCCCCTCAGCCTTTTAAACATCTCTCCTTAGAAGAGTTTAAGGAGATCAAGATGAAGCTAATCAAATGCACAACTTGAGCTATATATCTTGTGAGGAGGATTCCGTCAAGCTGACTTATGTTGATGGATCCTCATGTTCCCTCACAAGAGATCAATTCCTTGATCTGTCAAGAGGAACACTGGACCAGGCTGTAAAACTCCTTGGCCTCAACTCAGATTCACTAAATGATGAAGAGAAAAAGCTAAGAAGGAAGCTGGTGACTCTACTTGATACTAAGAAAGGGGACAAAGTACCAAGAAAATCCCTTGTGCCAAGAAAGAAGATTGTCCAGTGGAGGTTTGAAGACTCTTCTCACAACTTTGTTGTTGAGAAGAGAATGACGAGCTGAATAGGCTTAATGCCTCATCTCTACTACACTTAAGTAGATTTGACATTGCTGAGTTAGCAGAGAAGCCATTTTCCAACCCCTCAAACTCCAAGATCGCTACTCATATCAGAAATCACATAAGCAGCCTTCATCTTGTCAAGTAGACTGCTAGGACAAAGATTGAAAAGAGTTAAAACTAAATGAGGAAGAGCAAAGAAAAGGATCAACCACTAAAGGCAAAGCCTTTCTCCAAATGATTGTAGATACTGAACTTGAACCTATTGTTAGATGGGAGTACGACTATAACTCCTGTCAACTAACTCTCTTCAGGGGGGCACAACAAAGGGTGCATGTCATTAGGAGTGATAGACTGAATCTCCTATCTACTGATGACTTGCACAAACTTCTCAACACAATTTCAGGATAGAACAAAGAAATAGATAAATATCTTCTGTCCTTGGTACAGAAAGTTTTGAGAAGCAAAAGTAAGTGAGGTTTTGGTAGCATCAGCCTAGGGGGCATGTGTTGGATCTAGAAAGGCTTGTGCAACCAAAACCAAACACTTAGATTATTTTGGTGCAATTTATAAAGGACTTCCGAAGTTGAGTATGGAACTTCCAAAGGAAATGGAGTTCTTCCAAAGATAAAGAGCAAGATCAACTTCCAAAGGAAATCTCCGACTTCCGAAGACAAAATCTTCTCTTTTGAAGTTTAACACTCAAAAGAATTCAAGACAAAGACTTCCAAAGTAGAAGATCTTAAGCTATGGAAGAAGCAGCCTCTTCCGAATTATAAAAGGCGTCGGAAGAACCTGTTCTTCCTAAGCCCATTAACCTTCAGAAGATGCTGCAATGGACCAGTGGACATAAGCATGGTTGATCTGACACTTCGCTACAGACCTCTGAGATACTGCATGACGCTTTCTCAAAGGACCACGTAGTAGAATATACTTTATTCCACTGTCCACCTTTATTGGTTAGTACAGTTGCTAACTTTAGTTGGTGACAAAAGGTAAGTAATGAACATGTCATCACTACCATATCTTATATAACACATTATCTAAGATACCATAACTATAGCCATATAGGATCTGCTTCAGTTATAGAATTCCAACTGATATCGAAGTATAATCGGCTGTAAGTGATTGAAGATCATGTATAGGTTGGACTCACCTTCGTTTAGATTGTTTACTTTTGCTTGTAATAGGTCTTTTGTTAGTTTCCTTTTGTATATATTTAGTTTTATGTAGTTTTGTAGTCCAACGAAACTGTGAGCGAAACTATAAAGTCAGCTGATTAGTTCGCTCGGCGAAACTACTATTTCTATCGGGCGAAACTATAGTTTCGGCAGTACAGTTTCGCTGGCAGCGAAACTGTCTGCGAAACTAAGACTGTTATATATAGATTTGATCTTTTTCATTGTTGGGTAAGCTTGCAAAATCCTAATCATTTATCATTGGTGCAAGTTACCATTTCAAAGCAGTTATTACACAGAAATATCATTGTGCTTGATGTTATTGATTGTTATGATGTTCATTGTCTTATTTGAATGAGTTCTTATTGTGTTCAATCTTCTTTGCTCATGTTTTTAGTTTGATGTTGGATATTGAATGATTCTTCATCTCAGTTGCATTGTTATACGATCAAATGGACCAACAATATGGTATCAGAGCCTTAGTGCTCATGATTTCTTGAGTTTTTGGTTTTTTTAGTTCAATATCAAGTTTCCATCAATTTTCAATTCAATATAGTGTGTTTTTGATATAGAAAATTGATTGAATTTTGGTAGTTTTTAGTTGTGGAAGCTCTGCTAATCATCAGATCTCAAATTCATTGAGTTTTTGATGATTTAAGATTGATTTTTGGTTGAAAAAGGGTTTAAGGTTCGACCAGCAAAACAAGTGTTCCTTCTGCAAAACTACCATCATCATTCAGCGAAACTAAATATGTTATCACTATTGAAATCGTTTTCTAGTTGTTCTGCGAAACTAGTCTCTTTGCATGAAAGTTCACCTGTACTTGTGTAGGTTTAACAAATGAAATTGCTGCCGAAAGTGTTTTTGAACGAAAGTTCAAGTTTGTTTCGTGCGAAATTTTCGGCAAAACTAAGCATTTTATGACATTTGGCTAGCAAAACTGCTGCCGAAATTGTCAGGCAAATTACCCAACTCAGCGAAATTAGCCTTCTCAACAAATTTGTGTGCGAATTTGTCAGCGAATTTACCTACTTTCTGCGAAACTACTAAATTTTCAGTGAAATTGCCTCTTCTCTTGCCGAAACTACATCAATCCCAGTGAAACTACAATGTCAAAGTTAACATCACTCACTCTTGCCGATCTTGAAAGTGTTGCTCCTAATAGGCCACCGAGACTCATCAGCGAAGACAATTTCGAAGATTGGAAGAGATGTCTCAAAGCTTTCTTCTTCTACACTCATCATAACTAATAGGAATCAATTATTTCTGGTCCTCACATACCAACTGTCATTGTTGGTGATGTTGTCTCTCAAAATAAGGACTCGTCTTCTTTCACTGAAAAGGATCTGAAGTTGATCGATCGTGACCAAAAGGCTTTTGGTGCTTTAACTCTAGGCCTGGCACCAGACAACTACAATCGTTTTGCTGAGCATAAAAATGCTAAATCTCTTATGATGCCCTATGTGAGTTCTATGATGGTAACGATGATCTGGTAAAGGATAAGAGCATTCAAGCTAAGAAGGAATTCAATTCCTTTGTTGGATACAAGTTTCAAAGTCTGACAGATCTCACAAATCATTTCTTGACATTTTCAAGCACCTTAAAGAAATACGATGAAAAGCTCTTTAATAGTGAACAAGTTAACAGGCTACTAGACTCTCTCCACCTCAGTGGAGTCTTCATGTGAGGATGCTAAAGCAAGAAAGAGGGTTCACGGACTACAAGCTGATGATTTTATCAATAAGCTTAAATCCTTGAGTTGGACATGAAGAGACGGGAATTTAACCAGACCATGATGCCTATATCTGGTTTTACTCAAAATTCTGCTTTAATATCATCCGCTGCAAGCTCTCAAATACAGAATTCAATTCAAGGATGAGTTAATACAAGTAATTTTTCAGGAGGAAATGTTACTGTTGGAAGAGATCAGATTAATTCTAAGGTGAATGTTGAAACTTCAATTCCATCAGAAACAATGGCTCTTTTTGGAATATTTAAAGTTATGAAGCACTTGTGACAGGAGAGTTGAAAGGAAAAGGAATGACAATGGAAGACATGTATCAGGTAGATCCTGATGATCTTGAAGAAACTGACATCCAGTGGCAAAAGACAATGTTGACTCTTAAAGCTCGAAGATTTATGGAGCACCGGATGAAAGAACTTCGGCGGACAAACTTCTAATTCAAAAATGGGATTGGACAAGTCAAAAATGAGATGTTTCAACTGTAAACAACTAGGACATTTCAAACGTGAATGTCCATCACCAACTGTCACTGATTTTAGCAATTCAGGAGTTCCAAGATTAACAATTGAGAGGGAGAAGGAAGATGTGAATCACAAAAAGGAGATTGCATTGATTTCTAACTTTGATTGGAGTGTAGACGTTGAGGAAACAAGGACTGAGATAAATCATGCTTTGGTAGATGAGTTTGTTATATGGAAAGGGAAGGAAGATAGTAAAGATGGATTTGATCCTTTCAAGGAATTCAAAGAGGATTTTATGTCATCTATGAATGAGAAAGAAGAGAAAGATGTTAGAATGAGGGCAAGTAAACCTGAAGGTCTAAAGCAAGAATGAAGTTCATCCACCGGGCAAGGAAAGGATTATGATGATAATACTATCACCGTTGAGGAAAGCAAGTCAAGTACTCTAGTGTGCCAATATAAAAGGCCTTAGCAGCTGAAAAGATGGTGATGGGACTTCCATATGAGGTAATTTAGGATATGTGTTCATCTGCTTGTAAAATAAGATTATTTGGGATTTATAAAGCTAATCGGTTTTAATTGATAATGAAAAGAATTTAAAACAAATTAATGATGAACTTAAAATCAATGAATCAAAATATTTTGTTAAATTAAATAAGGGTTTAAAAGAAAATGATCATTTAAAACGAATCGTTTTGGAAAGAAATGTTGAGATTAACACTTTGACTAAAAGAGTTGCCCTTCCCAAATTTGAAACAAGCAAACTTCAGTCAAAGTTAGATGAATGAACCATTTCAGGAATGAAACATGATGATTTTTGTAAAGCTCAATGGGGAGCTAGGATTAAAATGGGATTGGGATATGAAAATGTAAAGGTTTATCCTCTGCCTAGTACATATTGTTATTCTCCTATGCCTGTTCCTCATCCTTCTAATGATTTAATCAAAACAGATACTGACAGTATGTCTGCAGGTTTAGAGGGTGTTAATTCTAAGGACGTTTGTGAAGACTATGACTATGGACCAACTAGTGGGCTTGGATGCACTAGTATTAGTACACCTAATTTTCAACAGTCTATTTTAGATCATAAGTCTAGTTAAAATTTTTTCTTTGTTTCTAGTTCTCCTGTAACCGACTCTGTCGCATCATGTTCTCATGATGTTTCTATTTCATCTTTCAATTCAGTACACTGTGGTGATGTCTTTTGTTCTGGTGATGATAATGGTGCAACTGGTCTTTCTACAAAGCCTAACGAGAAAATTAAAACTAATTGTTTTGATAATTCTTCTCTCACCCAATTCCATCTTTTACTCCATTAAATATTTCTTTATCAAATGATAGAATTGCAACTTCGTTTGAAGCTAGCACTAGTGGAACTAGTTCTACTGGTACTTCAGATGATTCATTCATCTATTTCTGTAAATAATAATTCTTGTTCACATAAACTTCGACCTCATGGCATGTATGAGACATTTAGTGACATTGATTCAAGTGTATTTGAATTTGATGAGGAAATTCCAATTGATCATATTCCTATCTCATCACATCACAGACCTAGACGCAAACTACACTGTTTTCGATATGGTCAAGAGAATCATCTTGTCAAGAATTGTCCTACATTGGTTCATGGTCATTTAAATAGGAACTATTTTGGAAATAAATTAACAAAATTGGTTAATAATTTCTTTTGCAAAAAATCTACTTCTTCTAAAGATAAAGTTGTTCAATCTTCGGTTCCTATTTCACCTGGTTAATCTATTCTTTATTTACTTTCAGGAGTCATCCACTAAGATTGTAAACAACGTGTGGCATGTAGACAGTGGATGCTTCAGACATATGACGGGGTTGAAAGACTGCTGACCAATTATCGGATTATAAATGGATATGTTGCTTTTGCTGGTGACAAAAAGGGTGGAAAGATGATTGGTCAAGGAGAAGTTTCCAATGGTTCTTTAACTATGGAGAAAGTCAATTATGTCCCTGAGCTGGCGTTTAATCTCATGAGTGTTTCTCAAATCTGTGATAAAGATTCCGGTCTTGTTTAAAACCGATGAATGTCTATTTTTAAAATCAGAGATTGATATTCCAGATGACTTGATTCTTATGCATGCTCCAAGAAAACATGATACATATCTTCTTGATATGAACTCCACGGAGTCAAAGTCTACTGCAACCTTGTCTTCTTTTAAAAGCTTCAACCTTGAGTCTCTGTTATGGCATCATGATTGGGCCACGTTAATTTTAAAATAATAACAAATTAGTCAAAAACAATCTTGTTAGAAGACTTCCTCCAAAAGATTTCTCTATAAACGAAAAATGCATGGCTTGTGCCAAGGGCAAAGAACATAAAAAACCGCATAAGCCCAAACTTGAAAATAGCATAACCTGTCCTCTCGAGTTGTTACATACTAATTTGTTTGGCCCAATCAGCTTTAAATCTATTTCTAAAAAATCATTTTGTCTTGTTGTTACAGATGATTTCTCAAGATATTCATGTGTGAGATTTCTTGCTCACAAGGGAGAGGTTGCTGAAGAATTACAAAAAGTTAATACTTTCAATCGAGACAATCAGCAAGAGAAAGGTTCTGGCCCTGAGAAGTGACAACGACACTTAATTCAAAAATTAGATTCTTGATTCATTCTGTGCACAAAAGGGAATTGTGAGACAATTTAGTGCTGCAAGGACACCTTAACAGAATGGTGTAGCTGAACGAAAGAATCACACTCTCATTGAAGCCACTCATACAATGCTGATAGAATCTTCATTACCCAATATCTTTTGGGCTGAAGCGGTCAATTGTGCTTCATATGTTCTAAATTGAGTGTTGATTGTCAAGGACAAAATGAAGACTCCTTATGAACTTTTTCATAAAAGGAAGCCTTTAATTGACTTCTTTTGGCCATTTGGTTGTTCTTGCACTCTTCTGAATACTCAATCACAAAAGACAAAGTTCGGTGTTGTGTCTGACGAGTGCTACTTTGTCGGTTACTCTTCTTCTCAAAAGGTCTGTCGAGTATATAACAAGAGAACACGTATCGTTCAAGAGTCGTTCATGTTGATTGGCAGGAGTCTAACTCTTCTGATGTTCGATCTAAGCAAGCATGGTTCTTTGACTCCGATACTGTGTTTAATTCTTTTAATCTTCCAGTTTTCGACAATGATGCGTCCATTCCAGAGGTTCAAAAAAATATTATTTCCTCCATCCCATCTCCTGTCCATTCCACCTCTTCAGCAAATGATGCCACTTTAGCTGATGTTGGATCATCTTCTCCATCATTTGATCTGTCACCAACCCCTATTTGTACTTCACCAACATCTGTTCCACCACCACCATCTCTTCCTTCATCATCTACATCTATCCCATCACATCCTATTCCATCTCTCTTACCCTCATCTAATCATTCACAATCTGTGAGTGAAACTTCTCCAAACATCTTCCCTTTAGACACAGACTTCAAAACTTTGAAAGATCATCCTCTTGATAATGTTATTGGATCAATCACTAATGGTTTTCGTATGCGGAGTCAATCTGGTTTAAATAATATCTGCCTCTTCTCTTGCTTCATCTCTCAAACTATCCCAAAAAAATATGCATGCTGCTCTACAGGATCCCTGCTGGGTAAAGTCAATGCAATTAGAGCTTCAACAATTTAGAAAGCTCAAAGTTTGGACTTGGTTGACCTGCCTCCTAACAAATGCCCAATTGGTACTAAATGGGTGTTCAAGAACAAACCTGGTGATCGTGGTGTGGTGGTGTGTAACAAGTCTAGATTGTTGTGCAAGGGTTTGCTCAAGAAGAAGGGATTGACTATACTGAAGTCTCCGCTCGGTCGCCAGTCTTGAAGCAATCAGGATTTTTCTTGCTCATGCTGCTTATAAATTGTTCAAGGTCTATCAGATGGATGTCAAGTGTGCTTTCCTTTACGGAGACATTGATGAAGAGATATATGTGTGTCAACCACCAGGTTTTGAGGATCCTGACTTTCCTGATAAAGTATTTAAACTTGACAAGTCTCTGTATGGTCTTCATCAGGCACCTAGGATTTGGTATGAGACCCTGACCCGGTATCTCTTAAGCAATGGTTTCTCTCGTGACACCATCGATATGACTCTTTTCAAGAAAGACGTGAATGGTGAAATGTTCTTTGTCCAAGTTTATGTTGACGATATTGTTTTTGGTTCCACCAATTCACTGTTATGTCGGGAGTTCGAAGAAGTGATGCGTAATCGATTTGAAATGAGTATGATGGGACAAATATGCTTTTTTCTGGGATTACAAGTAGAACAAAAGCATGAGGGCATTCTAATTCATCAGGAGAAGTATGTTAAAGAAACTTTGAAGAAATTCAAGATGGATGACGCCTCTCCTGAAATGACTCCCTTTACTGCTCAGACATGTCTCACTCCTGATGTGAACGGGAAACCTGTTGATCCTCATTTCTACAGATCTATGATCGGTTCCCTCATGTATCTTACAGCAAGTCGTCCTGATATCACTTTTGCTGTAGGATATTGTGCTCAATGTTAGTCGGCCCCAAAAGAGTCTCATGAGAAGGCTGTCAAGAGAATTTTTCGTTATCTCAAAGGCTCATCTCGTTTAGGTCTATGGTATCCTTATGGAGGGAATTTTGATTTACATGCTTATTCTGACAGTGATTCTAATGGTTGCAGGTTAAACAGAAAATCGGTGACTGGAGGATGTCAATACCTGGGCAATTGTCTTGTGTCATGGCAGAGCAAGAAACAAACCACTGTTTCCCTTTCTACAGGGGAAGTAGAATACATTGATGCCTTTTGTTGTTTTTCCCAAGTCCTTTGGATACAGCATCAGATGATTGACTATGGAATCAACTTTCTTCACATGCCGTTGTTTTGTGACAATGAAGCAACCATCGGGATTGGTAAAAATCCTATTCATTATTCTCGAACCGAGCACATCGAAACACAGATTCATGCAATTCATGATGCCCAAGGAAAGGGTTTTATCGATATTATTCCCATTGACACAAAACATCAAAAGGCAGATATTTTCACAAAAACTTTTGATAAACCTCGCTTTTATGAATTGATCTCTACGCTAGGATTAATATCCTTTGAAATGATGAGAAATGATTCTGTATCTTCCGGATATGTTCTTTTATGCATGACTGGTACTTAAAATAAGAAATGATAGTAACGGATGTTGATCTCTGATTTACATCTTATTTTTTATTGAATATTAAAGTCAAGTAAACAGACTCTTTAAACGATATGCTTGGTAGGCTCAGCCTGAAGAATAAAGTATACAGCAGCAATATGATTTAAATTAAAGTCTCTGCTTAAGGATGTCTGGATTTACGCGAGCATTTTGGCCTGCATGAAAACTGAGTCCCGGCAAAAAGTGGATTGAGAATTGATCTTTGGCTCTTGTCCTGTACATTTGTGTCTTGTACTTGTGCTAATCTCCTCTGCTATACGATAGTACTGACCTGGAGTGATGATCTCCTCTACTGTACGGTAGTACTGACCTGGAGCTCTTATCGGCACTTGATCAAATGGTCGTCTCATTTGTTATACGTGAGTACAGACCTGGAGCTCTCATCGGCACTTGATCAAATGGTCGTCTCATTTGTTATACGTGAGTACAGACCTGGAGCTCTCACCATCTTGATCTAAGTTGTGTCAAATCATCTAAATGATGAATTCATCACAGAAAGCAATACTCTGTCAATAATCATTTGCACACTAATGCACAAGCCTTACTCTTTAAAGATTGTAACAAAATTCAAGAAATCCTGAGGTTGGGTGAGGATTTTTGCCAAATGATTGTAGGGTCCTAGTATTCTAAAGTATTTAATCGAACCCTAACAAATCATATGTTGTTTGTTGAAAAAGATAGGGCATGGGTTTAAGTGGACAAATATATCAGCAATCGTTATTGATTTGTTTCTGAATTTCAAGAGTTTCTTTATAAACTGTGATCAGATTCAGTTATCGGTATGATCTCATTTCTGGTCAATGAAAATTCATCTTTGTGCTAACACATATCTTGAGGATGTGATCTCTGATCAATTTAGATCTCAGTGTTTGTTTCTATTTAAATACAAATCGGCAAAACTATAATTTTGCTATTTGTTTCGCTAGACGAAATTGCAATTTCGCTCTGCACTCTCATCCTATGCGATGTCTTTTTTATCTGAGTTTCATCTCACGAAACTGTAGATTCGCCTAGCGAAACTATAGATTCGTCTGGCGAAACTATAGTTTCGTTAGCTGCAAAACTATATGCTATTTAAGTCATTTTGCAAAATTATTCTCTCACTTTCGCACTATCGACCTGTGATGTCCTTTAGGGCTTCCCCGTGACCCTATCTTAAGTTTTTGTGATTCTGAGTTTTTGATACTGATTGATTGTTGATTCTAGTTTGCAAGTGAGTTTCAAACTCAGGACCATCATTTAATCTTGTTTATAACATCATATTGTGGGTATACTTAATCGATACTTTCGGTACCTTCGCTGTTCTTTCGGTGAAATTACCGATAGTCCAATGAAACTAAACGAAAGTTCTTGATTTCTCAATGAAACTGTAAGGTTATGTTTTCCATGCAAACTTAACAGTTTCGCTGACTAATTTTTAGTTTCGCAGTGCGAAACTATAGTTTCGGCCTGTCGAATCTACCTCCCTGTTTGGGCGAAACTAGTATGCTCTTGCTAGCGAAACTATACTTTCGCTTTCCGAAACTAAATCTCATACTGCGAAACTATATTTTCGGCCAGCGAATTTATTAATTTTATTTCATTTTATTTTTTTATTATTATTATTCTTTAGTTTTTATGTTTTCGTTATTCATACTTTATTCTAATGTAATTCATTTGGTTTGTATCTCAGGTTTCAATGGCAAATTTAAAGTTCGACGAGAGAAACAACATCACTACTATTCTGGATGATACACATCCTAAAGCTGCCAGGTTCAGAGATTATATTCGGTGGTTGTAGAGATCTCCTGTAGCTTACGCTATTTCTCATTCCACCACCATATATGACCTTCACATCAGAGATTTCTGGAGATCTGCTAAATATGATACACAAGGAAATACTCAAAGAATTACTGCCAAAGTCTTAGAGCATGAGGTGACCATTACTGCAGAGACAGTTTCGAGGATTCTGAGGCTAGAGGAGGATTCTGGTGAAGAGGTTTCTATGTCTGATACACAAGTGTTCGAAGCATTCAGAAGCATAGGTTATGAGGGGCCAGCTTTTGGTTCCCGAAAGGAGATCAAGAAGTCATTCTCTCCAAGGAATGGAGATTTATTGCTCACGTCTTCATCTTGTCCTAGATCACCATAAAAGGTGGATCAAATGGGCTAAAGCAATGGTGTTGTGCTACAAAGGAGAGAAGGCAAACATAGCCAGACTGATATTCGCCTGCATGGCTGAGCATGTGATGGCCTTGAAGAAAGATAAATGGTTGTTGTATCCTCGATTTCTTGAAATGATCTTTGACGACCTCATACCAAATGTGCCAAAACACCAGGAGGTGAAAAGGCTGATACAAATGAATCCTCGTATCTTTGCTGACCGTTGTGCTATTCGCCATGATTTTAGTGGGAAGATAACTCATCTCTGGGAAAACATGTACCTACCGGAGAGATGGAAGTACATTAGACGAGTGGATGAATCTGAGAATATAAGAGCTGAAGAAACCAGGGCACAGCAATCTGATGCAACCAGAAAAGAAAGAGATATGCTAAAGAGAAAGATTATGATTTTAAAGAAAATATAAATAAAAGAGCTGAAGAGATAAGGATAAAAAAGGAGAAGAGATCAAAGAAGAAAGCTGATACAACTATTTCAGAGAGGCGAACTAAATAGAGACATCAAGCATTCACTAAGAGGAGGGAAGAAAGAGGAAACTTAGATGAAGATATGATTCGCAACCTTAATAGTTCTCTGGCAAACGAACTGAGTATGATAAAGACTAAACTCACCAACTAAGAGATACGAGAAAAGCAAAAAGATGAGGTGATAGAGGGAATGAAGAAGATGCTTGTTGATCAAAACTGTCTGCTGAAGAAGTTAATTGAGGAGATTGCCCAACTAAAAGCTGATGTCGGCCTTCCTAATCAACTAACTCAATCTGAGTTAGATGATTTGACTCATACTACAAAGTACCCATTCCTGAACATGGATACTTCATCTAGGGTAGGAGAGGGCACATCTGGTGCAACAACTATTGATGTTGAAGATTATGAAGTAAGAAATGAAGATGCAGGAAGGGAGAATGAATAGGAAGTTCTGGAGGCTTGATTTATAAACATGGGACTTAATGTTGAGAAGGATTTGGTTGGAGAAGAAGTGGTGAGGGAGAATTCGGTGGACCGAGATGTGAGAAAGAAAATAGACTAGTTGATAAAGAAGAGGATGATGAACAACTTGTAGACTATGATTCTGAACCTGAGTTCTATGAAGTTGATGAGAGGCCGATGATTTATGTAGCCAAGAAAGGAGAGAATAACGAAGATGTGTTTGAGATGGATAGAGCTGAATGGCTCGTTAAGAGAGAAGGAGCCAGAAGAAATAACTCCCCTTTTCCAATATATGGAAGGGTTGAGTAAGAAAGAAGCCGATAAAAAGATTATAAGTTGGTGCTATAACCCCGTCCTTAAAATGTTCATGATAAAGAGGAGAGCGGGAGGTATTAGCTACTTGCATAAGAGGAAGGCATTTAAGACCTTGCCTAAATGGGATATTAGGTGGTTGGCGGCTCTACCACTTCTAAATGCACATCTGAGCGAACAAGCCACACTTCTGGAGAAAGAGATTCAAAACGGTCAAAATGACAACTTTGAAGCTTTTGGATATATGAAGCCTGAGAGGAAACGGTCAAAAAGAGATAAGGATTGGGAGACTAGCAAGGGAAGGATTGTACTAAGGGTGAAACCCTTAAAAACTGTGAACAGGGTCAGACTAGCAGACCCCCACCCCCAACAACTACAGAACTTTGAAAAGTGGTTTTATGATAACAATACAAGGGAGGCAATTATTAGAGTGAAGAATGGTGTTGAGTTCAAAGTCTTTGATCCAATGGAACTTTTAGCTTCTCTGATGAAGACCTGCTGGTTCTTTGCGAGAATCATATCAAAGCAGGTGCAGGTGAGGAAACGAGGAAGGAAGCCAGTCTCTTTATGACTGTAGCAAACAAGATCAGAGGAGTGAGGGCAGAGGTGATGCAGCAGGAAACCATGGAGAATCATGTGCTGAAGCTTCCGAGGACGTTGTTGCAGTAGGTGCTGAAGATTAACCAGAGACAATGAAGGACACTAGAGCTGAAAATACACATCAAGACGAGTGAAGGTGGTGAGTTCCAACCTAGGGGGAGTATTGAAGATCATGTATAGGTTGGACTCACCTTAGTTTAGATTGTTTACTTTTGCTTGTAATAGGTCTTTTGTTAGTTTCCTTTTGTATGTATTTAGTTTTATGTAGTTTTGTAGTCCAGCGAAACTATGAGCAGTCAACTCATTAGTTCGCTCGGCGAAACTACTGTTTCTGCCGGGCGAAACTATAGTTTCGGCAGTACAGTTTCGCAGGCAGCGAAACTAAGACTGCTATATATAGATTTGATCTTTTTCATTGTTGGGTAAGCTTGCAAAACCCTAATCGTTTATCATTGTTGCAAGTTACCATTTCAAAGCGGTTATTACACAGAAATATCATTGTGCTTGATGTTATTGATTGTTATGATGTTTATTGTCTTATTTTGAATGAGTTCTTATTGTGTTCAATCTTCTTTGCTCATGTTGTTTAGATTGATGTTGGATATTGAAAGATTCTTCATCTCATTTGCACTATCATACAATCAAATGGACCAATAGTGATATTGTATATAGTTTTTTATTGTAACTCTTGTATCATGCTTGTAGGAATCCTGTATACTTTGAGTTTATAAGTAATATATACAAGTACTTTGAAAAATATTTTCTTGTGTTCTAAAGTTACTTAGTATATTATAATCAACTCTTTGAGAGATTCTACTTTATTATAATCTTGTGAGTGTTGGTGAGTTTGAGAAAAAACCAAATGTTAATGACATATATCGATCGTGCACCAAATGTTACATAAGTAAATACAAGAAAAGGGAATTGCGAGAATCATTTTAAGCCTCGTAACATTACAACCAAATAAAAACAAAAAATGAATTAAAAATTTAAAAGAGTAACCATGATCGACCATTTCACATGTGACTACAAAAAGTCGGCAGAATGATTTGGTTATGAAGATGAAGATCGATTAAATGCTCTCCCAATGTAAAACTTTATATATATATATATATATGTGTGTGTGTGTGTGTGTATGTATGTATGTATATACATATATATATACATATGTATACATATATATATATACATATATATATATATATATATATATTATATATATATATATATATATGTATGCATATATATATATATATGTATGCATATATATATGTATGTATATGAATGTAATACATATATATATATATATATATATATATATATATATATATATATATACATATATATATATATGTATGTATGTATGTATATATATATGTATGTATATATGTATGTATGTATATATATATATACACATACATATATAACATATATATATACATACATATATATCTACATACATATATATATATATATATATATTATATATATATATATTATATATATATATATAATATATATATATATATATATATATAATATATATATATATATATATATATATATTATATATATATATATACTCACACACCACTAGTGTTCGGCCGGAGGGGTTTATTGCGCAAAAACGCCGGGACGCAGGTTCACATCTATGAGCGATGATTCCTCTATCTCTTGCTTCCTTCAATCGGACTCGGGTAAGTATTATTGGCTAAGAAATGTAACTAAACTATTCAAATAAATTTACTGAATTCATATTCGAGTTGTGTAAATAACTAGTTAATTAACTAATTAATATTGAAACAATATCGAATTTAGAAGAATATATATAAAATGCCCACCGCACGGTTGATAATTTATCCCCGATTAATATTTGACTTTATTCATTTTATACATGAGTAATCCTTACGCATGCATGGTCTTTGTTTTATAAGTTTTATTTTTATATATAACAAGTTTATATAGAAGGATTTTATAAAACTGATACAAACATTTTAAACCATGAAATCATCTAACATAAAACGAAAAGCTTCTAACCGTTAATTATTATCTAATAATTAAAGTGTCCCACATTTTAAAATACAAAGTTTTAAATAAACCAACAATATTGTTAAATTGGAGTTAACTAAAGTCCTTCTAGCTCTTTATTCATTGAGAAGTTTTTCGATAACTGCAATTGTGTTTTTTTAAGCTAGACTAATTAGTGGCAGTTCCGGTGATACACAATCATTGACCCACAAAGATGTCGCAACAATTGATGTTGGGGTTTATCCTCAAAAAGAGATCCATTCTCATCTAAAATGACTCGCTACCAGTCGTGCAATAATCCCCAAAGTTCGCACCAAGAACTTGGTCTGTTTGAATGTCATCTGTATGTCCATGATTAAGAGAGCTTTTGTATTTAAATGACTTACCGCTCAGGGTGGTTCTACTATCGGCGAATATGAGGAGCATGAGGCAAAGTAAAAGTATCGGCGAATATGAGCTTATTTTTTTATCTTTGTGATGATTGTGAGTTAATTAATAATGATACTCGTGTGCTGTTGGCCTTTATATATGGTGAATGATTTTGATATTTTTTTCATGTAATACTCTTACATGAACCAATTTAAAATCGTAATATAAGAATTTACAGAGGCCATTGTTTTTCACCTTATATTGTTTTTGGTTTTCAACTAGAATTAAGCTCCATCATGTTGGTGTGAGTACATAAAACAATATTAAGTAACACCGATGTCACATGATTATTCACACTGAAAAATCTCGTATAAAAAAATAAAGCTAAACCAAAAAAAATAGACATAAAAATGTAAAATCACAAATGTGAAATGTAATAAATTATACATGTGAAACGTAATACATAGTATACAATTACTAAGTCGATTTAGAAATCGTGTGTTGCGACGAAGCCGTTAAACATAAAAAAAATAAACATGTCAACTCACAAAATTCATTGTAAAACGTTAAACAAATTGAAAATGGGGATGTGACAATGAGTATTTTGTATGTAAGTATTGACTGTAGCTACAATATACTTTTCCCTCCCTATGTATATGTTTGTCTATTTATGTCAAATGTTACGCATACTTACTAAATTTATAGACAAGCATTAGATATAAATTTATAAGGGAACCGGATTTATGTTGTCATAAGGTTCATAAGAGTACTAACCGTATGATTTGGGTCTCATGTTGAATTAACACCATTGAAAGTTTCTTTATAACATTGGTAGGGATATGAAGCTTTTGCACCGGATTAAACTAACATATGACCAACTTATTTTTTAATAGGTAGTTGGCTAGCCAAGTGGGAGAATGTTAGAATTTATATTTTATCATATGATCTTGTTAACACCATTAAGCTGGTTTAAGTATCGATCATGTGTATAAGTAATAACATATAAGCCCTTAAATAAATCATGCAATTATTATTTTATTGATAATTACACTTTGATCCATTCATGATATTTTGGTGGAGAATATTGCATTATACAAACTATAAATTTGGAGACTTATTCACACTAACTCTTCTTTATGTCGAATGAAAATATCATATATATACATTTTTCTCTTATTTAAACCGAAAAATCACACTCATTTAACAATTATTAATTTTACACCTTAACTAATTTATAACAATCTGTTGAACTCTTAACCTTAAGAATTCACCACATGAATTTCATATGATTTTACCGTTGGATATAATTAACCCCCATCCCACTATTCTCTGTGATCTAAATATTGTGAGAAGCAACAACACCATGCACTCTCATACTCTATTCATTGTAACTCTAAACATTAGAGAAGATTATTATATATGCTAATGACATAATCATCAAATAAATAATAAAAATTTTTATTAATAAGTATTTTATCTGAAAGTGTTAAACGAAACGCTTATATAACTGATTTTATTTAGTAAATTATGTTTTCTAGCATTGGAAGAATCATATTAAGGCTCTTCCGATCTCTTTATTATTTGTTGCGCATGTTAGCATGCAACTTATTTCATTAGGGGGGCATGAAATGTGATCAGCAATTGAAAACCCATGTTCGGTTACGTACATAAGAACTAGACTGATATAAATAGAAGTATGTTTAAAAGGTGACACAAACATTTTTAACATTGAAAGTCATAGAACATAAAACAACAACGCTTCTAACCGTGAATCATAAATCTAACGATTCAAAGTGTCTTAGATTCTGAAATACAAATTTCTAAAAAACAACAACGTTAACCCAAGCTATCTGAAGTCACTTTAGCTCTTTATTCTTTCAGTGTTTCTTGATAATCGCAGTTGTGTTTTTCGAGGTGGATCAATTAGTGGCAGTGCCAGCGACACATAACCATTGACCCACAAAGATGTCATCGCAATTGATGTTGGGGTTTATACTCAAAAAGAGATCCACACTCATCTTAAACTTCTTGCTAACAGTCGTGCAATCGTCCCTAGATTTCGCACTGACAACTTGGTCACAAACAACATTTGTTTGGAAACCATCTGTATGTATGTTCACGGTTACATTGATTAGTCAAAGCAAAGATATATATATATATATAGTTTCTCAATGATTAAATTGATCGATTACGAAAGTTTTTATATTTGAATGACTTACTGCTTGGGGTGGTTTCGCTTTCGGCGAATGCGACAAGCATCAGGCAAAATGAAATTACAATGGCTATTTTCACAAACATGGAAGCTTTCATGGCCATAATTGATCTCGAGCTACTTCTTGCTTTCTGTTGGTGATGATTTTAGCTGATGATTTGGGCACTTGTGTCGTTGGTATTTATAATGGATGATTTGGATAACTAATTCATGTATTATTCCTTAGATGAGCCAATATCACATTGTATTATGAGATTTTACAGCCGGCCAATGTTTTGTAGGTTATACAATTGTTTTTAGTTTTGCATAAAAGTATATATATATATATATATATATATATATTATATATATATTTAACCATATTTAAGATATTAATTAGAAAAAATCAAGTAGTCATTATCATGTTAAATAATTTACATATATATAGTTATTAAATATGCGATTCTTTGGTTAAAAGTCTAATTTCAAATGTGTAGGTTAACTTGTGCATATGATAAAAAGCAAAGAAACAATGTTACAAGAATCAGATTTAGTATTAGCCTTAAAAGTTTAAACTTCTTACTTGCAGATTTTCTCAATTAGCTATACTTAAAACGTAGGAATTAAAACTCGAACATTTACGAAAGTGTTGATAGATGAGTCGAGCTAGACCAGACTACAGCATATGTGTGTCCTTTATGATTGCCCTCTCCAACAACAACAATAAACATACAATGATATAACAAATGTGATATGATTTTTTATAACAGATTTTAGTGTTAAAAATTATTAGCAATTATTCTTTGAATGTCACAATATAATAATATGATAGATGAGTCAACGTGGTTAGATGGTGATGTCAAGCAAGTAATGTAAAAGATGGAATGAAATGAAAAGGGAAAAACATAGGGGAGCGAATGAATACTTTAATGTGTTTTAGAGTAAATAAGAATTTTTGTGTAATATGTTTCGATGTAGTTTTGTTTAGAACATAGTGAGGTCAAGATCAAGTATAATACGTTCTTCTGTTATGGTATAAATTAAAGTTAATTTACGTTTTGGTGACAAGTCCGATTGATGATTATATGATGCCGCTGCTACGCACGGCAGGTAAAAAAACTAGTTTACTTTATTCATATTCTGAGTTTTCTAAATAACTAGTAACCTAATTGATACTGAAACAATACAAAGGGAGATTTGATCGAGAAGAAATATATTTTATTCAACTCCAATTCCATACAGAAATTAGAGAAGCTAACATATATAGTTATATGATCTCTCACACTAATATATAAATGCCCACCACATGTTACTAATTTATCCCCTATTATTTTTTGACTTTATTACTTTATTCACGAGTAATCCTTCGCATGACTGGTCTCCATATAACAAGTTTCATTTTTATATTTTAAAAGTTCTATATAGGATTTTATAAAGTCGACACGTACATTGTAAACGTGGAAACACATCGAACATAAAAACGACAAAGCATCTAAGCGTGAATCAAGTGTCATTCTGAAGTACACACTTGTAAAAAAATTAACAATGTTAAACCGAAGAAAACTGAAGTCATCCTAGCTCTTTATTCGTTGAGACGCTTTTTGACAATCGAAACTGAGTTTTCTAAGCAAGATCAATTAGTGGCAGTCCCAACGACACACTGACCCACAAAGATGGCGTCGCAATTGATGTTGGGTTTATCCCCAAAAAGAGATCAACACTCATCTTAAACTTCTTGCTAATGATTGTGCAATCGTTTCCAGATTTCGCACCAACAACTTGGTCACAAACAACATATGTTTGGAAGTCACCTGTATGTTCAAGATTCCATTGATGATCAATCAAAACAAAGATAAAGTTTGTCTAACGATTACATTGATCAATTAAGAAAGTTTTTTTTATATAAATGACTTAGCGGTTGGGATGGTTCTGCTTTTAGCGAATACAACAAGCATGAGGCAAAGTGAAAGTATGGTGGCCATTTTCACAAGCATGGAAGCTTTAATTGCCATGATGTCCACCTATTTAATTTCTTGCTTTATGTTTATGATAATTAGATCTGAGTTAGCTAATGAAATAAGTACTTTGTGTTGTTGGTATTTATAGTGAATATTTGCGATAAGTTATTCATGTAATGTAATATTCCTTTAGATGAGCCAATTTCACATTGGAAATCACAGCCGGCCCAACGTCTTGCAGGGTACATTGTTTTAGTTTTGAATAGAAGTATCTATATGTATAAGATATTAATTAGAAAAGCTTTAGTTGTCATTTTCATGCTAAAATAAACTCATATATATTGTTTTGACATATGCGGATCTTTGGTTAATATCCGTCTTTTATAGGTGTATATGCCTCTGCAAATGATAATAAAGCAAAGAAACAATGTTACGAGAACCAGATTAGTATCAGCCTTAAGAACGTACTTACATGATTTTTTAGGGCTGAAAAAACAGATTTATTGTGTTTAACATGTTAGAGATAACACACGTAGTTCACGTATTAAACATACAAAATATTTGTTTAACTACCTATGTATTATGTCTATATTTTTTATATTTTTTATGAACCATGAATGTGAAATAATAAAGTTTAGCATTTTGATTTTAATTATTTTCAAAAATGTAAAAAATTAAAAATTATTTTTTTATTAAACAGATTTAATCATATCATAAACAGGTCATTAATTGTCAAACCTAATTTTTTTTACTAATGATATTTAAAACCTAGGAAAACTTGAACAAATGCATAAGTGTTGATGGACGGTTGAGCTAGACCTTAGTTTGGCCTTTAGGATTTGCCTCCACAACAGTTATATTAACTTGCAATGATGAGACTGATAAAAATAAAGATACGATTGTCGATTAAAACTGTTATGATTGTTATACGATTTTTATTCCTTGGAATGTTTCTTAATATAACATCTTACCTTTTTAGTGCATACTGTTTAGGGTTGTTCAAATAGCTCGGCGTTCGAAACTCGCTTGAACTCGTTCGAAAAAAGTTCGGAAATTTGCTCGTTAAAATTTTGGCTCGGTTGTAAACGAACCAAGTGGCTCGGTTCGATTTGAAAACAAACCGAGCACGAGCAAAGGTACGCTCGTTCGTCCCTTGCTCGGTTTCGCTCGAATAACTTTTTAGATTTAGTTTTTATATATTATATAATTATGAATCTATTTAGTTATTTACCACCAACCACTATTTTAATTACTTAGTTAAAAAATCAACAACCCTAAATGTAAAGCTTTAATTATCTAATCAAATCATCATTTTGCATTTCAAAATCCTTTCATCATTCCACCCATTACCACTTCCTGCTCATCCCCTGTATCCTCCACCTCCCTACCGACTGCCGAGGTGCTGACCTCCGACACTCAGACAAATAACCCATGACCTCCAACACTCTGACATGCGACCATTACCTTTAGCAGTCCGACATACAGTAGTTCGATCGTGCATCCCACCTTCGACAATCAACCTCTGAAGTATGAAGTCCAACTTTGTTCAAAGCCTGACATTATTCAGTTGTTTCTAATTGTGATATCTTGTGTCACACCCCAACCTTGACGGCGGAAACGTCGAGATGTGAGGGTTAAGATTGTTCACAGCCACATAACGCTATATTAAAATGTAAATATTAATATCATAAGTCTTGAAATGAAATACAACCATAAGTCCCAAACAAGTAATAAGTTCAAACATAACATAACATGATGTAAACTTTTATTTCATTAACTAGGTCCAAGTCCTAGATTATAGCATATTTCATATGGATCACTTTAAACTTGAGGTTGACCTGAAACATGATAAAAATAAGAGTCAACTAAAAATAGTTGGTGAGTTTCCAAGGTTTTCATACGTAATATGAAAAAAAATTACAAGTAGCAATTCATGTCATAGGTCATAAGCAAGTAAGGTTATAGAACACATATCGTTACAACCAAACCTCGACTTGATTACAAGTATAAAAGATTGGCTAAGTGTATTTGGTTCACATGATGAACAAACATACGTCATCAGGAGCTGGCAATACCTCGGCTTTAGCACCAAATAGGCTTGTCAGACCAAAGATCTAAGACGTCGCCAGGCTAGCAATAGTTAATGATTGTAAACAAACTATGTATCTCATATAATCACTTACGATACACAAATAACCATGACAAAATAATAAGTTGAATTGCATGTGATTTACAAGTCTCAAATGTGTATAAGTGTATCATGTATAAACTATGATGCTTCACCCCAAATTAGTGTGAAAATATGAAAAAGGGGCAAGGAAAACTCACTTGTCAAATAAGTATATAATGAAGATTAATAAGAATAAAATATGCCGATCCAAGATGAAACGTCACAAGGCACCTAAATATATAAATATTATAAGATTTAGGTTAATAATAAGATTAACGAGTTAACATGAACTAGAGTATTAGAATTTTGGGGATTTTGATAAAGTAAATAAATTATTATAAAAATACCATTTATAAAATTTATTTATTTTTTTAAGGAAATTGATCCTTTGTAAATAACTTGTGATTTTATTTATTATATTTAAATTCCATAAATATCATGATAAATCCAATAAACATAAGGTCTAATATTAATTTAATGTCTTTAAGTATTATATAACAATCTAATTTTTATAAAAATATTTAATTATTACATTTGTAAATAATTTTATATTAAAATATTACAAAGTTTTACAAGAATAAATTCTAAGAAATAATTAGATGACTTTAAAAATATTTAGGCTTTATAAAATTTATTTTTATAATTATTATAAATTTTCTATAATTAATTTTAAGCCAAAAAGGCTTTAAAAAAATTACATAAGGTGCCCGAGTTCGAACCCGTGACCTCATGTATGGGGAACATTGTCTTAACCAGTGAACCAGGCTTCCGGTCGCGGTTATAACCTAGTTTTAAAATTTAAAAACCATTTCGAATGAAACCCCCATTTCCCATATAAACCCTAGAACCATGTTCGATCAAATTGAAGATCAATTCGAGTTTGTTAGCCAAATTAATCATAGGGCTTTGATTCATTAAGAAAAACCGAGTGTGATGATGTGATTTACTCACTCGATTGAGATTGAATCGATGTCCCTTTGGTGTAGAGCAGGTCGCGGCCAAGAATCAATTCGATGGGTAAGCAAATGATGATGGAAACCAAATTAAACTTGTGGACAGCTTCGAGAGTTGGTCTTGACGCAAAGCCCTATGTCAATTTCAACAATTGAAGCTCGGAAGATGATGAACCCGTTGGTTGCAGGTCTCGGTGTTTGTGGTGATTGAACTCAATGATTGTGTGTGTTTCAGGTGAAATTGATAGTTGTAATCGATTAGGAAAAGGTAGATGATTGTGTGGGTTCATTTAATCAGATTATTATTAGAGATTTAATGCCCGAACGGCTATGGAATTAAAGGTATCGGTTATACGATCGTTTGAGGTTTGTAACCGGTGTTTTAACACAATTTTAGTTCGTGATTAAGTTCGAATCGACTCCACGAACCGGTTAGGAGCATTTTGGGGTTCATTTTATGCGTTTTAATGGCTTTTGGTTGTTGCTGGCGCCGCGCCGGAGGGCCGGAAAATCGGGGAGAGAGAAAAGGGTTTTGGGTTGGGTTTTAAATAATTACACAATTGGTCCCTCTAGTTTATTATTTAACATTTTATGCTTAAAAGTTCCATTTTAAGTTTCCAAATTGACAAATAAAACCTCAAACTTAATTTAAGTTTATGTATTAAATATGGTTAAGTTTAATAACCCTTATAAATTATAAATAACCATATTAAAAGTAATCTTATTATTACTAATACTATTATTCATTATTATTACTTATTATTATTGTTACTTTTATTAATATTAACATTATTATTATTATTTATACTTAACATTTCATAAAAACTCAATTACAATAAAGAATAAGCACAAACAGCACGCAAGTTTTAAAATTGACAATAATAATCCTTGTAAGAGTAAACGAAGTTAACTTTTAGTTAACAAAAATACGAGATGTTACAGTCTCCCCAACTTAAAAGAATTTCGTCCTGAAATTAGAAGAAATGAAACTATACAAATAAAAATGGGTATCTCTTCTTCATGTGCTCCTCACGTTTCCAAGTAAATTCAGCGCCACGTTTATTTTCCCAACGAACCATGACGATTGGGGTTGTTGTGGTTCTCGTCTTCTTCATTATGTGGTCCATGATCTCTACAGGTTTCTCGACAAAATGTAATGACTCGTCAATCTGAATGTCTTCCAACGGAACATACAGACTTTCGTCGGCCATGCACTTTCTCAAATTTGAGACGTGGAACACAGGATGAACTCCACTAAGGTCAGAAGGTAGTTCCAGTTTATAAGCCACTTTCCCAATCCTTTTCAGGATTTTGAAAGGTCCTACAAATCTTGGAGCCAGTTTGCCCTTCTTTCCAAAGCGAACCACACCTTTCCACGGTGAAACCTTGAGAAGAACCATCTCCCTAACTTGGAATTCCAATGGCTTACGTCGCTTGTCAGCATAGCTCTTTTGACGACTTCTCGCCACTTCAAGGTTCTTGCGAATAATAGAAACTTTATCGGTCGTCTCTTGTATAAGTTCACGATCAGTGATGAAGTTTTCACCAATGTCGGTCCAACAGATCGGTGAACGACATTTTCGACCATAAAGTGCTTCAAACGGTGCCATCTTGATACTCGAGTGGTAACTATTGTTATACAAAAATTCCGCGAGCGGTAGATGCGTATCCCAATCGCCACCAAAGTCAAGAACACAGAGACGTAGTAAATCCTCCAAAGTTTGGATCGTTTGCTCGGTTTGACCATCAGTTTGGGGATGGTAAGCCGTGCTTAGATCTAATTGTGTACCCAAGAGTTCTTGCATAGACGACCAAAAATGTGAAGTGAAACGAGCATCTCGGTCGGATATGATGTGCAGAGGTACCCCATGACGACTTACAATCTCATCAACGTATATACGAGCTAACTTTGATGTCTTGTAAGTGTCACGTATGGGTATAAAATATGCCGACTTGGTCAATCGGTCAACGATCACCCATATGCTATCATGTCCTCGAGAGGTTCGGGGTAGCTTTGTTATGAAGTCCATGGATATGTGTTCCCATTTCCACATAGGAATCTCGGGTTGCTCAAGTAATCCACTTGGACGTTGATGTTCGGCTTTAACCTTCGTACATGTGAGGCACTTAGCTACATAAGTTGCTATGTCTTTCTTCATTCCAGGCCACCAATATTGACCACGTAGGTCCATGTACATCTTATCCGAACCAGGATGAATAGAATAACGAGTTTGATGAGCTTCATTCATAATAAAGGTACGAATGTTATCGCGATTTGGAATCCAAATGCGATTGGCGAAGTACATCAACCCATTGGGTTTCGTTTCCAATTGAGTTAGAAGATTACGCTCCAACTCATCCTTCATTCTTCCTTCTCGTTGAACCATTTGTTGAGCCTCCAGGATGCTAGACTCGATGTCACTATCTATTCTCAGGTTTTGTAGCAGTACCGTGGTCTCGTTGACATCTAGTCGGATCTCAGTATCGAACTCGTCCAAAGTGTCAAACCATTGACGTCGATCGCGAATTTCTTGGAATGAGATCATCTTGTTGTGAATCTTTCGGCTTAGTGCATCGGCTACAACGTTTGCTTTACCAGGATGGTAACGAATGTCACAATCATAGTCGCTAATCAACTCCACCCAACGACGTTGTCTCATGTTGAGATCTTTTTGATTGAAAACGTGTTGAAGGCTTTTGTGATTGGTGTAGACTATACATTGCGTACTATACAGGTAGTGCCTCCAAATCTTCAAAGCAAATACAACAGCACCAAGCTCGAGATCATGAGTTGTGTAATTCACCTCGTGAACCTTCAATTGCCTCGATGCGTAAGCTATGACCTTCCCTCGTTGCATAAGAACACAACCAAGACCTTGTTTAGATGCATCACAATACACGGTGAAATCGTCGTTTCCATCGGGTAGGGTCAAGATAGGAGCATTGCATAACTTATGCTTTAACGCTTCAAAAGCTTCTTCTTGCTCGGAACCCCACTCGAATGGTTTATTCTTTTGTGTCAAAGTAGTGAGCGGTTTCGCGATCCTCAAGAAATTGGCAATGAATCGCCGATAATAACCAGCAACACAAATAAAAGAACGAACTTCGGTAGGAGTTGTAGGAACACACCAATTCTTCACAGCTTCCACCTTTGCAGGATCAACGTGAATTCCTTGGCTATTCACCACGTGTCCTAGAAATTGAACTTCCTCGAGCCAGAAGTCACACTTCGAGAATTTTGCGTACAATTGCTCTTTCTTTAGTAACTCAAGAACCAATCTCAAATGCAGTTCATGATCGGTGTTGGACTTGGAATAGATAAGTATGTGATCAATGAAGACGATCACAAACTTGTCTAGATAAGGCTTGCATACTCGGTTCATGAGATCCATGAAGACAGCAGGAGCATTGGTTAAACCAAAAGGCATCACCATAAACTCATAGTGTCCATAACGAGTACGGAAAGCGGTCTTTGGGATATCAACATCATGGACTCGCAATTGATGATAGCCAGAACGTAAATCGATCTTCGAGAAAATAGCAGCTCCTTGAAGTTGGTCAAACAAATCATCAATACGAGGAAGAGGATAACGGTTCTTGATGGTAAGCTTGTTAAGCTCACGATAATCGATGCACATACGAAACGATCCATCTTTCTTCTTCACGAAAAGAACAGGTGCACCCCAAGGCGAAGAACTAGGACGGATGAAGCCTTTCTCGGACAGCTCTTGAAGTTGACTAGAGAGTTCTTGCATTTCCGATGGTGTAAGCCGATATGGTGACTTAGCCACGGGGTTTGCTCCCGGTATCAAGTCGATTTTAAACTCAACTTTACGCACGGGAGGTAAACCACTAAGGTCATCGGGAAATACTTCAGGAAAGTCTCGTACGATAGGGACATCCTTAAATTCTTTCCCTTTGACTTTCGTGTTGACCACGTAAGCCAAGAAGGCCATATACTTTTTGCTTAAGCACTTTTGGGCTTGAGTGCAAGACATGAGTTTAAGTCCTTTGGAAGATTTTTCACCGAACACCTTCAAAGTATCACCAGAAGGTAATGGTATACGGATGCACTTCTCGAAACAAATGATCTCGGCATGGTGCTTGGCTAACCAATCCATACCAATAATGACATCGAAGCTTCCAAGTTTCATAGGGATAAGATCGATAAGAAAATCATGCGTGTCAAGACTTAAGATGCAATCCCGAATAATGACATCAACGGTGATTGGTTCTCCATCGGCAACTTCAACAGTAAGGGGTCTTTCTAGTCTCGTATGTGGCTTAGCAAGTATAGGTTAGGCATAAGTTTTATTAATAAGGAACATACCTGTTCAATTTTTTAAGGTATTTAACGTTACAGGTAAAGTATGAAATGAATCGGATCACAAAAGTTAAAGGTGAGTTAACGTACCATTCACCACATCATTGTTTGCTTGTGCTTGGTTAGCGTTGATGTTGAAAGCACATCCTCGGGCTTGTGGAACATTACCCACAAGACGAGGGAATTGTGGGCGAAAATGACCAGGTTCCCCACAGCTGTAGCAAATATGGTTTGTGACCACGACGGCATTGTTAGGTGCACGGTGGCAAGTCGCCACCAAATGACCATATTTACCGCATAAGGTGCAGATGCGGCATGGTTGATTCCTCGGATGATGATACCTACACGTGTTGCACATAGGCTGAGGACCAGCATAAGCCCTAGCCCCAGGCACTTGTGCCACAGGTGTAGCCGCAGGTACAAGTTGTCTTTGGGGTTGTTTGGGTGCAGCCACAGCATAGTTACGCGCCGGTGTGAACTTGTGCTTCTTGTTGTTGCTGTTGTTGTAAGACGGTTCAGCGTTAGTCTCCTTAACAGCCTCGGCAGCCGTCTTCTCTACCTTTTTTGCACCCTTCACAGACATGATGCCCGCTCGTATATGGTTCTCGGTGAGTTGAGCGGTGATAGTAATGGCTTCTTCCAAGGTTGTGGGTCAGCTACCCACCACAGCATCTTGAATTTGGGGTGGTACACCCTTAATGAACTTCTCGATGTTGCGGGGAACAGTGTCGACCATATGGGGCAGCAGTATACTCAACTCATGATGCCTAGTTGAGTAGGCCAAATGATCACCATCATTTTGTTTCAAATTCCAAAACTCTTCTTCCAACTTTTGCAATTCACTTCTTGGGCAGAACTTCGCGATGGCGATGTTCTTGAACTCTTCCCAGGTAAGTGTTAGCACAACTTCGGGACCACGGTTTCTCTTCTCGCTATTCCACCAGGTAAGAGCCCATTGTTGGAGCATACTAGTGGCATAACGAACCTTAAGTGCATCGGGACACTCACAATTGATAAAGGTATTCTCCATGCTTTCGAACCACTCAAGAAGACCAGTGGCTCCTTCCTTGCCACTAAAACTAGTGGGCTTGCAAGAGTTAAAGTGTTTGAAAGTGCAAGTTTGATTATTCCCGTGTTGATTGTTCCCGTTTTGGTTGTTGCTATTCTCTCCATGACCATTTCCATTGTTGCTAGCGTTGGTCATTAAGGTGCTATTAAGTTCAGCAACCATGGTTGGGATGACAGCAGCCATTTGTCGAGCAATCATGGCGGCTAACTTCCGATCGGAACTTCCACGCTTTCCATGATGACGAGACATGCTGGAATATACAAATGAGTTAGATATGAGAATTGGAATAACAAGGATTAATGTTCAACAAGGATAAGGCAAAAAGTTGTAAGGCACATGGAATGGTTCCATTTGGTAACGCATTACCATTTGGAAACGTTGACACGTCAAGGTAAGTTGACCCACTCGCCTTAGAAATTTGTGTATGTTGACCATAGTTTATCACTCATTCCAGAAATCCCCAAGTAAGCATAACTAGTCCCGTAGGATTTATGCGATATGCTTGCCTTAGCCCGAGGGCCTTTTGCCAGGAAGTCCAGAATACAGGTGTCTATGTGTCACACAAATTTCTTAAGTTCATGTAATCAAAACCTTGATGAGATTTAACATAGATTAGACATAAGTCTAAAGATTCAAATCATAAGCATAAGCATAAGTTCCCACGTGTTGACAAGAATAAGATCAAGAAGTTTCATTTGTCGGGGAGAGTCAAAGAGTCAAAGTTAAGTTTAGGGAGACTAATAACAAAGTTTAAACAATTACAAGGCAAACCTATGCTAAGGCATCAAGTTGCACATAAGTAAGGTATAGCATTATGTAGCATGTAACAATATATATATTTCCAAGAATATAAATATTATCCTATGAAGTTCATGTATAAGCTATAGTGTAGGTCACCATTTCTAATAACCTAAATCCCTATAGTTATGGGCTCTGATACCAATCTGTCACACCCCAACCTTGACGGCGGAAACGTCGAGATGTGAGGGTTATGATTGTTCACAGCCACATAACGCTATATTAAAATGTAAATATTAATATCATAAGTCTTGAAATGAAATACAACATAAGTCCCAAACAAGTAATAAGTTCAAACATAACATAACATGATGTAAACTTTTATTTCATTAACTAGGTCCAAGTCCTAGATTATAGCATACTTCATATGGATCACTTTAAACTTGAGGTTGACCTGAAAATGATAAAAATAAGAGTCAACTAAAAATAGTAGGTGAGTTTCCAAGGTTTTCATACATAATATGAAAAAAAATTACAAGTAGCAATTCATGTCATAGGTCATAAGCAAGTAAGGTTATAGAACACATATCGTTACAACCAAACCTCGACTTGATTACAAGTATAAAAGATTGGCTAAGTGTATTTGGTTCCCATGATGAACAAGCATACGTCATCAGGAGTCGGCAATACCTCGGCTTTAGCACCAAATAGGCTTGTCAGGCCCAAAGATCTAAGACGTCGCCAGGCTAGCAATAATTAATGATTGTAAACAAACTATGTATCTCATATAATCACTTACGATACACAAATAACCATGACAAAATAATAAGTTGAATTGCATGTGATTTACAAGTCTCAAATGTGTATAAGTGTATCATGTATAAACTATGATGCTTCACCCCAAATTAGTGTGAAAATATGAAAAAGGGGCAAGGAAAACTCACTTGTCAAATAAGTATATAATAAAGATTAATAAGAATAAAATATGCCGATCCAAGATGAAACGTCACAAAGCACCTAAATATATAATATTATAAGATTTAGGTTAATAATAAGATTAACGAGTTAACATGAACTAGAGTATTAGAATTTTGGGAATTTTTATAAAGTAAATAAATTATTATAAAAATACCATTTATAAATTTTTTTAAGGAAATTGATCCTTTGTAAAAACTTGTGATTTTATTTATTATATTTAAATTCCATAAATATCATGATAAATCCAATAAACATAAGGTCTAATATTAATTAATGTCTTTAAGTATTATATAACAATCTAATTTTTATAAAAATATTTAATTATTACATTTGTAAATAATTTTATATAAAATATTACAAAGTTTTACAAGAATAAATTTCTAAGAAATAATTAGATGACTTTAAAAATATTTAGGCTTTATAAAATTCATTTTATAATTATTATAAATTTTCTATAATTAATTTTAAGCCAAAAAGGCTTTAAAAAAATTACATGAGGTGCCCCAGTTCGAACCCGTGACCTCATGTATGGGGAACATTGTCTTAACCAGTGAACCAGGCTTCCGGTCGCGGTTATAACCTAGTTTTAAAACTTAAAAACCATTGCGAATGAAACCCCCAATTCCCATATAAACCCTAGAACCATGTTCGATCAAATTGAAGATCAATTCAAGTTTGTTAGCCAAATTAATCATAGGGCTTTGATTCATTAAGAAAAACCGAGTGTGATGATGTGATTTGCTCACTCGATTGAGATTGAATCGATGCCCCTTTGGTGTAGAGCATGTCGCGGCCAAGAATCGAATTTGATGAGTAAGCAAATGATGATGGAAACCAAATTAAACTTGTGGACAACTTCGAGAGTTGGTCTTGACGCAAAGCCCTATGTCAATTTCAACAATTGAAGCTCGGAAGATGATGAACCCGTTGGTTGCAGGTCTCGGTGTTTGTGGTGATTGAACTCAATGATTGTGTGTGTTTCAGGTGAAATTGATAGTTGTAATCGATTAGGAAAAGGTAGATGATTGTGTGGGTTCATTTAATCGGATTATTATTAGAGATTTAATGCCCGAACGGCTATGGAATTAAAGGTATCGGTTATACGATCGTTTGAGGTTTGTAACCGGTGTTTTAACACAATTTTAGTTCGTGATTAAGTTCGAATCGACTCCACGAACCGGTTAGGAGCGTTTTGGGGTTCATTTTATGCGTTTTAATGGCTTTTGGTTGTTGCCGGCGCCACGCCGGAGCTTTGCCGGCCGGCGGCCGGAAAATCGGGGAGAGAGAAAAGGGTTTTGGGTTGGGTTTTAAATAATTACACAATGGTCCCTCTAGTTTATTATTTAACATTTTATGCTTAAAAGTTCCATTTTAAGTTTCCAAATTGACAAATAAAACCCTCAAACTTAATTTAAGTTATGTTTTAAATATGGTTAAGTTTAATAACCCTTATAAATTATAAATAACCATATTAAAAGTAATCTTATTATTACTAATACTATTATTCATTATTATTACTTATTATTATTGTTACTTTTATTAATATTAACATATTATTATTATTTATACTTAACATTTCATAAAAACCCAATGACAATAAAGAATAAGCACAAACAACACACAAGTTTCAAAATTGACAATAATAATCCTTGTAAGAGTAAACAAAGTTAACTTTTAGTTAACAAAAATACGAGATGTTATATCTTGATGTTAGATTTTTTTATAATTTGGTTCTTAAAGAACATATACACAAGCATTGGTGAATATACTATGGTTGAAACTTAAAATTTAAAACTTCTGAATTAATTATTAGTTTTGTTTTAAATTATAACACGAAACCAAACAAAACCGAGCGAAACTGAGCGCTCGGTTTAAAACCGAACCGAGTTCGAGCATGAAGTTTGTGTTCGAATTCGTAAATTCGAACCGAACCGAGTTCGAGTGGAGCTGCGTTCGATTCGGTTTGGTTCGTGAATGTCACATCCCGGCGGAAGCATGAAATGATTATTTGGGTGTGACTTGTTTGTACAGAACTCATTGATTAACAGAGTTTCAGATAGCACAACAACATATATTTAAACATAACAAACATACTTCATAAGACAATAATAAGGTTAGGATTACATTAAATCATGATAGTCAAAATTTGATCTAATTATAATCCTATTACAACATATTTTCTAACTGCTACATCTTCAGTAACGGTGGAAATGAGCGTCCACCGATATGCTGAGATCATACATATTCTCAGTTAGATTCATACAGACTTTCCCCATAACTTCTCCACAGCCGTTGTACACATAAAAAAGAACATTAAGCTGTTAGACATGATGAATTCCTGAAAAAGCATACTCAAAATAGTCAACATAATGTTAGTGAGTTCATAGGTTTATCTTACATTAAATATTATTGATGCATCGAATACAACCAAACCTTACTTAATAATCAGATCAGTCATACTGTCATAACATAATTCATAAATCAGATAATATAGCATCACAACACTCATCCTGTTGGTGCAGAAAATTATTTTCTAAGTAGCGCTACCTATATTATCCAACGGTTCCACATCCGAATTAATGGTTGTAACATAAATGACAGTACATCTCAAAAATTTGCATCAATCATAAAATCAATAGTATGTTTTTCCCCAAAAAATTTACAAAAATAAAAATGGGGCTATGAATCTCACCTTTACTCCAAGAAATCACCTATAAACAAAATATTTATAGATTAGAAAACATAATATTTTCTTCAAAATTTTCAGTAACTAAAATATTATCAAAACTAATACAATAAATAGGTAATGGAATAAAATATAACATACTCAGATTTCATATTTTAATTATTTACAGTTTATTTCTTATAATTTTCATAATATTCAAATAAATTATTAAAAATACCTTATGACTTCTAAAATTCCCAAATTTGATCAGAATATTTGGCACAATATTTATAACTCTTAAAAAATTTCCCAAACCTTAAATAATAGCAGAGTTAATTTTTATGGTTTTCTTATTTTACTAATATTTAGTAAAAATATCAGAATATGTCCAAAAATTCCTATTTTCGTACAGAATGTTTCTTTCAGCATTTCATATTTTCTGAAATTTGCTCATAATTTATTTCAAAGCTAAAGTATTTTTCCCGATTTTCATGTGACAGTAACTCTATAAATTCATAACTTATTCATAACTTCGTGTTAGGTCATGAAACCTTTTCTATAATTCCTATAATTTGTAAGGTTTAGCATATAATTTTCTCAATATCTTCCCAGGTTCAGTTCTTCCAGCATAAATGTTTCCTTTAAATACTGAAATAGTTTATATAAATTATTTTATTCATAGGAATGACATCAAAATTTGCAGAACTATAGTTCTTAATATTCTAAACATTCCTTCAATATTTGTTCCCACAATCATAGTTTATTACACAATAAACTGAATTGAACAAGTTGTACCTAAATTTTTAACCCTTTGTTGATAATTTTCTTTATATAACTTTGGATTATCAAGGTTTACTTTATTTATTTCAGATTCATGAAACTTTCTTACTGACTTTTTAAATAAATTTGATATATCTATAGAATTCATAAAGATCTTATATGTTAAATCAAATGGGTTGGTCATATGTGTTTGTTTAACACATGTATAGTTTTTGTAATCTTAACTAATCATGGTTTAAGGAGTGAAACCTTGATTATGACAAAAGGAGAGGGTGAAGATAGCTGATGTTGGCTTCTTCTTCGATTATCCAACTTGTGTGGGTGTCTTGAACTTCCAAAGTTTCCAATCTCCCTTGATCCGTTGTAATTTGCGATTTAGAAGGAACCGTGAATGAGGAGTGGAGATGAAAATGGTTGTGGTAGTCGGTTAAGGTGATGGTGATCGAGAGTTTAGAGAATTAGTGAGGGTAACCGAGAGATGATCATGATTTGTGTGTGCAATCCATCGGCCAAGAGTTTACATGTTATAGTGGCTTTGTAATCATGAACTCTATACCTAGAGTGTGTGATGTGGAGATTATAGGCTGGATTGGTTGGTTCTTAGGATGCTAGGTGGCGGGTTTTTAGTGTATGATGGAGATAGGTGGCATTCAAAGAAGGTGGTGAGTCATCATGTCATTATTACAAAGTTAACTAATGGTTAGGGTGTTAATCGAGTTGCTTAATTGCCTATTGAACCGAGACTTGAACTTAAATGGTGTTTAGGTTGAGGTTTGGGTGTACAAAGTTTATTTAGTTTTGTTTTGATGTAAGTTTCTTTGATGTTAACTTGCATTGTGGTGTTTGGTTGGGTTGTGTTTTTGTATCATTTGGTGAATGGTTTTGATGTTATTGAGTTGAAATATTAGATCATATTGTGTTTGATATCCATGACTTATGAATATGGATACATGCACACGTAAAGTTATACATGCATGCAACCATGCATACGTGCAATATATATATATATATATATTATATATATATATATATATATATATATATATATATATATATATATATATATATATATATATATATATATATATATATATATATTCATATAAACATATAATATACATATGTATTTAACAAAAGATGGCACATGCATTCGTAAGGTATGCATGTAAACATGCATGCGTATAATTTTATCATAAAAATGCACATAATAATTCACAACCAATATATATAATATATATTAATTTTATTCGTAAACTAATTTTGCCTAACCCTATTTTTAGGGTCGTCACAGTGAACAGCCCCAATACCATTAAACTAAGCTGAAGAGCACACAACACAACAATCTTGATCACAATGATCTACTCTATTTTTATTTATAAAATAATTAAGCTCGCAGGGTACAATGCTTAAAAATGAGAACAAATCCTAATCTAATACCAATTCTTATACCATAAAAGTAAAAACTAACATAAACATTGACAATTATTATAAAGAACGACTTAATTAATTCAACAATGAGTTATTGACACATTTAGTCCCTTGAATTCTAATCTCCCATAACCACCCCTTGAGATCGCCTTCACCAACCGGCCGACTTACGGCTAACCGTGAATTGATACCTTCACACTCCCTCTCAATACCTACTTAAGTTTTAAGAAGAATCAATCAAGAAAACATAACGAGTTATTGACCTTCTAGTGCCAGGTTCACATGTATAGTCTGCATCAAATACCAAAACAATTTCACTATTTGTTCCATCTTGAACTCAACTCCAAGATCAATTGCCCCTTCACATATTTAAGCATTCGTCGAGCTACAAGCATATGAGGCTTTCTAGAACTATGCATATACCTGCTTAGAACTCCTACAATGAAAGAGATGTAATATATGTTAAATACATATGGCTTCTAACTATTTGTCTGTACTCGGCTTCATCTTCTAGTTCTTTTGCTTGATTTGAGTATATCTTTACATTCAAATCTGCTGGAGTTTTGTTGTTGGTTTTGCATCTGACATGTCAAATTTTTATAACATATTTGTAGCGTATTAGTTTTGATGCAATAATACACTTCCTTTCTTTTACCTGAGTTCCATTTTGAGAAAATATTTCAGCTGTTCCAATCTTTCATTTGAAACCTAATGTTCACGTTATCTTTTAGTTTCGTGGCTTGATTAGTTACCTCTTTAGTTATTACTAGATCATCAATGTACACTAGTATGGTTCCTACCTTTATTTCTTTGATTTTCAGCCTGATGCCATTTTAGCTTATGTAGGGAATTTCTTAAACCTTATTAAGGCCTCCCTTTTCTATTTCATGAATAACACCCAAAGAAAACATGAAAAATAATTAGTAATTGTAATTATATATTATATACTGCTCAGACATTGGTGTTGCATCATGATCTTAGCTTCTTGTACCTATGTGACTTGGATGCCCTGAATTTAGTGTTTTAATTGTTCTTCGTCTTCTCAATGTAGGCTCCTCTAATAGAGCCTATACAGTTTCTCTTTGGTATCCTTTGAGCACATGAAGTAATGGTGTGACGACCCTAAAAATAAGATTAGGCAAAATTAATTTATGAATAAATTCTAGTATATGTGCTCTTAAATATATATATATAATTTTGAATTTTTATGTGCACATATATGTAAAGTTGTACGTATGCCTATATACATGTCTTACGTTTGCATATATATATATATATATATATATATCATGTGTTTATGTGTATATATGTTGCACGTATGCATGATCGCATGCATGCACAACTTTTTACGTGTGCATGTATCCAAACTTATAAGTTTTAGATACCAAACACTATGTAATCAAATATTACAACTTGGTAATATCCAATTGTTCACCAAAAGATACAAAAACACAACCCAAACAAACACCACAATACAAACCTCAAAGAAAACTTACATTTAAAAACTAAGTAAACCCAAACTCAAGCATCGTTTAAGCTCAAAGACTCGGTTCATTAGAGTCTTGAGCCATCCGGTTAACAACCTAAAAATTGATTAACTTTGCAATAAAGAACTTGATGACTCATTACACCCATAGTTGCCACCTAGCTTCAAAAGACACTCACCATGCTTGTGTCTTGCCACCTTATAAGTCTAGTAACCTAGAGCAATGATGGAGTCCCCTCCATTAAATTCAGCCGAGATCTCCTAGACCCCACCGGTTATTGCATAAACCACACACACCATCTAAACTACCACCCCAAACACTCTCGGTCACCATCATCCTAACCAAACACCACAACCATTCTCACCTCCATTCCTCACACCCCACACAACCCGTATATCACCACTATCTTCCACCCCTCTACACTCACGGTTCTTTCTAACAAACACCTACGATCACAACTTGAATACTTAACATCTTTTACAACGGTTCAAGGGAAATTAGAAACCTTGGAAGCTCAAGACACCCACACACGTTGAAGAACCGGAGAAAGAAGCTACCATCAGCTATTATCACCCTCTCCTTCTGTCAAAATCAAGGTTTCACTCCTTAAACCATAACTAGTTAATTACAAAAACTATACATGTGTTAAACAAACACATATGACAAACCCTTTTGATTTAACATTTAAGATCTTTATGAATCCTATAAACATATCAAGTTTATTTAAAAAGTCAGTAAGAAAGTTTTAAGAATCTGAAATAAATAAAGTAAATCTTGATAATCAAAAGTTATATAAAGAAAATTATCAACAAAGAGTTAAAAATTTAGGTACAACTTGTTAAATTCAGTTTATTATGTTATAGACTATGATTGTGGGAACAAACATTGGAGATATGTGTAGAATATTAAGAAATATAGTTTTGCAATATTTGGTACCATTGCTATGAGTGAAATAATTTATATAAATTATTTTAGTAGTTGAAGAAAAAATTTATGCTGCAAGAACTGAACCTGGAATAAAGTTGAGGAAATTATATGTTAACCCCTATGAATTATACGATTTACAGAAAAAGTTTCATGACCTAACCTGAAGTGATGAATAAGTTATGAATTTTGAAAGTTTCTGCCACATGAAAATCGGGAAAAATAACTTAGCTCTACAATAAATTATGAGAAAATCATAGAAAGATATGAAAAGCTGAAAAGCACATTCTGTACGAAAATAGAAATTTTTGGACATATTTTGATAATTTTACTAAATATTAGTAAAATGATGAAAATTATAAAAATTTACTATGCTATGATTCAAGATTTGGGAAAATTTTGAAGAGTTATAAATATTGTGTCAAATATGCTGATCAAATTTGGGAATTTTTATAAACCAGAATGTATTTTTAAAAATTTATTGGAATATTATGAAAATTATAGGAAATAAAATGTAAATAATTAAAATATGAAATCTGAGTATGTTATGTTTTATTTCTTTACCTATTTATTGTAATAATTTTGATATTGTTTGAGGTACTAAAAATTTTGAAGAAAATATTTATGTTTTCTAAACTATAAATATTTTGTTTATAGGTGATTTTTTGGAGTAAAGGTGAGATTCATAGCCCCATTTTGATTTTTGTAAACTTTTGGGGGGAAAAGCATACTATTAATTTTTGTGATTGATGCAATTTTTGAGTTATACTATCATTTATGTTACAACCATTAATTCGGATGTGGAACCGTTGGATAATATAGGTAGCGCTACCTAGGAAATAATTTTTTGCACCAACAGGATGAGTGTTGTGATGCTATATTATCTGATTTATGAATTATGTTATGACAGTATGGTTGATCTGATTATTAAGTAAGGTTTGGTTGTATATGATGCATCACTAAGTGTAAGATAAACCTGTAAACCCACCAACATTATGTTGACTATTTTGAGTATGCTTTTTCAGGAATTCATCATGTCTAACAGCTTAATGTTCTCTTTTGATGTGTATAACGGCTGGGTAGAAGTAATGGGGAAAGTCTGTGTGAATCTAACTGTCAATATGTATGATCTCAACATATCGGTGGACGCTCATTTCCATCGTTACTAAAGATATTGCAGTTAGAAATTATGCTGTAATAGGATTATATTTAGATCAAATTTGACTATCATGATTTAATGTAAACCTAACCTTATTATTATCTTATGAATTATGTTATGTCTATTTTGATATATGTTGCTGTGCTATCTGATAAACTGTTAATCAATGAGTTCTGTACAATCAACTCACACCTAAATAATTATCTCACACTTCCGCCGGGATGTGACAAATGGTTTCTCAATTTTTAACAAAAAGTACCTCCTCAAGTACAAACAAAACATAGTGCCCTATCATGTGATTGGGAACTAAAATGAAGTTTTTCTTCATAAGGGGAACATGATAACGTCTTTCAATACCATCCAGCTCATTTTTGTTGCCTCTTGTTGGGAACAAAACATCTCCAATACTTGAAATAAAGTTATCCCATGCCGGTTTCGGGTATTCAATATCTTGCAGATGATTGAGAAAATCCTTATCAATAGCGGCTTTCAGAATAAACATCGCTTTTCCAGCCTTCATTCACCACTTATGTGTTTCTCCATTTATGTCATTTCTTGGTAGCTAGTCTCAATTCCTCTAACAACGTCTCATAAGTCTTGGCCTACAAGATATGGCCTCATACAATAGATCAAGTATTGTAGTTGTTGTTACTCAGTTCCTTGTTGCTACTAACAATGTAGTTTTGCCATCGATACTTTTTGTGCTTGTTTAAGTCAATCGTAGCCCTTTCCTAATTGGTACCCCTGTTGCTAAACCAAAATTTCAATAGGAAAAACCTCCCTTATTAGAATTCTTGAATGTCTTATACGAGTTTGTTAAATTTAAAGAGCAATCTTGAAGAGCAATCTTCGACCAATGGTTTAAGAACACATTAGAACAATCTTGACCATAATGATTACGCAGATTACAAGGCTTAAATAGTAGGAAAAAAATCCTAATCTAATAACATTTCTAGTACCATAACTAGAAAGGAAGATAACAAATAAACCATTGATTATAAAAAGTGACTTAATTATATATATTATTACTTCTGGTGAGTGTAACCGTCGATAAAAATCATCACAACCGTTGGATCAAGTTGAAATCAAATCGTAGCCATTTAAACTCGACGGTTACGACGGTTCCAGGGTGGTTTTCGTTGGTTATTTTTATTCAATTAACTGCTGCAGTTATGGGGTGTAGTTGTTGCACATGGTAGAATACAACAGCAAAAACATGATGTTGTGCACCCTGTAACCGTCCACACTCGTCTATAAAAATGCATGTGGTTCTATATTTTGATTTTATAAGATTCATTCATTTATTTTTATTGATAGTATCAGCAGACTTAAAAATACTAAAGGTTGATTGTAACGAAGCAGGTTGTACATAAATATACGTTTGAATCTAAGAAGGTATGTTAGCATCTTGTTTTTTAAGTTGTTTAGTAAAACAATGTACTACTGTTTCTTTGTTAGAGGTGGTAAAATTTATTATTTTTGTACAAAATTTATCCTTGAATTGAATGGTCACGCGTCATTTACAACCATTTTGTAGATTTTATTGTTTTGATGTGACATAAAACACAAAATGTGAATCAAAAGCGATTAGCTCGTGTTAAAGCTTGATAATTTATAGCATTAAAGTGAAAACAATGTAGAAATAATGATGAGATATGAAAAGTTTATGTGTGCATACTAAAATAAAGCTGAATGTGTTTTTGTTTTCTAATAAGAGTTTATATTTTACAACAATATGATGTTCTCTTATCAACAATTAACAATGATTGAATATGTGCTTTCATTAAAATTTATATACATTCACAAATATTATATTATTGTAAATATTTTTTAATGTGTATGATAAAACATGTGTTTGGTCCGTACTAAAATTTATTTTTTCGGAACGTATACGCTATTAGTATTTTTCTAATATTATGTAAAGTATCTATAATAGAAAACAGGTTTATTATTAAACTTTAAGAAGATAGAAAAGTTCATATTTAATTTTATATATATTAACAATTATAAAATATTTGGTAAACATGTGTTAGGTCATTAGTAGTGTAAGTTATTAAGAACACATACATTATTAATATTTTCTAACTTTATCTAGGTATAGATTATATGTTAAGTCTTAACGCAAGTCATCTTTTTTTTATATTTTAGTTATAGATTGAGTTTGTATTTAATGTGTGTTAATATAAAAATGAGGTGTTTAGTTTGTATTTGGGTTGTTGTTAGTGAGATAGAATATAGAGTAAATTGAACATGTGCATATGCATTCTAACCGGTTATTGTTTGTGTGTTTAAAGTAAATAAAGTTAGTGAGTAAGTGGTTTTCTTCATGTAAGATATTTTTACACTATATAAGATTGTTTGAGCTCTTTATTAGCTTTAGTCTACTATGTAAAGTGTGTTGTTCACTAATACTTTAGAAAACTTAGTTTCTTATATTATACCATTATAAGTGCAACTTTGTTTTAGGGTTCGGTGATTGTTCACGTTTACATTAAGCTTTTAGATTTACACCGCAGATTTAGCTTATATTCAAAGGTATGTAATATTACTTAGGGATTAAAAACACAAACTACTCAAACATTTAAATTAAGAACGTGTCTTACACAACACTCACTTTTCCACAGTTATTTAGTAGTTGTATTGTGCATGTATTAGGAAATGTGTTTGTCAAAATTTTATACGGTATAACTCCATTTTTACCTTTTAAGTATGATGTTTTATAATTTTCACCATTATTCTTATATTTTATAGTCTATTTTTGTGTCGTTATCTTCTACTTTCACAACATATGATATTTTGTTGTCTCGCTATACATCATTTTTTACACACTCACATGCACACAAAGTAAAATCACCATAAACATAAAATAGAATACACAATGCAACACTTTCATTCAAGAATGATACAAGATGGTTCATGTCACATCCCGGCAGAAGCGTGAAATGATTATTTGGGTGTGACTTGTTTGTACAGAACTCATTGATTAACAAAGTATCAGATAGCACAACAACAAATATTTAAACATAACATAACATACTACATAAGATAATAATAAGGTTAGGATTACATTAAATTATGATAGTCAAAATTTGATCTTATTATAATCCTATTACAACATATTTTCTAACTGCTACATTGTAACACCCGATTATTTATTCATTTATTTTGAAGCCGACTAAAGAAGAAAAGAAAATAAAGTTCAAGTCGAGGACCAAACTCGCCAATGAAGAAAATTGGGGAAATATGGTGATATTAGTAGGGAGAGGGCAGCCCACTCTCCCCACACACCCCACATTTCAGATTTCATAGAGAGAAGAAGAGAGAAAGGAGAAGAATAAGAGGAAAAGTGTTGGTTCGGGTTGGTTCGAGTAGCCAAAGTTGTTGAGAAACGAGTCAAACCGAAGCTCTACTCGTCGTGGTCGTTTGTGTGAGTTTGGATGGGTTTGGAGGCCGAAAACCCTCGGTTGCAGTCGGGATGAACTCCATTCTGCATCAGCTAGGGCTAGGCGACCGACTGGAGGCCGAATGGAGGCCATACGGCCGATTAGGGTGTGATTGGGGTCCATTCGCACGATTGAATGTCCATTCGCACGGTTGAATGTCCATTCGCACGATTGAAAGGCCAGTCGCATGGAGGTCATGCGACTGAAGGTCCAGTCGCATAAGTGCTCATCTGCATTAATCCCATTCGCATGAGGTTCATCCGCATTGTCCATTCGCACAACCAAACGTTCATTCGCATGGGTATTCATCCGCATTAGTTCATTCGCATAGTGTTCAGTCGCATGGAGGCCACACGACTGAAGGGTGTCCATACGCCCGAATAGGGTTGTTGCACCCGGGGGAGCGTAGTTTGACTTCTGACTTTCGGGAGAAAGGGCAGATGTAAGTTTTGACGTAAAGGTTTTCGTAAGAGCATGTAAGATGACGATTGAGGCCTTAGAGAGCATGTTGGGCATGACGATGATGATGTTGCATGTTTAGGCTTATTACGTATATATGATGTTGCCCTGTATGATGGTGATGATTGCGTATGATATGTTCCTTATTATGATGTATGTTATCTTTCTAGTGGCCTTACGTGTCATGTTAATGAATGATGAAGTATTATGTAACGTAAAGTGAAAGATAATGAAAGGGAACATAAAGTAAGAATGCATGCATTATTGAATGATGGACGAACGAAGGAAAGGCTTGCAAGCACATATATGAGGTGAGCAACTCGATGGTTGCAAGAGACTCCGTTAGTGTGCCATCGATGAGAATGATAATGAGGTGAGCAACCGTGTTGTTGCAACAGACTTAGATGGTATGCAATCATTGAGATTGCTACGAGGTGAGCACTCCTATGGTTGCAACAGACTCGGACAGGGCGTTATTGTGAAGTTGCCATGAGGTGAGCAACCCTATGGTTACAAGAGACTCGGAAAGCATGCCATCGTTGAAATTGGCAATTGGGGTTTGCAACTATATGGTTGCAACAGACTCGGATAGCGTGAAGTCGTTGGGATTGTTAATAAGGTGAGCGACCCTGTTGTCGCAACAGACTCGAAGGAACGAAAGTGTAAATGAACGAAAGATTTTGTATGAAAGAACGAAGTATGAATGAACGTAACTGAATTATCGGAATAACGTACGGAACAGGATCTTGGTCATTCGACCTCAGAAATCGTGGCTGAGTGCCACGAAGAGGGTAAAGTTTGACCGGATCTAGATAGAGAGGGTGAACAATAATGTAACACGTTGAATGATGGACGAACGAAGGAAAGGCTTGCAAGCACATATATGAGGTGAGCAACTCGATGGTTGCAAGAGACTCGGTTAGTGTGCCATCGATGAGAATGGCAATGAGGTGAGCAACCCTGTTGTTGCAACAGACTTAGATGGTATGCAATCATTGAGATTGCTACGAGGTGAGCACTCCTATGGTTGCAACAGACTCGGACAGGGCGTTATTGTGAAGTTGCCATGAGGTGAGCAACCCTATGGTTGCAAGAGACTCGGAAAGCATGCCATCGTTGAAATTGGCAATTGGGGTGAGCAACTATATGGTTGCAACAGACTCGGATAGCGCGAAGTCGTTGGGATTGTTAATGAGGTGAGCGACCCTGTTGTCGCAACAGACTCGAAGGAACGAAAGTGTAAATGAACGAAAGATTTTGTATGAAAGAACGAAGTATGAATGAACGTAACTGAATTATCGGAATAACGTACGGAACAGGATCTTGGTCATTCGACCTCATAAATCGTGGCTGAGTGCCACGAAGAGGCTAAAGTCTGACCAGATATAGATAGAGAAGTGAACGATAATGTAACACGTTGAATGAACGAAGATTAATGAACATAATGACGAAGATAATAATGATATTATCTGTATGTACGTATGATGTATGATCGCGAACGAATGTAAAGTAAAGTATGTTTTATGTATACAACTATAACTCACTCAGCAACGCTAACTTTGATGTGTTTCCAGTTGGCAGGTAATGATTGCTGAGGATGGCACGGGCGACTACTCAGCTCTTTTGGGATGGCATTCTTTTGATTAATGTTTTTGCATCGTAATGCGAACGAGCTATTTTGTAATGAATGTTGTATTAATTTGCAAAAGCATTTACATGGAAATGAAAGATTGTTTTAGTTTTCCGCTGCGATTTTATGAAATACAAATGTAATTATACGTTTTATGTGCGATGAGAACCCAGCTGTAAGCGTCCCGGGAACGGGGCCTTACAAGTTGGTATCAAAGCCAAAGTTTAAGTGAATTGGATAAATTTTCAAAATAAACCTTAACTTAAACTGAGAATGGGACGGAGTAGGAATGGAATGCCAATCTGAATAGCTGTGTGCCATCAGGTATTTTCGTAAAGTTAACCGGTTCTATGTGCGCATGGTATGTGGTTATGTGTTGTATGTATTTTAATACTGATGTAGTCAGGACATGTAATGCTGGGGTATTAAGAGTAAAGTAAGTGGCTAATCACACTGGCCACTGTAATTAGGGACTTACTGTACTTAACATAAACTGAGCTGTTCCCTTGAATGATCGTTGTCACACCCCAACCTTGACGGCGGAAACGTCGAGATGTGAGGGTTAAGATTGTTCACAGCCACATAATGTTATATTAAAATGTAAGTATTGATATCATAAGTCTTGAAATGAAATGAAATGAAATACAATCATAAGTCCCAAACAAGTAATAAGTTCAAACGCAACAAAACATAAAGTAAACTTTTTTTTCATTTACTAGGTCCAAGTCCTAGATTATAGCATGCTTCAAAAAGATCACTTTAAGCTTGAGGTTGACCTGAAACATGATAAAAATAAGAGTCAACTAAATACTTGGTGAGTTTCCAAGGTTTTCATACATAATATGAAAAAAGTTACAAGTAGCAATTCATGTCATAGGTCATACGAAAGTAAGGTTATAGAACACATATCGTTACAACCAAACCTCGACTTGATTACAAGTATAAAAGATTGACTAAGTGTATTTGGTTCCCATGATGAACAAGCATACGTCATCAGGAGCCGGCAATACCTCGGCTTTAGCACCAAATAGGCTTGTCAGGCCCAAAGATCTAAGACGTCGCCAGGCTAGCAATAGTTAATGATTGTAAACAAACTATGTATCTCATATAATCATTTACAATACACAAATAACCATGACAAAATATTAAGTTGAATTGCATGTGATTTACAAGTCTCAAATGTGTATAAGTTATCATGTATAAGCTATCATGTTTCACCCCAATTAGTGTGAAAATATGAAAAAGGGGCAAGGAAAACTTACATGTCAAATAAGTATATAATGAGGATCAATAAGAATAATATATGTCGTTCCAAGGTAAAACGTCACAAGACACCTAAATATATAAATATTACAAGATTTAGGTTAATAATAAGGTTTATCAATTAAACATGAACTAGGTTCCTTAGGATTTAAGAGATTTTGTAAGCCAATTTAGTTATTAATATATATATATATATATATATATATATATATATAATATATATATATATATATATATATATATATTGCAAAATAAAGAAATATTCTTACAAAATTGTAATTTCATTGTTATTAGTTTGAGTAGCATATAACTTAATCGAAGAAAGTGTACGATTTATTAATAATTTAAGTAAAAATTTAATTTTTACATAAACTCATTCTTATAACAATAATTAAATTTTTAATAATAATATTAAGGTATTTTTTTATAAAAATAAATTTACAGAAAAGTCATTTTGTTAATTTAAAGGTTAAATGTTTATGAAATTATTTTTTATAATTTATAGAAATTTTCTAGAAAAGTTAAGGCCTAAAAGGTTTTTTTTAATAAGAGGGTGCCCGGTTTCGAACCCGGGACCTCTTGAATGCAAGGGTGTGTTGTGAACCTCTGTACCATGGCTTCCAGCCGCGGTATAACTCGGTTCCAATTCCTTTTAACACCAAGTTTCTTTTCCCCAACCTCAAGAACCCTAGCTTGTTCAAGTCCAAAATTGACAATCGACTCGATGTTTATGCTCGAATTAATCATGGGGCTTTGATTCCCCACTGTATTTCGAGCACCACCATGTGTTCAATTACCCGATTTTAAGATGAACTGATGATGCTAACCGCGACACACGTACGACGGGTTCGATGCTTGAACGATGATGTTAAACAAATTGGTTGCACAGAAAGTTTCCAAAAACCTTGTTGTACAAAAGCCCTTTGTCAATTTCAGGGCTTGAAGTCCAGAGGATGGAGTTCGAGTAAGAGCTAGGTCGCGACTAAGGGGTATCGAAGTTGATGCTTGGGCTTGTTTTAGGTGGAATTGAACGTTGTAATCGATTAGAGATAAATAAAAGATGGTTCATGTTAATTAATTCGATTATTATTGCGATTTAATGCTTGAACGGGTAGGAACTTAAGGCTTCGGTTACTTCGAATTAGAAAGCTTTTGTAACTGGTTTTAATCATGATTCAAGTGGTTAATTGTGTTCGATTCGAGTCTAGGAACGTTTGGCCTGGTTTTGGGTTTTCAGTTCGAAGGAAAAAGACGGTTCTAGGACCGCCGGACTCCGGCCGGAGGGTGGCCGAGTTGTTGGCCGGAAAAACGTGAAGGGTAAGGGAAGGGGTTTGGATTTTCATTAATTACACCTTTGGTCCCCAAGGTTTGTAGTTTAACATTTTATGTACAAACCTTGTTTTTAAGGTTTATAAAATAACAAGAACGACCCCTAAATTCTTAATTGAGTTTATATTTTAAACATGGTTAAGTTTAATAACCCTTATAAATTATAAGTAACCTTATTAAAAGTATCTTATTATTACTAATACTATTATTCATTATTATTACTTATTATTATTGTTACTTTTATTATATTAACATTATTATTTTAATATTTATATGTTTAACTTTCATAAAAACCCAATGACAATACTGAATAAGCACAAACAACACATATTTCAAAATTGACAAATAATACCCTTGTAAGAGTAAACGAAGTTAACTTTTAGTTAATAAAATTACGAGATGTTACAACCGTGTTGGTGTTTGAATCTTTCAGTGTGCGTGTGATGGCCGGTGGAAGATCTTCGAAAGCTTCAAGGGGTGGAGGTCGCAGTGTTGAACCGCGACCCAAGAGAGGGAGACCCAGAGTTGAGAAAGTGGTTCATGAAGAACCAGAAACCCCTCATCCGGTGGGTGAAGACGAGAGCGCCAATCTAAGAGCCTCAGTAAAGGAGGCTGTGGTGGAAGAAGTTCATCAGGTCATGCAGACGATCCTACCGTCTGTGGTGACCGAAGTGATCAAGGCGGTAAGAGAAGGGGAAAGGAAGGAAAGAAACAGATCATCTGGAGAACGGGAACAACCAAAGCCAGAAACGGTTCTATCTGATGACGAAGAGGAAGAAGAAGAGCCTGTGCTGGAGACGGCACGAGGATGCAATTATGGGGCTTTTATGAGATGCAAGCCCCTTACTTTCGACGGAAATGGCACTGCTGCAGCTGCTCACCGATGAGTGAGGGGAATGGAGGTTGTTCTCGATATCAGCGAGTGCCGGGAAGACCAAAAGGTGAAGTTCGCTACCCACTCTTTTGTGGATTCGGCTTGTGTTGGTGGGACAACATTGTCTAAGCCGAGGGTAGCAGGGCCATCGGGAGGATGAGATGGCCTGAACTGAGAAAGTTGGTGATTGAGGAGTTTTGTCCTCATCGGGAAATGGACAAGGTCGAAAGGGATTTCTTGCAACTGGAGGCAGGAACTATGACGCACCAGCAGTACACCACGAAATTCAACGAGATGGCACGTCTGGTGCCGGATTAGGTGACACCTTTGTCACGAAAGATTAAAAGATACATTCAGGGTTTGCCAGCAGATATTTGCAGGCACATGATGGCTGCCCGGTGGAGTACGTTTAGGTCGGCGGTGGATTTGGCGGGGAGACTGTACGATGAGAGAACAATGGTGGTAACTGAGGGGCAAGAAGAGCGTGGTGATCGAAATTGGCAGGGGAAGAGGTTTGGTCGGGGTGATGCCTCGACGGTAATAAGAAGGCACGAGCGGATGATCATCGTGTGGTCACATCAAGTGCGGGGGCGAAAAGGTGTGGCAAGTGTGAAAGGGAGCACAGTGGGGAATGTAGGTTTGGGTCAAACTTGTGCTTCAAATATGGGAAGGCGGGGCACCTAGCAAGGGACTGTCCTATAGTCCGGTGCTATAACTGTGGTGAAGAGGGTCACGTAAGTAAGGATTGTAAGAAGTCGAGGGCTGAGAGTTCTGGGATGAAGAGAACTGGAGGTGAAGGACCGAGGGCGAGCGCCAGGGCATTTACCATGACACAGGAGGAAGCTAGGACAGACCCTGATGTCGTGTCCGGTATGTTTCTGGTGAACCAAACTTTAGCTTCTGTGCTATTTGATTCTGGTGCTAGTAAGAGTTTTATTTTTGCTGCTTTCTGTGCTAAGCTGCCTGTTAGTAGTAGACGTGTTGATGCGCCCTTTGAGGTAGAAACTGTCATAGGTAAGTCTACCAGGACTTCTGAGATGATAGAGAATTGTGATGTGGAACTTGAGGGTCATAAGTTTCCTGTTAGACCATTCGTGATGGCCTTAGGTGGTTTTGATTTGGTTCTTGGGATGGATTGGTTGGCGGACTTCGAGGTGAACATTGTGTGTCGTAAGAAGATGATTCGGTTGACAGCGCCTGGCAGAAGTTTGGTAATGGTTTATGGTGATCGAATCACGACGATCCCGAAGGTGATCTCAATGGCGGTAGCGGGAAATTGTATGAGGCGTGGATGTAGTGCCTACTTGGCTTATGTAAAGGATGTAGATGCACCAACACCACAACTGTCTGATGTACCGGTTGTGTGTGACTTTCTAGACGTGTTCCCAGAAGATTTACCAGGGGTACCACCTGACAGAGAAATTGAATTTCAGATTGATCTGATACTGGGTGCCCAACCCGTTGCCAAGGCACCATATCGGTTAGCTCCGACGGAGATGAAAGAGTTGATGGAACAGTTGCAAGAGTTACTTGATAAGGGGTTCATTAGACCGAGTATCTCTCCTTGGGGTGCTCCGGTCCTGTTTGTAAAGAAGAAGGATGGTAGTATGAGGACGTGCATTGACTACCGCGAGCTGAACAAGTTGACAGTGAAGAACCGATACCCCTTACCGAGGATAGATGATTTGTTCGATCAGCTTCAGGGTGCCAGTTGGTTCTCGAGAATAGATCTTCGATCTGGTTATCATCAGCTGAAGGTGAAGGAGCAGATATTCCTAAAACAACTTTTCGTACGCGCTATGGTCATTACGAGTTTCTTGTCATGTCTTTTGGTTTGACCACGCGCCAGCTGCTTTTATGGATTTGATGAATCGTGTGTGTCGGCCGATGCTGGATAAATCAGTGATTGTGTTTATTGATGATATCCTGATTTACTCGAGGAGCGAAGTACAACATGCCAATCATATTCGGGAGTTCTAGAGACGTTGAGAAGGGAGAAATTGTATGCTAAATTCTCCAAGTGTGCGTTTTGGTTGCGCGAAGTTCAGTTTTTGGGTCATGTGGTGAATCCTGACGGGATAATGGTGGACCCGGTGAAAGTGGAGGCGGTTATGCAATGGAAGTCACCAAAGACGCCAACCGAGATTCATAGTTTCTTGGGTTTGGCGGGCTACTATAGAAGATTTATCCAAGACTTCTCTAAGATTGCTTCTCCACTAACTAAGTTTACCCGAAAGGATGTGAAGTTCGTATGGGGTCAAGCTCAAGAGAAGCCGTTCGAAGAGTTGAAGGCAAGATTGACTCAAGCTCCTATCCTGTCATTACCCATGGAAGCGAAGATCTGGTGGTTTATTCTGATGCTTCCTACTCAGAGTTGGGGTGTGTGTTAATGCAAAGAGGAAAGGTTATAGCCTATGCATCTCGATAGTTAAAGGTTCATGAGGTCAATTATCCTACTCATGACTTGGAGCTAGCAGCCGTGGTCTTTGTGTTGAAGATTTGGAGCACTACCTCTACGGGACGAAGTGCACCATATTCACTGACCACAAGAGTCTGAAGTACTTCTTCGAGCAGAAGGATCTGAACATGAGGCAGAGACGGTGGTTGGAACTTATAAAGGAAAGGCATGGAACGTGTTGTGTACTTCACTTAATTCTTGAGGTAAATCTAGCTTGTATGCAACGGGACCAATTTGTCAATAACTTCAAATGGTCCAACATATCTTGGGTTCAACTTATTTCTCTTTTCAAATCGAAAGATTCCTTTGGTAGGTGATATTTTTAAATAGACTTTGTCTCCAATTTGAAATTCTAATGGCCTTCTTCTTTTATCAGCATAGCTTTTCTGTCGATCCCGTGCTGCCTTTAGTCTATTTTTGATTTCCTTGATTTTGTCAGATGTTTCTTGAATTAAATCAGGACCTATAAGTTGCCTATCTCCTACTTCATTCCAACATAAGGGCGATCTGCATTTTCTTCATACAAGGCTTCAAGGGGGCTGTTTTAATGCTGGAATGATAGCTATTATTATAAGAAAATTCTATCAATGGTAGATGTATATCCAGCTGCCTCCAAAGTCTAATGCACAAGCACGTAACATATCTTCCAGTGTTTGTATTGTCCTTTCACTTTGTCCATCTGTTTGTGGGTGGAAGGTTGTGCTAAGATTTATTTGGGTTCCTAAAGCTTTTTGTAGGGTTTGCCAAAATCTTGATATGAATCTACTGTCTCTATCAGATATAATGGAGATTGGTATTCCATGTCTGGATACGATTTCTCGTATGTAGATTCTTGACAATTTCTCTATCTTGTAATCTTCTCTAATTGGCAGAAAGTGTGCTGATTTGGTTAACCTATCTACTATAACCCAAATAGTGTCATAACCACTTGAGGTTCTTGGTAACTTGGTTACAAAATCCATAGTAATTTGATCCCATTTCCATTCTGGAATTTCAGGCTGTTGTAGATATCCTGAAGGCTTTTGATGTTCTGCTTTGATTCTTGAACACGTATTGCATTTTTCTACAAACTCCCCAACTGATCTCTTCATACCAGGCCACCAGTAATGATTTTTCAAATCTTTATACATTTTGTTATTTCCTGGATGTACTGAGTATTTTGACTTATGTGCTTCTTCCAATATAACCTTTCTAAGTATGGCATCATTTGGTATCCAGATTCTTTCTTTAAATTTAAAATTCCATGTGTATCTGCCTGTAAATCCTTTTCTTGTCCTTTTATTTCTATCTTACTTTTCTGTTGGGCTTCCCATATTTGTTTAGTAGATCTGATTGTAGTTCCATTCTCATGGCTCGTACTCGTAACGGTTTAGCCCTATCTTTTCTACTTAAAGCATCTGCAACTATATTTGCCTTACCGGGGTGATATTTGATTTCACACTCATAATCACTTAGTAATTCTATCCATCTTCTTTGTCTCATATTCAGCATTTTCTGCTCAATATATGCTGTAAACTTTTGTGATCTGTGTATATTGTACATTTTGTCCCATATAGATAATGCCTCCAAATCTTAAGTGCAAAGATTACTGCCCCTAATTCTAAATCATGAGTAGTGTAGTTTCTCTCACTTCCCCTAAGTTGTCTAGAGGCATATGCAATGACTTTACTTCGTTGCATTAATACACATCCAAATCCTTGACAAGACGCATCACAATATACTACAAAATCGTCAGTCCCTTCTGGTAATGACAAAATAGGTGCACTACACAGCTTACTTTTCAAAAGTTCAAATGCATTCTTTTGTTTTTCTCCCCAGACATATGGCTTGTCCTTTTGAGTTAGTTCGGTCAAGGGTTGAGCTATCCTTGAAAAATTTCTATGAATCTTCTGTAATATCCTGATAATCCTAGAAATTGGCGTACTTCTGTTGGTGTCTTGGGATCCTCCCAATTCTTAACACTTCTATTTTTGCTGGATCTACCTGTATTCCTTCTTGATTGACTATGTGTCCAAGGAATTGCACTTCTCTTTTCCAAAATTCACATTTCGAGAATTTTGCGTATAATTTTTCTTTTCTTAACAACTCCAAGGTCAATCTTAGATGTTGCTCATGATCCTCCTTATTCTTAAAATAGATTAAGATGTCATCTATAAAGACTATGACAAACTTATCTAAATAGGGTTTACAGATCCTATTCATCAGATCCATAAATATGGCGGGAGCATTGGTTAATCCAAATGGCATTACCAGAAATTCATAATGTCCATACCTTGTTCTGAATGCTGTCTTAGGTATATCTTCATCCTGTATTCTTAGCTGATGATATCCTGATCTCAAGTCTATTTTTGAAAAGTAACTAGATCCTTGTAGTTGATCAAATAGGTCGTCTATTCTAGGTAAAGGATACCTATTCTTTATAGTTACTTTATTGAGTTCCCTATAGTCTATGCACATTCTAAATGTTCCATCCTTTTTCTTGACAAATAAAACTGGTGCTCCCTAGGGTGACACACTAGGTCGTATAAATCCTTTATCCAAAAGTTCTTGAAGTTGACTCATTAGTTCCTTCATTCAGTAGGTGCTAAACGGTAAGGTGCTTTAGCAATAGGGGTTGTTCCTGGCATTAATTCAATTTTGAATTCTACTTGACGTGGGGGTGGTAATCCAGGTAATTCATCAGGGAATACATCTGATATTCATTGACAACTGATACGTCTTTCAGGTTTGCTTTTTCTATCTTATTATCAACAATGTGAGTCAGATAAGCCAAACATTTACTCCTTAGACATTTTTGTGCATTCTTGCAAGAAATTATCTTTATAATACCTCTAGGTTTTTCACCATATATACACAGTATTCTATTCTCTTTAACCAAGGAATTTTGATCATTTTCTTACCACATTTATTTCAGCTTGATTTTTACTTAACCAATCCATTCCTACAACCACGTCAAATCCTCCTAAATCAATAGGAATCAAATCTATGTTGAAATAGTTTTCATCTAGATTCATTGTGCAATTAGGAATGATTTCATAAGCTTCGATTACCTTACCATCTGCTAACTCTATCATATATTTTTGATCTAACTTTTCTGTGGTCAAGTTAAGTAGTTGCCTAAATGTATTTGAAACAAAACTACGGGTTGCTCCAGTATCAAATAACACAGTAGCAAACTGATTGTTTACAGGGAACGTACCCGTGACAACCTGGTTCATGTCGCGCTTCTTCTGCCTGCATTATGAATGCTCTTCCCCGAGGGTTGTTCTGATTAGCTGATGCTTTTCTTTCAGCTGTGGACATTCGTTTCGGCGATGATTTTCATTCCCACATTGATAGCAGATTGGTTTTGGATTTGCAGGGTTTTTGCAGTCTCGGGATATATGCCCCTTTTTCTTGCAGTTGTAACAGATTACCATCGCACAATTGCCTTGATGGTATCTTTGGCAAGTGCTGCACCATGGCTGGTTTTCTGTCTGGGGTTTCTTTTCCGTGTCATTCCTAGGTTTCCGAGGGGGTTGTCTAACTATTCGTTTCTGAGGGGTTCCCCTAAATCTTTCCCCTGTGTTATCATTATTCCACTTCTTTCTCTTTTCTCCGTCTGGGGTTATTTAATGATCCATTTCTTATCATTTCATCTGTCAAACTTCCTGATAACTTACAGTATCTTGAAAAGTTTTGGGCCTAGCTGATTTTACTAATCCCCTTATTTGTGGCACTAGTCCCCAAATATATCTTCCTATTCTTTTTGATTCTGGGGTTACTAGGTGTGGTACTAACCTCGAGAGTTCATTATACCTGTCGGTATATTCCCTATGCTGCTCCTTTCATTTCTAAAGCTAGAAACTCAGTTTCTAACTTTTCTATTTCATTATAAGGGCATATTTTTTCTATAATCAAATTCCTGAATTCTTCCCAACTTAATTTATTCATACGTGCCTACCTTTGATGGTCATTTCCAACTTCCACCAGGATTGTGCTTCTCCCTTAGTGAGTGTGAAGCAAACAAGGTTCTGTTGTTATTGGCACATTTGCTGATTTCCAGAGTTGACTCCATTTCATCTAACCAGCGTAAGGCCTGTACCGCTCCGCCTTTACCATCAATTCTCGAGGTCTACAGGACATAAAAGCTTTGTAGGAACATCCTCTTCCTATTATAGCTTCCTCTTCTGGTTGTTCCCTCATGGTATCATCCATGGGTATCTCATTACCTGGTGTTGTTGTTCCGAGATTTAGGTTTTGTTGAAGCTGTTTACTAGTGTGGGTATGGCAGCCTCTAATTGTTGTGCTACTATTCGCCGTGATCCTTTCATCTTCATTGGTGTTTGAGTTTATAGGGGTTTCTTCCCCAAGTCTGGTTCTAGGTCGTCCTACTCGCGCCGTTCTTCTTACAGGCTGTGTGTCCTTTCTTGGCGGCATGCTTTTCTATAATTAATTATAGTAAATATTAAGAAGAATTTTAGATTCTTAACAACATCCTACTTAACACATAAACAAGTAATACAAAAGATATTTTTCATTTAAGTTCTTATTTAAAGTTTTCACATCAAAAGTTAGTTTCTAATTTCCCTGCACCCATTTCCATATTCTTGAGAAGATGTTTCCTTTAGGTGCTTTCAGTTCCTTAACATCTTTCTGAATATTCTGGATTTCTTGTTGAATTTTCTTGAGCTGTTTAAGGGTTGGTTGAGTGACTGTGTCTTGATCTTCATCTACCCTTTGTCTCTTAACTTTACTTCCTTCGTTCCTGAGGGAGTTAGTTTCTTGTATCTCCTTGCCTTCGTATTGCTTGGTTTTAAATTTGTTTCCGGGTCGTACCCTTTTCCTAGGAGTTTTAATGGTATATCCTCCTACCATTACAGATGCACGACGGACATAAAATTTAGGTTCAGGATTATCTTCTTCTTTGGTTGGAAGAGTTTCTAGAATTTGCTGAGGTTTAGGTTCAGGCGTAAGTCCTTTGTAATCATTATAATCCAAGTATTCGGATGAGTCAGTATCACAAAATTTGTCATTGGTACTCATGGCTGCAAACAAATCCTTTCATGGTTTGAACCCAATAGTTAGTTACTTATTTCTATACATATTATAAGTTCTCTGCATGAAACATGCTTTAATATACATGGAATCATAACACACAAAATCATATATATACACAAAATTATACAGATATGAGCTTATGGTTATAGTCTAGGTACTTTATGATACCTAATTCTCTATAACCAATGGCTCTGATACCAACCTGTCACATCCCGGAAGCGTGAAATATTTAGGGAGTGACTTGATTGTTCAGAACTCATTGTCAATTACTAATTAACAGGCAACACATAATCATACATATATCATAACATAATTTTAAAGTTAGGATTACATAAAATCATCATAGTCAAAATTTGAAATTACATAATCCTATTCCATCATAAAGTTTTAACAGCTACATCTTCAGAGACGATGGAAGTGAGCATCCACCGACACACTGAAGTCATACAGGTTCACAGTTAAGTTCACACAAACTTTTCCTACAACTTCACCCCAACCATTAAAAACATCAAAGGAGAACGTTAGGTTGTTAGTCATGATGAATTCCTGAAAAAGCATACCAAAAATAGTCAACACAAAGTTGGTGAGCTTCACAGGTTTATTAAACAGATAAATATATTGATGCTTATATATACAACCAAACCTTACATAGCAATCAGATCATCCATATCTGTCATATCATATTCTCATAAATCATAACATAGCATTATAACACTCATTCTGTTAATGCAGGAGATAACTCCTAAGTAGCGCTACCAATGTTATCTAACGGTTCCACATCCGAACTAATGGTGTAACATAAATTTCAGTAATAATACATCAATTCATAAATTAGTATGCTTTTTACCCAAAACTTGATAAAAACAAAATGGGCCATGAAGCTCACCTTTATTCCAAGTAGTAACCTATAAACAAAAGAATTTTATAGTTTAGAAAACTTAACTATTTTCTTCAAAATTTTCAGTACCTTAATATATTTTGAAATTTTTATAACAAATAGGTTTAAATCTGAAATATCACATTAATTTCTTATTTCCAAGAAATTTACAGATTATTTTCTATAATTGTTATAAAGTCATCATAAATTGCCAAAAATAGTTTCTGTAGTCCATAAATTCTCAAAATTTTACAGAAGGTTCATAATAGAAATTAGAACTTCTTATAAATTTATCAAAGTCTAACACATAATAGATTAGTTTCTGTAATTTTTACAATAATCCCATTCTTCACAAAAAATAGCTATAGCTCCAAAAATTATTAAATTATACATTCTGCAGGCTTGGATTTATCAATTTATTCATGATTTTCTCAGATTTTATTATGCTATATAAGTATTTATTTTGATTTTTCTACTGCAGAACATGTAAAAATTCATATTTCAGATAATACTTTGAGTTAGGTCACGAGATTTTTCCAGTGGATTCTATAATTCATAGTGATCAGTATATAATTTTTCCATATATTTACTAGGATCGGTTCGTCCGATATAATTTTTCCTCTTAAATACTTAAATAATTTATATAAATTAATTTACTTATGAGATTTGCATCAAAATTTACAGAATTATATTTCCCAATATTCCTATCATATTTTCAATGTTTGTTACCACAATCATAATCATTAATATGCAGAACTGATTTTTAACAAATTATAACTAGATTTTTAACCCTTTTGTTGATAATTTCTTGCTAAAAGTTGATTTTTAAGTTTTGTTTTCATGTTTCCAGATTCTTAAAATCTTCCTTTTTGTCTGAAAAATAAGTTTTATGTTTAAACAAAATCTTGAGTGTTAAATCAAAAGGGTTAGTCACATGTGTTTATTTGAACACATGTTTTGCTTTTGTAATCTTAATCAAGTAGGGTTCTAGAGCTTAAAACCTTGATTTGTGATAGAAGAGAGTAATGGAAGGTGGTGAGGATGGTCTATGAATCTGCTTGGTTTTGGTGTTCTTGACAATCTTTCGAGAGGTGGTGCTTTCGGGATGCTTGAATGTTGCTGCCTAGTAACCGAGGAAATGGTGATAAAAATTGGTTGTTATGGTGTTATACGAGAGTGGGGGTGATGGTGGTGAGGTATGGTGCTGGGGGGGTGATGGTGACCGAGAATGGAGTTGATGGTAGTGGTGTGCGATCAAGGGTGACCGAATGGGGATGGATTTGTGGTTTGGATAGCCGAGAGTTTTGGTGTGTTCCTATAGTTCCTTCGGCCGAGTTTCATTAAATAGTGGAGTTAGTCATCATTAGATCTACTCCTAGAGTTGTGTGGTGGAACTTAGGATTGCTTAGTTGATCCTTAGGATGAGAGGTGGCGGTTTGTAGACACTCTTGGTGTCACAATGAAGCTAGGTGTCAAGGGGAGTGGTGCATGAGTCACCAAGTAATGATTAGAAGACTTAATTAATGGTTTTAATTGGTGATCATGAGTGCTAATGATCCGGTTCTTATCTTGGATGGTACTTTGGTTTGAGGTTTAGGCGTAAAGATTTGTTTAGGTTTGTTTGATGTTAAGTTCTCTTGGTGTTAACTTGTGTTTATGGTGTTTGGTTGTGTTTTGGTTTGTTTGATGTTTGTTGGTAATGTATCTTGATCATATATGGTTCAATATCAAAGGTTGTTGCTTTTGAATACATGCACACGTAAATGCAACCATGCATACGTGCAACACTCATATTCACATAAACATATAAATATACATGTGTATATGTTTCTTAGCAAAGATGGTACATGCACACGTAAAAAGGTATGCATGCTACCATGCATACGTATACTTGTATATATATACAAGTGAACAATATACTTATGTAAACAAAAATGAAAGCATGCATACGTTTATGCATGTAATAAGATATATTAACCTAGGTGTGGCTTAAGTTATATGAATGAACTTAGTGTATAATATTTCTTAATCTAGGGTTGTCACACTGTAAGCGTCCCGGGAACGGGGCCTTACATACATCTTCAGTAACGGTGGAAGTGAGCGTCCACCGATATGCTGAGATCATACATATTTACAGTTAGATTCACACAAACTTTCCCCATAACTTCTCCCCAGCCGTTTACACATCAAAAGAGAACATTAAGCTGTTAGACATGATGAATTCTTGAAAAAGCATACTCAAAATCGTCAACATAATGTTGGTGAGTTCACAGATTTATCTTACATAAAATATTATTGATGCATCAAATACAATCAAACCTTACTTAATAATCAGATCACCATACTGTCATAACATAATTCATAAATCAGATTATATAGCATCACAACACTCATCCTGTTGGTGCAGGAAATTATTTTCTAAGTAGCGCTACCTATATTATCCAACGTTCCACATCCTAATTAATGGTTGTAACATAAATGACAGTATAACTCAAAAATTACATCAATCATAAAATCAATAGTATGCTTTCCCCCCCAAAAGTTTATAAAAATAAAAATGAGGCTATGAATCTCACATTTACTCCAAGAAATCACCTATAAATAAATTTATTTATAGTTTAGAAAAAAAAATATTTTCTTCAAACTTTTCAGTACCGCAAACAATATCAAAATTGTTACAATAAATAGGTAATGTAATGAAACATAACATACTCAGATTTCATATTTTAATTATTTGTAGTTTATTTCTTATAATTTTTATAATATTCCAATAAATTATTAAAAATAACTTCTGGTTTCTAAAAATTCCCAATTTTATCAGAATATTTGAAACTATATTTAAAACTCTTAAAAATTTTCCCAAATCTTAAATCATCGCAGAGTCAATTTTTATGATTTTCATCATTTTACTAATATTGAGTTAAAATATCAGAATATGTCAAAAATTCCCATTTTCGTACAGAACGTTCTTTTTAGCTTTTCAATTTTCTGTAATCTTTTCATATTTATTGCAAAGTTAAAGTATTTTTCTCGATTTTCATGTGACAGAAACTTTCAAAATTCATAACTTATTCATATCTTTAAGTTAGGTCATTAAACTTTTTTGTAATTCCTATAATTCATAAGGTTTAACATATAATTTTCTCAATATCATCCCAGGTTCAGTTCTTCCAGCGTAAATTTTTCTTTCAAATACTAAAATAATTCATATAAATTATTCTACCTCTAGGAATGGCATCAAAATCTGAAATTATAATTCCTAATATTCTAAACATGCGTCCCATGTTTGTTCCCAGAATCATAGTTTATAACACAATAAACTGAATTTAACAAGTTGCACATAAGATTTTAATCCTTAATTGATAATTTCTTTTATATAAATTTCGATTATCAGGTTTCATTTTATTTATTTCAGATTCTAAAAACCTTCTTACTGACATTTTAAATAAAGTTTATATGTTTATAGGATTCATCATGATCATAGATGTAAAATCATGAGAGTTAATCATATGTTTGTTTAAACATATGTATAATCCTTGTAATCTGGATTTAGGCATGATTTAGAGAGTGAAACCTTGATTTTGATAACAAAAGAGGTGAGGATAACTGATGACAGCTTCTTTCTCTGTCGAACTAAGTTAAGCAGATGTTCCCACGTCTTGTTCTTTTTGTGACAACCGGATGGAAGATGATGATGTGATGTTAATGGTGTTTGGTTGAAATGTGAAGGAGTGGTGTTTGTGGTGGTGACCGAGAGGTGGTGTGTAGGTGGGGAATGGGGGTGAAGATGGTTGTGATGTTCGGTTATGGTGGTGGTGTTCGGAAGTGATAACCGAGAGATTCAAGGTGAAGCCGAGAGTTTTAGAGAGTGTAGGGTGGTGGTGTGCAGTTTGTGAAGTGACCGAGAGATGTCTTTATGGAGGTCTCGGCTGTAGCAATTAATGCTACTAATCATGGGGTCTCTCTTATCTTAGATGAGTAAGCTAGGTATGGGGTCTTTAGGTGTCAAGTTCTTAGTGTATTTGTGCTAGGTGGCGGTCAAAAGGAAAGGTTAAGTGTCTTGGTCGATTGAGGTGTTAATCACCTCCTAATTCAATTGGTTTAATCCTTAATGAGCCGATGCTTAGCCTTAAAGGTTGCTTTAATCTTAGTGTTTGGGTGTATAAGGTTTGCTTAGTAAACTTCTTTAATATTAACTTACATTGTGGTGTTGGTTGGGTTGTGTTTTTGTATCATTTGGTGTTTGTTGATGTTTTATGGTTGAGTTTCTTTGATCACTTAATGTTTGGTAACAAAAGGTTATGAATATGGATACATGCATACGTAAAAAGTTGTGCATGCATGCAACCATGCATACATGCAACACATATACACATAATATATGTATGCATATACTTATTCAATGGGGACATGCATATGTATTACATGTATGTAAACATGCATACGTACAATTTTACATATATGTGCACATAAATATTCATAATATATATATATATATATATATATATATATATATATATATATATATATATATATATAATAACACATAACAGAATTTATTCATAAATTAATTTTGCCTAACCTTATTTTTAGGGTCATCACATTCTCCCCCAGTAAAAATAATTTCGTCCCGAATTTATTAGAAGATAATACCTAAAGTTGAGGGGAACTTATCTGGTTACTGATTTCCGATAGATAGGAATACTTTCTCAAATCTCATCTTCTCTTTCCCAAGTGTATTCCGGACCTCTTTTGGCATTCCACTTAACTTTCACTATAGGAATCTTACTTCTTCTTAACCGTTTCACCTATTTATCCACTATGGCTATTGGTTCTTCTATGAAATGAAGCTTTTTGTCTATTTTTATTTCTTGAACTGGAACTTTTAATGTCTCATCTGCTAGACATTTCTTTAGATTGGACACATGAAAGATGTTGTGTACTTCACTTAATTCTGAAGGCAGATCCAACTTATATGCTACTGAACCAATCCTATCAGTGATTTTAAATGGACCAATATACCTAGGATTTAACTTATTTCTTCTTTCAAATCGAACTATGCCTTTTGTGGGTGAAACCTTTAAATAGACCTTATCTCCATTTTGAAATTCCAATGGTTTTCTTCTTTTATCAGCATAACTTTTCTGTCGATCCCTGGCAGCTTTCAACCTGTTCTTAATTTCAAAAATTTTATCTGAGGTTTCTTGTATCAATTCAGGTCCTGTAAGTTGTCTGTCTCCTATTTCATCCCAACATAAGGGTGATCTACACTTCCTTCCATATAAAGCTTCAAACGGGGCTGTTCCAATACTGGAATGATAACTATTATTATAGGAAAATTCTATTAAAGGAAGATGTGTGTCCCAATTTTCACCAAAATGTAACGCACAAGCTCGTAATCTGTCTAGGGATGATATGTTGTATTTAGATTTACCCGAGTCCCTAAAGCTTTGTGTAATGTTTGCCAGAATCTGGAGGTGAATCTACTATCTCTGTCTGATATATAATTGAAATAGGTATTCCATGTCTGGATACAACTTCTTTTATATAAATTCTTGCCAAATTTTCCATTTTATAATCTTCTCTAATTGGTAGGAAATATGCTGATTTTGTTAGCCTGTCCACTATAACCCATATAGTGTCATATCCATTTGAAGTCCTTGGTAATTTGGTTACAAAATCCATAGTTATTTGATCCCATTTCCATTCTGGAATTTCTGGCTGTTGCAAGTATCCGGAAGGTTTTTGATATTCAACTTTTATTCTTGAGCAAATATCATATTTGCCTACAAATTCTTCGACTGATCTTTTCATGCCTGGCCACCAGTATTGACTTTTTAAATCTTTGTACATTTTGTTATTCCCTGGATGTACAGAATACCTTGATTTATGTGCCTCTAGTATATAGAGCAGTTGTTTTTGTTTTTTTCCGGATTGTTAAGTCGGGGAGAGCGGGCTTGTCAGCTAACAGAGGCAGTAAAAGAGGCAGCAACAGAGCAAGCCACGGGAGGGGGGTGGGGGGGGGGAGGGCCCCGTGGCGATAAGGATAAGCGCAATAACTAACTCTGGCTTCCGTCCTGTAGACAGGGGATAGAAGCTTGGGTAAGCTTCTTCTCCTGTCGGCTACTGCTTTCTGCTTTTATGCAGCTAACAAGTCCAGCCGAGTCCGCAATTCATCGGATGAATTGGGTAAGGACTCGACCTTTCTCAAAAAGAGGGGGAGGGGTCCGGGGAGGGGGAGATTTATCTCACCTTCCTACTGGGCTGGCCGTCCGAAAAACTAAAAAAAATTTTACTTTTTTCTTTGCTCCTCAGAAAAAAAAAAACAAAAGAACAACTGCTCTACATACTAAACTAGGGTATGGAGCCGCGTCGGTCGATTGGCGTGGCTGTGTCTTGGGGGCACTACTCCCCAAGGAGCCGAGAACGGTCGGGAAATAAGTCTTAAACCACTTACCCAGCGCTGAATCTTAAGAAGTTTGTGTACGCCTCCGTTAACTCAATCGTGGCCTTCTTGTCTGCGCATTGTTTCAGTTTTGAGAGTGACGCTAGGGGGCGAATTGGGGCAACGTCCGGATGGGCTGGAGAGGTGACTACCCAACTCGCCTGAAAGATTCACAACCCCGTCTTACACTCTCTACTTCTTCACAAAACTCCACAGTTTCCAACGATCACGTAAGATATTTCTCATTTGATCCTTTTTAGGTGCTTTCTCTCCTCTGTCATGTGCTCTCTCTCTTCTGTCATGTGCTCTCTCTCTTCTGTCATGTTCTTAAAGAACTGAAACTAAAGTTAAAGGATCGATCTTTTGAGTGTTCAAAACAGAAAGATTGAGGCTTTGAGTTTTCATGTCTGAAATCTGGTAACTCCTTTTTTTAGGACCAACGTGAAAATAAAGATTAATCTTTTGAGTTTTCAAAAGAGCAAGATTGATGTTTTGAGTTAAAAAAATAAAAATAAATAAATAAAAAAAAAATGATGGATGCATTTTTTATATCTGAAAAACCGCTTGTATTGACTTTTTTTGTGTTTTAAAGCTTTCTAAGTATAACATTATCTGGTATCCAAGTTCTTCCTTTAAATTTCAGAACTTCATTTATGTCTTCTTTTAAATCTTTCATTTGCCCTTTTAATGCGAACTTATCTTTTTGCTAAGCTTCCCGTATTTGACTTATCAAATCAAAACGCAATTCCATTCTCATGGCACGTACTTGTAATGGTTTTTTTTCTCTTTCCTACTTAAAGCATCAGCTACTACATTTGCTTTTCGTGGATGATACTTGATTTCACAATCATAATCACTTAGTAGTTCTATCCATATTCTTTGCCTCATATTCATCATTTTCTAATCAAAGATATACTGCAAGCTTTTATGATCCGTATATATTGTACACATTGTGCCATACAGATAATGTCTCCAGATTTTAAGTGCAAATACTACTGCTCCTAAATCCAAATCATGAGTAGTATAATTCTTTTCACTACCCGTAAGTTGTCTAGAGGCATAAGCTATTACCTTATTTCTTTGCATTAGAATACATCCAAATCCTTGTCGTGAGGCATCACAATATACAATAAAATCATCAGTCCCTTCTGGTAATGCTAAGATAGGAGCACTGCATAATTTATCTTTTATAACTCAAATGTAGCCTGTTGCTTTTCTTCCCAAATATAGGGTCTGTCTTTTTGAGTTAATTCTGTGAGTGGTTGAGCTATTCTTGAGAAATTTTCTATGAATCTTCTATAATATCCTCACAATCCTAAAATTGGCGTACCTCCGTTGGTGTTTTTGGATCTTCCCATTTCTGAATAGCTTCTATTTTTGCGAGATCTACTTGTATACCTTCTTGATTAACGATGTGTCCAAGGAATTGTACTTCCCTTTTCCAGAATTCGCATTTTGAGAATTTTGCATATAAACTTTCTTTTCTTAACAATTACAAAGTCATCCTTAAGTGTTGTTCATGATCCTCCTTGTTTTTGGAATAGATTAAAATGTCACCTATAAAAACTATGACAAACTTATCTAGGTAGGGTTTACATATCCTATTCATTAGATCCATAAATGTTGCTGGAGCATTAGTTAACCCGAATGGCATTACAAGAAACTCATAATGACCGTATCTTGTTCTGAATGCAGTTCTTGGTATGTCCTCCTCTTGAATTCTCAATTGATGGTATCCTGATCTTAAGTCAATCTTTGAAAAGTAACTAGACCCTTGGAATTGGTCAAATAAATCATCTATCCGGGGTAAAGGATACCTATTCTTTATAGTCACTTTATTTCTTATAATTTTTATATATTCCAATAAATATTATAAATACCTTTTGCTTTCTAAAAATTCCCAAATTTTATCAGAATATTTGTCACTATATTTATAACTCTTAAAATTTTCCCAAATCTTAAATCATGGCAGAGTCAATTTTTATAATTTTCATCATTTTACTAATATTGAGTAAAAATATCAGAATATGTCAAAAATTCCCATTTTAGTACAGAATGTTCTTTTTAGCTTTTCATATTTTCTGTAACCTTTCATAATTTATTGCAAAATTAAAGTATTTTTCTCGATATTCATGTGCCAAAAACTTTCAAAATTCATAACTTATTCATATCTTTAATTTAGGTCATTAAACTTTTTCTGTAATTCCTATAATTCATAAGGTTTAACATATAATTTTCTTAATATCATCCCAGGTTCAGTTCTTCCAGCATCATCTTTTCTTTCAAATACTAAAATAATTCATATAAATTATTCTACCTATAGGAATGGCATCAAAATCTGCAGAATTATAATTCCTAATATTCTAAACATGCCTCCCATGTTTGTTCCCACAATCATAGTCTATAATACAATAAACTGAATTTAACAAGTTGCACATAAGATTTTATCCTTAATTGATAATTTCTTTTATATAAATATGAATTATCAGGTTTCATTTTTTTATTTCAGATTCTAAAAACCTTCTTACTGACTTTTTAAATAAAGTTGATATGTTTATAGGATTCATTAAGATCTTAGATGTAAAATCATGAGAGTTAATCATATGTTTGTTTAAACATATGTATAATCCTTGTAATCTGGATTTAAGCATGGTTTAGAGAGTGAAACCTTGATTTTGATAACAAAAGAGGTGAGGATAACTGATGGCAGCTTCTTTCTCTGTCGAACCAAGTAAAACGGATGTTCCCACGTCTGGTTCTTTTTGTGACAACCTGATGGAAGATGATGATGTGATGTTAATGGTGTTTGGTTGAAAGGTGAAGGAGTGGTGTTGTGGTGGTGACCGAGAGGTGTGTGTAGGTGAGGAATGGGGGTGAAGATGGTTGTGATGTTCGGTTATGGTGGTGGTGTTGTTCGGAAGTGATAACCGAGAGATTCAAGGTGAAGCCGAGAATGTGAGAGAGTGTAGGATGGTGGTGTGCGGTTTGTGAAGTGACCTAGAGATGTCTTTATGGAGGTCTCGGCTATAGCAATTAATGCTACAAATCATGAGGTCTCTCTTAGCTTAGATGAGTAAGCTAGGTATTGGGTCTTTACGTGTCAAGTTCTTAGTGTATTTGTGCTAGGTGGCGGTCAAAAGGAAAGGTCGAGTGTCTTGGTCGATTGAGGTGTTAATCACCTCCTAATTCATTTGGTTTAATCCTTAATAAGCCGATGCTTAGCCTTAAAGGTTTCTTTAATCTTAGTGTTTGGGTATAAGGTTTGCTTAGTAAACTTTATTAATATTAACTTACATTTTGGTGTTTGGTTGGGTTGTGTTTTTGTATCATTTGGTGTTTGTTTGATGTTTTATGGTTGAGTTTCTTTGATCACTTAATGTTTGGTAACAAAAGGTTATGAATATGGATACATGCATACGTAAAAGGTTGTGCATGCATGCAACCATGCATACATGCAACACATATACACATATATATGTATGCATATACTTATTCAAAGATGGGCACGTGCATACGTATGACATGTATGTAAACATGCATACGTACAATTTTACATATATGTGCACATAAATATTCATAATTTATATATATATATATATATATATATATATATATATATATATAAGAACACACAATAGAATTTATTCATATTAATTTTGCCTAACCTTATTTTTAAGGTCGTCACATTCTCCCCCCGTAAAATAATTTCATCCTGAAATTTATTTAGAAGATAATACCTAAAGTTGAGGGGAACTTATCTGGTTACTGATTTCCAATATAGGAATACTTCCTCAAAATCTCATCTTCTCTTTCCCAAGTGTATTCCGGACCTCTTTTGGCATTCCACTTAACTTTCACTATAGGAATCTTACTTCTTCTTAACCGTTTCACCCTCTTATCCACTATGGCTATTGGTTCTTTGTGAATGAAGCTTTTTGTCTATTTTTATTTCTTGAACTGGAACTTTTAATGTCTCATCTGCTAGATATTTCTTTAGATTGGACACATGAAAGATGTTGTGTACGTCACTTAATTCTGAAGGCAGATCCAACTTATATGCTACCGAACCAATCCTATCAGTGATTTTAAATGGACCAATATACCTAGGATTTAACTTATTTCTTCTTTCAAATCGAACTATGCCTTTTGTGGGTGAAACCTTTAAATAGACATTATCTCTATTTTGAAATTCTAGTGGTTTTCTTCTTTTACCAGCATAACTTTTCTATCGATCCCTGGCAGCTTTCAACCTGTTCTTAATTTCAAGAATTTTATCTAAGGTTTCTTGTATCAATTCAGGTTCTGTAAGTTGTTTGTCTCCTATTTCATCCCAACATAAGGGTGATCTACACTTCCTTCCATATAAGCTTCAAACGGGGCTGTTCCAATACTGGAATGATAATTATTATAGGAAAATTCTATTAAAGGAAGACGTGTATCCCCATTTCCACCAAAATCTAACGCACAAGCTCGTAACATATCTTCCAAAGTTTGTATTTTTTCTCACATTGACCATCTGTCTAGGGATGATATGTTGTACTTAGATTTACCCGAGTCCCTAAAGCTTTGTGTAATGTTTCCCAGAATCTGGAGGTGAATCTACTATCTCTGTCTGATATAATTGAAATAGGTATTCCATGTCTGGATACAACTTCTTTTATGTAAATTCTTGCCAATTTTTCCATTTTATAATCTTCTCTAATTGGTAGGAAATGTGCTGATTTTGTTAGCCTGTCCACTATAACCCATAAGTGTCATATCCATTTGAAGTCCTTGGTAATTTGGTTACAAAATCCATAGTTATTTGATCCCATTTCCATTCTGGAATTTCTGGCTGTTGCAAGTATCCAGAAGGTTTTTGATATTCAGCTTTTATTCTTGAGCAATATCACATTTGCCTACAAATTCTTCAATTGATCTTTTCATGTCTGGCCACGAGTATTGACTTTTTAAATCTTTGTACATTTTGTTATTCCTGGATGTACAGAATACCTTGATTTATGTACCTCTTGTTGGACAAGCTTTCTAAGTATAACATTATCTGTATCCAAGTTCTTCTTTGACAGGATCAGTGATCACAAGTTCGATGTATTAGAGTTCAAAGCAGCGGAATATGAACAAGAATTAGACAAATTGTAGCAAGCAATCGATACTTGTATGCATTAGAGCGCATACGTTATAGGGAGAGAATATATATTTCTGATTTCAAGGAATGTTTATAGATGTAATATTTCTAATCAAATCATTCATTCATTCCATTCATTCATCCACATATTACAATAGGTTGTCACTCCTTATATAGAGTGCAACAATCACTGCTGTTATCACGGAAAGTGACAACTGGCAGATCTAATACAAAAATAACTAACTCTTAACAAACTACTGAAATGTTCACAACTACTGAGAACATATCAGAGTGTTATGTACAAAATATAAAACTACTGAAACTACAACGACTGAAGAACAAGCTCTTCAGTAGTTTTACAAAACTACTGAAACATAAAACTACTGAAACTAGAAATATAACTACTGATATCACAACTACTGAAGAAGTACTCTTCAGCAGTTATGACAAACTACTGAGGCTTCAGTACTTGATCTTCAGACTTTGACCTTCAGGTGTTTCATCAGCTGATGACTTCAGTAGATATCATCAGCTGATGTCTTCAGTCTTTGTCTTCAGACTTTGTACATCAGTTGTTGATCTTCAGTACTTGTAAACTCTTCACTGTTGTACTTCAGTACTTTGGTCTTTCAGCTTCAGCACTTGTGTTCTTCAGCTGTTGTACTTCAGCACTTTAGTTCTTCAGCTGTTGAAGTCTTCAGCACTTGATCTTCAGCTGTTGAAGTCTTCAGCACTTGTCAAACTGCTGATGAGGCTTTCAGCAGTTTTTGTGATACCATGTGGGACTTAGAGGTTTTCTGATCTTGGCTCATTGGTTCTTTTGGTCCAACAAACTCCCCCTGAACCAATGCAGCCAAAACCTCTAAATTATTTATTATCCCACTTATTGTTGGCAAAATGTTGGTCTTTTTCCTTCTTGATCAGTATAGAAGATGACCCACGTAAGCTCCGGCCTGGGAAGAAATCTCAGATATTTGTTTGGCAGGGTATGAATGGGAACTCTGTTTTGGGGAACTGGACACAGAGTTGTTATCCCATTCATGAGATTTACTTCCCCATAATGAGTCTGTATGACTCTCGAACATAGGCCTCAAGGAGAACAACTTGTTCCTCCTGAGAGAGTTCTTCTACTCCTCCTTCGAAGAAGAACTCTGGACCATAGTACTCTGATAAGTACTTCATGGTCCTGCCATTTTTCAGCTCCACCGTAGTTACCTCCCTATATACAAATTCATCAGGATGGTTGCCTTCAAGGAGTAACTGAGTTCATTCTTCTGGATGTCTTCAAGCTTCTTATATAGCAACCCCTTCTTATCATCTTGTTTTCTAGTAAAGCTTGAGGGGTCTTCTTTGCTTGGTGAGCTTTCTTGAATTCATCAATGATTTCCCAAGGTGAGACTACAACGGCCAACATGATGGTAGACTCTATTGTTCTTCGTACCTGGCCGTTGTATCTGTGTGGAATAGTTCTTTTATGGATTCTAGAACTCACCCTGGGGTCTGGCCATACTCTCACTCTCTCCTTCTGATACTGAAAGGTGTGCCTGAGAGTGTACAGCCTTTGAGCATGCCCTTTCATGGCTTGAATAGATGATGACTGAGGAAATTCCTTGTCAACCATCTTCAACAGTTGCTCATCGTGCTGTTTCTGCTGTTCTTCTTCTTCTATCTTGACTCTGACCATTTCCCTTTAAGAGTCAGGTGTGATCATGGGTTGACTTCGGGGTTTTGGTAGCTTCAGAACAGGAGAGAGTGGCAGACTATCATCTTCATCCTCCTCTTCTTCTTCTTCTTCCATCCTCAGCACCCTTCTCCTCCTTCTGGGTACATCACCGGATGATGGTTGGGTTGGTGAAGGAATTGGTTTTGAAGAATGAGGATGTTTGGATTTTGGCTTAGAGATTGGTTGGGAGATTTGAGGGATAGGATCTGTTTGAGTGGGTGGAAGGGAAGGTTGATCCAGCATCGTTGTAGTTAGTTTCGCCTTTGTGAGTTTAGCCATCTCTAACCTTTTACCAGCCCCAGCCTCATCAAGGGCTTCCACAATAATCCCTTTGTTGAATTGCTCAGACAGACAGATTCTGGTGGCTATAGCCAGAATGCTGTCCCTGGTCCATGCGCGAATCTCCACTAACGATCTTCCTAAGTATTTTGCAATGAAGCGGATCATTATTTCCAATCTCTCTTTCTCAAGAGCATCATACCCTGCCCATCGGGTTTGTATCTCTTGCACTTCCAACCTTCTGATCTCACTATCCAGTGTGGCTGTGTCAAACCCCTGCCTGAAGAGTTGTTCAGTTATTTTATCCATGGATCGGCTGTGTGTAGTGTCAACTTCTTTGACCAGCTCCTCCAAGGATTTGTCTCAGCAGTGTGATCATCAGCACTTCTCTTTCGCTTGTAAGTGAGCAGAGGTTGCTTTTCTTTCTCCTCCTCTTGGGCTTGCTTCTCTTCCGTCTTCTCCTCTGTTCTTAGCAGAGGTTGCTTTTCTTTCTCCTCCTCTTGGCTTGCTTCTCTTCCGTCTTCTCCTCTGTTCTTTTCCTCTTCTTTTCTTTCACTGCAGTACTCTCCCCCTTTTTGGTTGCATTGGAGGAAGGGGTTTGTACCGCAGAAAGAGTCTTTTGTACAGCAGCATCAACCAAGGGCTGTAAAGTTGAGGAAAGCCTCTCATCAATGGCTTTAGTCACAATATCAGTGATTATGGGTGTGATGAGAGGGAGGGAATTTTGAAGTACAGCACCTATTTGCTCAGGAGGGTTCTGTTCCTGAGAAGTAGGGCCTGAAGCAGAGGCAGGTGGTTGAGTTTGGAGTGGCTCAGTGTTTGGGGAACCTTCAAGTGAAGGTGCCATCTGTGGTGGGTAGAGGCAGATGGTCTTTCTCCTTGTGAGAGTTGGTCAAGTAGGTTTTGCAGCCTACTGACTTTCTCTTCAAGGATTGTGTTCTGGGCAAGAACATCATAGAAAAAGCCCAGGTCATCATCAGCCGAAACTGAATCATCTGACCTCCTGCTTAGAGCAGGATTTGCATGCACTAGGTGTAGACCAGTTGGTGCATGTGCCCCTTGTGCTTGGTACTGGGGACTTCCAGCCTCAGGACAGTGTCCATCATCAGCTGTTGCCTCTAGTGAGGTCTTGGCAATGTTACCAGCCTCATTCTGATCGTGTGCTGAGTCAGAGGAGGTGGCAGCCTCATTAGATATTCTAAACTCCTTGTCTACACCAGGAGATAGAAGTTGTAAACCCCTGTGCTATGGGTTCTCAAGTGCACTGTGTTCCTCCCCCTCAATTGTAGAGGTATTCCCAGTAGTAAGTGGTTTCTGGGGAGGGGGTGAGGAGTGCAGTTGAGTCAGCACTTGTGCAACTATTAAAGTTGGGCTGTGAGGGGCGGTTGTTTGGGGTGAAGGGATAGAAGCAGTGTGCACCTGGGGAGGTTGGTGCTCTTCAATGGCAATCTCCTCAAGTGAGGAAGATCCGAGATATGTAGGTACCCCTTGTGTGGTTGCTGCAGGCTCCTGTTGAGAGGAAGCCTGAGCGGCTATGGCTGGAAGAGTCATTGTATCCACTAGGGGGTTTGGACTAGTGGATATATCCTGCGTTTGTGTTGCAGGGGCATCCTCAGGGGACTCAATTCCCTGAGTAGCCGTTTTGGGTTTCTTTTTGGTGGGTTTGGTGGGGACTTTTGATTTGGAGGTGGTGGCTGTGGGTTCCAGCTGCGTGGGTTTTCGCAGCTTGGCAGCCATTTTAAGTGTCTGGTCAGAGTTGTGCCGGGAGTATACTTCCGGCAGAACAGCCGTAGCAGGGACTCCCAAGCCAACAAGTCCCTCAGCATTAAGCTGGTTTGTAATGATGGCCATTATGAACCGTGGATATAGTATCCAACGGTTGGCAGTTACTTTTTGAGCCATATCCTTGAGCTCTAAAAATATTATTTCTGAAAAATTTAGTGGTTGTTGCTTAAGAATAGAATACATTACCTGCTGCCATTTTGTCGACATTTGATCCCAAGACGACGTCTTAGGGGCCAAACATACATTCACCATGTGAAAAATCAGGCGCTCAGCGTCATTAAAATGTTTCTTCATGATAGTGGAGGCACTGAGATCGCCTTGATATCCATGTTGAGCAAAGGATAGATCTATGGTGCCCTTCGGATATCCAGCAGGAGAACTAGCATCATTCAGTTGAAGAATTTGGTGGATTATTGCAGGAGTGATGACTACTTCTTTGTTGTTTACGACCGACTGGAGGGATGGTGTGTTGTTCTCCCCAGTGGTAACAGTAACGTTCATCCAAAATTGGTGCAAGGATTCGGCATGTAGTATGGGATTCAGAAGAAATGCCGTGTTGTATTGGGACTGAACCATAAGATCGATAGCAGTATCGAACTTAGTCCAGATGGGCGAATTAGTGAGGTAGGCAACACAGTTGTGTCACGGTTTAATTTGCATGGACGCCATGGAGAAGAGGGAAGTTTTGGAGAGGAACGTTAGGTTTGAAGAAGATGAAGCATTGAGAGCTTAGGTTAGGGATATTTATAGGGTACAAGTAAGAAAACGACTGAAGGATATGGTGTTAGTCATCAGTAGTTTTAAACGACCGTTGACATGGTATTATCCTTTCAGACGTTAAAACAGCTGAAGTCGTGGTGTTAGGCATCAGTAGTTTAGAAAACTACTGAAGACTGTGGTTTTGACTTCAGATGATTGAAACAACTGAGGACTTGGTGTTTGTCATCAGTAGTTATGAAACTACTGAAGACAGTGGTTTTGTCGTCAACTGTTGTAAACAACTGAAGACTTGGTATTAGTCATCAGTAGTTATAAAACTACTAAAGACGTGGTTTTGCTTCAGTTGTTTAGAATGAAATAGCAGTTGTACAAACGACTGAAGAGAAAGTTCTCTTCAGCTGTTTTCGTCAATTCTTAGCTTTTTAGCTGTTTCATACTGTCCTCAACACATTCATCAGTCTTTTTAGCTGATTTCAGTTGTTTCATAGGACATCAGTACTTATCTGTTTTTACTGATTGCAGTAGTTGTAACTGCATCAGTAGTAGTAACTACATCAGTAGTTTAGAACAGATGAAGTACTTCAGTACTTGTGAGACATTTAGCCTTCAGTAGTTATAAAAACTATTGAGGGTAAAAGAGCTCATCAGTACTTATATGTGACATAGGTACTAATGATCATCAGTACTTATTACTAAGATCATCAGTAGTTGTCACTTATTCTAGCTGCAGCATACCAAGCCTTAACACCAGGTTTTGGAAAGTTGAACTATCCAAAGGCTTAGTAAAAATGTCTGCAAGCTCATCAGCACTAGGCACAAACTTAGGATCAATCAGACCTTTTTCAAAACAATCCCTTATAAAATGATGTCTGATCTCTATATGTTTGGTCCTAGAGTGCTCGACTGGATTTTTGACAATGCAAAGAGCTGAAGCACTATCCATTAACAATGGAGTCTTAGTCTCTGAAATGCCATAATCCAAAAGTTGGTTTTGAAGCCAGAGTACCTGAGATGTACAACTTGCAGCCGCAATGTACTCTGCTTCAGCAGTTGATGTAGCAACTGAGGTCTGTTTCTTGCTCTGCCAAGAAATCAAGCAGTTGCCTAGGAATTGACATCCACCAGACGTTGATTTCCTGTCAACTTACACCCTGCATAGTCACTGTCAGAAAAAGCAACTAATTTACCAGAATGTCCGGTAGAATACCATAAACCTAGAGATGGAGTGCCTTGCAGATATCTAAAGATCCTCTTGACTACAATCAGATGAGACTCTTTAGGTGCAGCCTGAAATCTAGCACAAACACATGTAGCAAACATAATATCTGGTCTAGAAGCTGTTAAATACATCAAGGACCCAATCATACATCTGTAAAGTGTTTCATCAACCACTTTACCTTTCTGATCTGTATCCAGTTGTGTGGTGCTGCACATGGGAGTAGAACAAGGCTTACAGTTTTGTAAATCAAACTTTTGCAAAAGATCTTTTGTATATTTGGACTGATGAATGAAAATTCCATCAGCCTTTTGTTTGATTTGCAACCCCAAAAAGAATTGTAACTCTCCCATGGCACTCATTTCAAACTTCTGTTGCATCAACTTTGTAAAGGCATCACACAACTTTGGATCAGAGGATGCAAAAATGATGTCATCTACATAAATTTGAACAAGTAGATTATGCTGCCCAGCTTTCTTAATGAATAAGTCTTATCTATGGAGCCTCTAGTGAAATTATTTTCTAGAAGAAAGTTTGATAATGTCTCATACCAGGCTCTAGGAGCTTGTTTTAACCCATAAAGAGCCTTATCAAGCTTATACACCCAATTAGGATGTTTATTGTCCTCAAAGCCCGGAGGTTGACATACATAAACTTCTTCTTTAATTTTTCCATACAAAAATGCACTTTTGACATCCATTTGAAAAACTTTAAGATTTTGATAAGCAGCATAAGCTAAAAACAATCGAATTGCTTCCAGTCTGGCTACAGGGGCAAAGGTTTCATCATAATCAATACCTTCTTCTTGTGCAAACCCCTGAACAACCAGTCTGGCCTTGTTCTTAACAATAAGCCCTTGTTCATCAGTTTTGTTCCTAAACACCCATTTAGTGCCTATTGCACACTTACCTGGAGGTAGAGGAACCAGTTCCCACACTTGCTGTTTCTTGAACTAAGAAGCTCAAGCTGCATGGCATCAACCCATCCATTGTCCTTTAAAGCAATGTGATAATTCTTTGGCTCTTGCTGACTGATAAAGAGAGCATAGAAGCAGAAATTTGACAATTGACTTCTAGTTGATACACCAGCAGTGATATCACCAATGATTTGAGACATAGGGTGATTCTTCAGATCTTGATACACAATGAGATCTGTGCAAGTGTTTGTAGCAGGCTCAGCAGTAACAGATGGTGATGGTGAATCATTTCCTTGAAACCAATCAGTGGATGGTAATTCAAAGGAAGTTGAATTCGAAGAGATCTCATCAGCATTTATTGTGGATGGTGCTACTGGAGCTACAGGAACATCAGGTCTAGCTGAATCAGGCAGCTGATCACTAAACCTGAAGAGGTGAGTACTGCAATCATCATCATCATCAACAGTACCACCAGGTGGTGAACTGTTGACAGGAGCAACAGCAGGAGTTTGATAAGGAACATATTGCAGTATGTCCAAATCAAATAACTCCACAGGGCTTTGTGGAATCTTGTCCTTTGGAGATTCATTGAACTTAACATGTAGAGTTTCTTCAACCATCTTTGTTCTGCAGTTGAAGACTCTGTATGCCTTGCAAGTAGATGAATACCCAACAAAGTACCCTGCATCCACCTTAGGATCAAATTTATGGAGTTGATCCTTTGTGTTGAGAATAAAACAGGGACACCCAAATGCTTTGAAGAATGAAATCAGAGGAGCCAAATGATGGAGAACTTCATATAGAGTCTTCATCAACCTCTGATTTACTAAAACTCTATTTTGCACATAGCAAGCTGTGTTAACAGCTTCAGCCAAAAGGTCAGTGGCAAACCAGAGTCAGCCAGCATGGACCTTGCAGCTTCAATGAGGGTCCTGTTCTTTCTATCCACTACTCCATTTTGTTCTGGAGTCCTTGGAATGCTAAACTGCCTTTTGATTCCCTTTGAAAGATAGAAGTCATCAAGTGTATGATTTCTGAATTCAGTTCCATTGTCACTCATAATACACTTGACTGGAAGGGAATACTGCTTCTCAATATACAACACAAAGTGAATAATCTTCTGAGCAGCCTCATCCTTTGAATGTAGAAAGAAAGTCCATACAAATCTGGAGTAATCATCCACAATTACCAGACAGTATTTCTTCTTTGCCATGCTCATTACTCTCACAGGACCAAATAGATCCATATGCAGTAATTGCAAGCAGGCAGTGGACTTAGGCACTTCAATAGGAGTGAATGAGACTTTGTGCTATTTTCCTTTTAAACAAGCAGTGCAGGTTTCATCACAATGAAACTCCTTTATTGGTAAGCCTCTGACTAAACTATTGTGGGTAAGCTGATTCATGTTTTTGAGATTAACATGACCAAGCCTTCTGTGCCACAGTTTAGATTCTTGAGAAGAGGCTTTGGAAAATAGGCAAGGATTGCCTTTGAGATCTATTTTCTTGGAAAGATCTAAGGCATACACTCTTCCTGTCCTGTTGGCTCTCAGGAGAGTGTGATCATCCAACACCTTGTCAATCAAGTGCAAAACTTTGGATGACAGAATCCTACAGTTTTGACTGGTGAAAAGGGCAACATGGCCTTTATCACACATTTGACTGACACTCAAGAGATTGTACTTGAGATTTTCCACATGATTAACATCATCAAATTTGATTTCTCTATTGGAGACAAAACCCTTACCGATGATGTAA
>CM046451.1:12097087-12142087 GCA_025506515.1 Flaveria trinervia
TGTTATAACAACTAACGTTACACTCGAGCTAACTGAAGTCATCGTAGCTCTTTATTTGTTCACATGTTTCTTGATAATCACAGCTTTCTTTCTTGAGCTAGATCAATTGGTGGCGGTTCCAGCGACACACAACCATTGACCCACAAATATGTGATTGCAATTAACGTTGGGGTTTATCACCAAAAATAGATCCAAACTCATCTTAAACTTCTTGCTAACCTTGGTGCAGTCATCCCCAGATTTGGCACCGACAACTTGGTCACAAACAACCTTTGATTGGAAGCCATCTGTACGTTGATCAATCAAAACAAAGTTATAAACATATAGTTCGTCAAGGATTACATTGATTGATTAACAAAGCTATTGTTTCTAAGTGACTTACCGGTTAGGGTGCTTCTACTCTCTGCGACGACAAGCATCAGGCAAAGGGAAAGTATGGTGGCAATTTTCATCAACATGGAAGCTTTCATTGCCATGATCCGGATGTATTTCTGGCTTTCTCTTGGTGATGATTGACTTGTGAGTTAGCTAATGATATGAGTACTTGTGTTGTTGCTATTTATAGTAAATGATTTGATTCATATCATTGACTCATTCCTTAGATGAGCCTAGCCGGCCATTGTTTTTTAGCCTATGTTTTTTTTAATGTTTTGAATAGAGGTGTTTGTATATTAGAAGATATCAATATGCGTATCTTTGTTATGTATCTACTTTTCCTCGGGTTTAAGCTTTTGGGAGTGATAATATAGAAAAGAACATACCATTGATGAATGTTAAGGAAAATTATCTGTGAGTATTGTTTTTTTTTTGACCCATGTGTCCCTAAAATAGAATGTTTCAACTCACATGGTATATGATACCCAAGCCAGATTCGCATATTAGATCGATATACGTGCACATAGTGTATACTCATACATATTGATAAAAGACTATCAATATCATATTATAATTTGTTATAATTAAATCATAGCTGAATTAAAATTCGCATGCATTTTAATCCATATATAATAAATAATGTAAGGGTCAATGCAGTTTTTAGCGTCCTATTTGTTCTAAAAATATTATACTCTTTTAAAGACAAACTGAATTCAATATTGCATTTCGTAATGATGGTTATTATGTATCCATGAATTGTTTTTTACGGGGTCACTATTTTTCAATTATTTTATTTGTAAATAAACAATATAATTTCTTTCGGGTTGTTTAATCGGGTCAGGTCGAGTAAGAATACAATTAAATTTCATTGAAAATGTCAACAAAAATACAATACCAAAAAAAATCAATTCTATTTCATTCCAACAGATCCTATGAAAAATTATTTAGACAAATAAGAAACGCTCGATGGTTTTATGTTCACAAGAAAATGACTCATGTTACTAAAAATGTATCATACACATATTATGTATTGTGATGAATTAAATGACTAAAAAATACAAAATTGGGGCTTGAACACATTCTAGATTTCTAAATACAAAAATTATCAAACAAATTAACTAACAGATAAGTGAAATAACAACAATATAAACATCAAAATCACTAAACACAAAATCTAGAGGTTAAATATTCATTTATAGACAAATTACAAATACATAAAAAAATTAATTTAAAAAGACTAACCTTGAATATTGAAAAACTGACAAAATAGCTATAGCTAAGCCAATGAGCCGCTGCCGGTCGGCCGTCGCCGGAATTGATGGCTGCCAGCAAAGGGTGCAATAAGCAGCAGCAATTCAATGGTGGACTAGGGGAGCAGCGGGTCAATGGGAGGCTGGAGCAGGTCGTGTGGGGTCGATTGAGGATGAGGAGGGTTCTTTGGGGTTAGGGTCCTTAAAGTATGTTAAAAATTTAGGGTAAATTTGTAATTTTACAGACTAGATTGTGTAAAAAAAAGGCAAACTTGTAGCTCACAAGGATCGAACCCGCAAACTCTTCCCCATTCCGACACTCGCACATGTGTTTACCAGTTGTAAGGCCCCGTTCCCGGAAACCTCATAGTTGGTCAATCATAGCAATTAAAATACTATACATTATAGTTATACACACTTAAGCAGCGGAAATGATTTATCAAAACCCATTCATTTCATTTAAAACACTGTTGTTAAGCAATACATCATCATGAACGGTTTACAAAAGAATTGTTTTAACGCATTACAAAACAACAACAACATAGAATACGAATGGATGTCAGTCTTTTCCTACCGAGTAGCTTCACCCTCGTGTCATCCTCAGCAATAATTACCTGCCAACTGAAAATGTATAAAAGTCAGCATTGCTGAGTGAGGTCTAGTTTTAAAAGTAATAAAATACTTTTTATATGTTGTATATGAAAATACTCTTTTCTGTAAAATACAACTTTGTACTGTGTATGCGAGCACGCATTAACTATATGAACAGATAATGTTCGTTCTCTTTACTGTATGCCTTGTCTGTTCTGTAAACTTTTATCTTTATCTTTCACTTTCTGTATGGACCAATGAGCAATTCCCCAACTATATGCACGATGGAAAAACGGGTGATGGGCCATCTATATCCCTCGAAAAGGTCAACTATATCACTCGAAATGGTCAATTGTATCCCTCGAAAGGGTTCTGTGTACTGTGTACAAGGCCGACCCAATCACCGAGGGCACGCTACAAAGGTCCTGCCAATCTCAATTGATTGGCCCTGTGTGCATAATTGGGTAGAGCACAGTTGAGCTAACGAGTGGTCGTGCACCTCCTGTAAGCTTGCAAGACCTGTTAACATTTTTATTATGTTCCTCTTCTTTTCTTTATTGCTCTTTCACTTAATTATTACGGTATGCTTTATGTTACGATAATAACATACCACGTAAAGTCACATACTATAAGTAATAATAATAATAGCAATAACAATAATAAGGAACAATCATAACTATGCATGAAACATCATCATAAATAAGCCCTAGTCAACCTTGGTCAAAAACCCTAAAGCACAGACTCCCAGAGAATTCTGTAAAAATTTCTAAGTGCTTAGGCACTTGGTCACTGTTTGGGCACATCAGCCCTGTTTGGGCGTTTCATCACTATGTAGGCGCATCAGCCAACACTTAATCATTTTATCACTTTAGGCGCATGAGCTATTCAGACGCATGGGCACTATTGGTGCGTATGAACACTTAGGCGCATGGGTTTTTCAAACGCATGGACACTTGGGCGCATGATGTGACATCCGGTAAATTTCCGTTACCAAACTCCATTAGTTCCGTTAAGTCTTGCATACACGTGTCGTAAACACACACTAGTTGTCATTTAACGTTGGTGACCTAATAATGAATAATGTTAAATTAATGAGAATCTAATTGATTATGTGATTATTTTGTTATGTTTATGTGTTTACATGTTTTTAAAATGTTAATTAGAAAATTAATCGCGTAACGCGGAAACGTGCCTATTTATTTGTATGTCTTGTGTATATAATGATTTTCATTAGTTATATATTTGTATTATTAAGTTAAAAACACTTTACAAAGAGTTTAAAGCCTAGTTTTTATAAAATACAAATTACAAGGGTTAAAAGGGTAAATATGTAAATTAAAATTAAACAAAACACACTAACCCTAATCCCACCCCCCCCCCATCGGCCGCAAACACCCACACACACCCTCTCTTTTGCGAAATCAGCCAAGAACAAGCAAGGGAACTCGAAATTGGATCGATTTCAAGGCATACAACTTATTGGAATCATCAAGTACAAGCTATAACACGTTTAAAGGTTAGATTTTTCATGTTTTTGTGGGTTTTTGTTGAGGGCCGAACCCTAATGCGACTTTGGGTCTTCATGGAGTCGAAATTGATGTTAGTAGTTGGTGTTAGTATGTTAGTTGGATTGATTACATGTTGTTTAACGTCGATTATGTATGAATTGTATGTTTTTAGTGGATTGATCATGAACTTTGGTTATAGGCAAACCCTAATTCGAAAATTGGTAGGATTATGGATGAATGGTGATTGTTTGATGAATTTTTGATGATTAATAGGTTGTATGAATGCTAGGTTACATTGATTTTGCAAGAAATTGATGAATTGAAGTTGGTGTTCATAGGTTACTAATAATAGTAACTTTATTTTCATGACATGATGATCTAGTGATGGATTGATGTTATTGATGTGTTCATGATGATGATTAGATGCTAGATTGTTGTTATGAATGCTAGAAATCTTTGAATGGATGTTGTTGTTCATAGCTTGCCAAAAGTAGAAACTTTTGTTCATGAAGATTGTTAGATTATGGTGATTAGGTATTGTTGATCATGTCTAGATATTGTTATGAGCTTGAGATGGTATAATTATGATGAATTCATGAATACATTGGGTGGTTGGTAGATGTTGGGATGTACTTTCTAAAAAGGAAAACTTAATTGCATAAAGTCTGAAAAATAATAGTTTGAACATGTTTGGGATGTTAGGAGCATGTTAGTATGATCATGGATGAATTCTATGTGGTAGAACATGGTAATTTGGTTGTATGTGAGGCTGGGGTAATCATGAATGATATTTGGACATTTATGATCATGTATGATTTGAATGTTGATTAGTAGTAGGACATCATGTTTGGGACTGGAAATTGATTATTGTGGTGTATGCTGGATGTAATGAATATGATTGTGATCATCATACATGCGTGCGAATCTGAGGTCCCTACTTAGTAGGATTGGCAGGGTTTAGGATGTGAAGTCGTGAGTGGCTTCACATGGCATGTGGTGCGTGATTTGATCTTTGTGTGGCATGTTAGTTATGTTATAACTAGTAGACATGTTAATGTTCTAGATTCGCATGACTTGTATGATACTTGGTTGTATGATGATCTGAGTGATACACCTAGATAGTATAGCATACATATGATCCATTTGAATGTTAACCATGTATGATATATGTGTTTGAATTGCTGGAATGGTTTTACAACACATGAAGTCACCAACGGGTCAAACGGGTCGACTAGGTCAAACCTGTCGGTTTTGTTTGAAATCTTGAGTCCTTGGTTGTAGTGTACTTAGGGTTTCACATGTTCTTTGATTACACGTACTCATGTACTTACATGATCTAGGTAACCTCTGAAGGTTGTCTGTCTATTTGTTTGACAAGTCAACCCTAAGTATCTATACGCATATCAGGTGAGTTCATGCCCCACTCTTTATTTAATCTCTTTTGGGGGAGATAGCATACTGGTAAATCACAACCGCTTTATATATTCAATTTGTGTATAATGTTATATAGTGTTGATATCATGGAAAAGTCCTCACACTTTCGAATTGTTAATATTGAATAGCGGGGAAATTTGGGTAGTACTACTGGGTCTGACGAGCCCCACCTGTGTGACTAACCGGGTGCAATTTGTCCTAATAAACATTGTCACGACCTGTTAAGTCGTGACAGGAGACAACAACGTAACACAATCAGCTTCAATGCAAAATCACTATGAAATAATATTTATTGTTAATGGACTAGCTATCTGTTACAATGTACTACTTTTTTATCTTTATTATTAAACTGTTTATGTTTGAATATCTCTTGAACTCACCAACCAATGTGTTGACATTTTAGTATGCTATTCTCAGGTCATTAGCTTGCTGCCATAGGAGCACTGCATGGTTCACTTGCATTCTAAGACTCGGTTCTCAAGACATTTTTAGTATTTTAATGATTATTGTTTACTCTTTTGGGTTGGCACATGTTTTGCCATAGTTATACTTTTATTTCTTTGGGTTGTTTTCAAAACGCTTCCGCACAGTTTAAAGTTTGTACTTTGGTTGATTTTATTTAAATTATGGCATATAGAGTCGTTTTGAGTACTGTTGACTGTGATCCTGGTTTGTTCACACGCCTCGCGGTAAAACTCCGCAAGTGGATTTTGAGGGTGTGACACATGAGCCACTTGGGCGCATGAGCCACTTGGGCGCATGAGCCACTTGGGCGCATGAGCCACTTGGGCGCATGAGCCACTTGGGCGCATGGGCACTATTGGGGCGCATGAGCCCTTCACTTAGTCGTCCGACTAATATTTCTAGGCGCATGGACCACTGTTCAGGCGCATGGGTTGTACTTAAACATTTCTAAGGTAATCTTAGGCGCATGGGCTACTGTTTAGGCGTATGGATTACACTAAAATCTTTCTAAAGCATTTTCAGACGTATGAACCTTATCTAGGCGCATGGACCTCCTGTGTGACATGTTTCTAGTATGTTTTCAAACCCAATCATCAACCCTTCTATTCTAAGCTTAACATGGCTATTCTAAACAGGAATAACCTATAAGCATTCAAGAATCAACATCCAATCATGCACATTACATATGGGTAAACATACATAAACTTGGTAAAATCATTTAATACATTTTCAGCCCCAAAGATGTTTGAAAACAAGTAGAAACTGGGGTCTAGAACTCGCCTGATGCAACTTGGGTGTTTCTTCCTTTCTAACCTACTTGCAAATGAGTTCAAACACCTAAAAATAACACCAAACACACGCACCCAAGCACATACACAACCACATAAGCACATAAGCATATAACCGAGATAAAACCCGTCATAAACATTTAAAAACCACGAATTCTTACTTTGAATTCGACATCTCTTCTTCTTCTTTTTCTTCAGCCGAGAGTTCCTCTGCTCTCTCTCTCTCCAAAACCGAAGACAATGGTCATGTGAAGTGAGGGTTGGCGGCCATGCCCACCTTTACACCAACTTTTCAAAGATTTGTCCTTTTGGACGCTTTCAGTCCTTCCACTTAGACTTTATTGCTTTTCTTTCTTTTATTCTTCATGTCTTGTCTTTTTAAAATAACCGAGTGTTACACCAGTGAACTAGTAACATATTTAAACTTATAATTTAAACCTAAAAATATTAATAGTTTTATTTTCTGAAAAACTTTGAGTTCACTTAAAATTTCTGTATTATACGTTACACTAACAGTTTAAAAATCAATTGGATCACTTGGTTACACCCTTGTCCAGGTGCTTCATATCGTCAGAATTTTGTAAGGACATTACATGCTGAACTTCTTTTAAATAATAATCTTCATTAAAAAATTGATAATTAGCATTATCATTCTATAAATTCAGATATTGAATTAATTCGAAAAAAAATAGATTTCGTAGGAAAATGTGCTAATTTATGTATAAAACCAATGAAATTTTAGTGATACTATAAATATAAATCTGAGATATTAAATCACAAGATACCTTTTGTGGCGATTTTTGTTTTATCACCAAACTATGCAAATTTCACACTTTTGCGTGTTGGCTATTTCCTTATCTATGTGACCATTCGGCATAGTGCCGGTCGAAGCATATTCTTCATAATAATTGAGCATAGCACCAATAAGGTTATAATGACACTTCATACATGTTATGTGATATATCTCATGATCAAGTTATGTATCAACTAATATTACATGTGTTATTATTGATTGTGTACTGGATAGAACCACTTATTAAATAATCCGGTCTATTGTAAATGAGGTGATCAAAGGTTTTAACAAATTATTTAATTTATTTAATTCTTTTAAATGTAAAACAATAATAATATAAAATTAAACATTATAATCAAAGAATTCATTAAAAATATAAAACAACAAAAAACATATAATAAAAAATAACAAAATAACTAATCTCCCTATTCTAATTACGTAAGTATACAGTTCTTCTATTTTTCCATTAAAGCTTTGTTTAATTCGGGAAGAGAACTAAATACACGGGTAAGAAAAGCTAATCTATTCAACTTAGTTTTAGAGGTTTTTTTTGCCACCGCCTCGATACTTGCCGTTATTTTGTTGATGTTTGCGGCAATTTATAATCAACATTTTGAGTTGACTTTTTCCCCGTTCCCTTCCTATTGGCTGACTTAGTCTTTGTCATGGGGCATCTGAATCGGCTAAATTTAGGTCGATGCCAATTCAACAATCGAAACTGGTTGAAGCCTCGCAAGCGGCGGACGAACTATTGTTCGTTCGTGGTTGCGCTTCCTCCAATTTGGCACAACTAATTGAAGCCATTCGAGCACCCCTTTATTATTCTCCACAAATGATCTTTGTTAAAGGATTTATTGACATCATCTTTTTAAATACTGCTTGTTTTCACTCTCCACGAAAACTTGTTGGTTGTCACACCGTCTTGGTCGCATTTGGCGACAATTCAAATTATGTAAATTCATAAATAATTCAACATATAACTCCGGCTCAATGACCAGATATTATGTCGGTGGTGCGTTCTCTACTACCAATGTGCTCGTAAAAAGAGTCTGTAATTTTCGCACAAGACACTTTTGACTTTTGATAGTCGGCTACAAAAATATTTACAAAAATGTTAAATATAAAAAAAGTAAAACTAAATCTTAAGTAAACAAAAAAATAACTAACAAAACACCTGCTTGGCTATCTTCTGATTTATTAATTAATCTAAGCTATTTTCTCCTCTATTAACCAAGGAGTTTTTTTCCCTTTTCCGAGGCCCCGACTCGTCCGATTGGCTTCAGCCTCCCTTACACTTGTGATGAGAGCGCCTCTTTAATTTGTATAAATAGTCGGAACATCTTCAACCGGTTCATTTTCACTTGGTTGTGACTCTGAAACGACCGAGTGGGGATAATCAAATAGACTAAACGTAAAGTTTGTAAGTTTAAAATGAAAGCTCTTGCTAACATAGTTGTTGGACTAAGTTTGTTGGAAAATCTACTTCATGAACTTAGTGTTACTACAACTTCAACTCCTACTATACGGTGTGATAGTCTAGGTGTGATTTATCTCTCTGCATCCTCTGCATCCTCAAACCAAACATGTTAAAGTTGACTTTCAGTTTGTTAGAGAAAAGATACGCAAGGAAACCTTTGTGTTATTCATATCAACAAGTGATCAAATTGTTGATATCTTCACGAATCCATGACCAATTAACTAAAATATATGGTTATTGTGTCACTTGGGTTGTAGTGTAGTTATAAAAGGCAAAGTCTCTTTTGAAAAAACACGTTCAAATATGGTAGATGCATTGTAGTTAATTAGGTGCTGTAGTTTAGTTTTACCTTTTGAATTAAACTAAATAAATGTTACTAAATTGTAATATTGTAGTCTATATATATAGAAGCCCATCGTAACCTCATATTAACACAATCAATTACCGAATCATCTCTACTATTTAACTCACACCACCACTGTTACTAGTTTGACACATATTTACTATTCTTATTCAATTCTTGATTAATCATACTAAATTTCTATTGGAACATTTAAGATGAACGTATGCAGCTACTCGTAACGAGATCGATAGAAAGATTTTATAAAGTGAACAAAACACTTTTAACGTGGAAAAGCATCCCACATAAAACTACCAAGTTTCTAACCTTGAACCACTAATCTAAATGTTCGAGTACCGTCACACATTCTGAAATACAAACTGTAAAAGAGAAACTACAATGTTAAACTGAAGGTTTTTTATTCGTTCGGATATTCGTTGATGATCATAGAGTCTTTTTGCGCAACATCAGTTGCTTCCATCGATACACAACCATTGACCCACAAAGATGTCGCCACAATTGATGTTGGGGTTGATCGCCAAAAAGGATTTCAAATCCAGTGTAAACAACCTGCTAATGCTCTCGCAATCATCCCCACGTTCAGCACCAACAACTTGCTTGCAGAAAACAATTGGTTTTGCCTTTTGGACGCCATCTGTATGTTCACGAATCCATTGATCAATTAAAACAAAGATGTACATTTATATTTTTTGTCAATGTTACATCACAATCAACCAAAAAATAATTTGTTTTAAGTGACATACCAGTTAGGGAGGCTCTGCTTTCTGCGAATACCGCGAGCATCAGACAAAGTGAAAGAATGATGGCCATTTTCACAAACATGGAAGCTTTGAAGGCCATGATCTCAAGCTAATTCTTGTTATTTGTTGGTGATTATTTGATCTGAATTAGTTGATGATATGAGTACTTGTGTTGTTGGTATTTATAGTCAATGATTTAGATAAGTTATTCATGTAAGATTCGTTAGATGAGCCAGTTTCACATTGTAATCTGAGAATTTAGAGCCGGCCATTGGTTTGGATATATTTGTAGCTACAATTAAATATAAAACGTTAATTGTATTTAAGATTTCGATTTACTTGAACAAAACTTAATATTAAGTTTTTTTTACTTAGGGTCAAATCACATAACAAAAAGATCAATCAAATTAAATTTTAAATACATAATGAATATACATCGACTGCCCCAGAGTAGCTATCTGTGATTTGAGTAAATTTATACTAAAAGAGTGAAAATGATTAATTTTAAGTTTTACATGTATGTTTCTATTGTTTTAAAAAATATACAGTTTAGTTTTCATGTCAAATACATCATATTGTTATGTATATTATGTCAGGTATTTATGTCACACATTAATTTATTATATCAAATATCTCTTATCATTTGTTAAATGTATTAATCTTTTATGTTTATCTTTTAGATCACTTCGTATTATTTTTTTTTTGTTTTTTATATATTATATAAACTTATTGTTATCTTATCATTATGTATTATAATTAAAAAACACACAATACTATTATTTCATCATTTCAAAATTCCTTATGCTCAAATACAAATACAAGCAAAAAACACAATAAGACATTTTATCATTGTATTTTACATTTTTATATCATTGTGTGTTATTTTAGATTAATTAGTGGTTAATTTATCAATATTTTTTACATACTAGAATTTCACAACAATATTTTATCATTATATTTTATAATACATTATTATAGAAAAACACAATAACTAACAAAAAGAAACAATAAACTATACTAAAGACACAATTGTTAACAATTTCATATGAACGAAAAAATATTAAAAATTTGTCATATATTTATATAACAATATTATGTAACATCCGGTTATTTTTAAATGACAAGATATGAGGAATAAAAAAAAGAAAGGCAAATAAGTCCAAGTGGACAGACTAAAAGTATCCAAAAAGACAAACTTTAAAAAGTTGGTGTAAAGGTGGGCATGGCCGCCCACCTCACCTCACATCATCATCTTTCTTTGGTTCTAGAGAGACAGAGCAGAGGAGTTCTCGACTGAAGAAAAAGAAGAAGAAGTGAACGAATTCAATGTAAGAATTCATGGTTTTTATGTGTTTATGACGGATTTATCCCGATTATAAGTTTATGTGCTTATGTGCCCGGGTGTGTGTGTGTTGGTGTTGTTTTTAGGTGTTTGAACTCATTGCAAGTGGGTTAGAAAGGAAGAACACCCAAGTTGCACCAGGTGAGTTCTAGACCCCGGTTTTTACTGGTTTTAAACATCTTTGGGGCTGAAAAGTATTAAAACGATTTTTACAAGTTATGTATGTTTACCCGTATGTATTATGCATGTTAGATGTAATTCCTAAATGCTTTTAGGTTATTCGTGTTTAGAATAGCCATGTTAAGCTTAGAACAGATGGATTGATGATTGAGTTAGAAAACATACTAGAAATATGTTACACAGAGGGTCCATGCGCCTAGACAAGGCTCATGCGCCTGAAAATGCCTTAGAAAGATTAAGTGTAACCCATGCGCCTGAATAGTGGCCCATGCGCCTAGAAATATTAGTCGGATGACCAAGTGTAGGGCCATACGCCCCAATAGTGCCCATGCGCCCAAGTGGCTCATGCGCCGGAATAGTACCCATGCGCCTAGAATTTGGGCTGGAATTGACTAAGTATCCAGACTTCTAGGATTCCCAATGCGCCTAAGCACTCATGCACCTGCATAGTGCCCATGCGCCTGAAAGTTTCCCATGCGCCTAAGTGTTCCCCATGCGCCTGCATAGTGTCCATGCGCCTAAGGACTTAGAATATTTTTCTGATTTTTGGGGAAAAAGTGTAATGTAGGCTTTGACCTGGGAGATTCCCGGGGGGACTATGTAAGTTGACCTTTGGGGTCATAGATGGTATGATGGGCATGTTATATTATATGATTGATGATGATGATGTTGCATGATTATACATGATGTATGTTATGGGTGTATGATGCCCTGTTTGATGATGTATGAATGATATGTTTATGTTCCTTATGATGATGTATGTTTATCTTTCCCATGACTTTACGTGTGATGTTAATGAATAAATGAAGTATTATGTAATGTAAAGTGAAAGATAAAGGAAAGAGGAACATGAAGTAAGAATGCATGCATTAATGAGTAATGAAAGTAGAGATAGTCTTGTAAGCATGGCATGTGCATCGGGGTCTTTCTTTATGATTGACCATTTGCATAGAACTATTGCCGCATACCTTAGGTACTGTGACCACGTGGTGCGATGCACGTTATAGAAGGTCTATGATAGGCCTAGGTCCAGAACCATGAACCAATAGGTATTGCATATGGCATTGGTAAACCTAAATCATACCTTAGGTACTATGACCACGAGGTGCGATGCACCGTTATAGAAGGTCTATGATAGGCCTAGGTCCAGAACCACGAACAGAAAGGTATTTCATATGGAAATGGTAAACCTAAATCTTACCCTAGGTTTTGTGACCACGAGGTGCGATGCACCGTTATAGAAGGTCTATGATAAGCCTAGGTCCGGTACCTTGAACAGAAGGGAAGGGTTTATGGTTGTTTGAAAGAAAAAGTAAAGCATGAAAGATTAAAGAAGATAGTGATGATATTATCTGTATGTGCGTATGACGTATGATCACAGATGAATGAAAAGTATAGTATGATTTTGAAGAAAGTAAAGAACGGTTTTCGTAAGAAAAGTATGTTTTATTTATAAAACTAGAACTCACTCAGCAACACTGACTTTTATACATTTTATGTTGGCAGGTAAATGTTGCTGGGGATGGCACGAGGTGGCTACTCAGCTCTTTTGGATGGCGTTCTTTTGTTACTGTTTTTGCATTGTAATGCGAACGAATGATATTCTGAAATAAACGCTTTTATTAACTTGCAAAAACATTTGTAATGATATGAAAAGTTATATTTTATTTATGTTTCCGTTGTAATATTTTCGTAAGGAAAATGTATTTATAATGTTTTAAGTGCAATGAATGACCAACTGTGAGGCCTCCGGGAACGGGGCCTTACAAGTTGGTATCAGAGCCAAAGTTTAAATGAAATAGGTAAATTTTCAAAATAAACCTTAACTTAAACTGAGAATGGGACGGAATGGGAATGGGATGCTAATCTGAGTAGCTGCGTGCCATTAGGTATTTTCCTAATGTTAACCGGTTGATGTGCGCATGGTATGTGGTTATGTGTTGTACGTAGATTTAGATACTGATTAAGTCAGGATAGAGATGCTTGGGGTATGAAGAGTAAAGTAAGTGGCTAATCACAACTGGCCATTGTAATTAGGGACTTACTATACTTGACATAAACTGAGTGTTACCTTGAATGACCGCGTTAGTGTTTGAATATTATAGTGTGTTAGAAGATGGCTGGCGGTAGATCTTCGAAAGCCTCTCGTGGTGGAGGTCACGGTGCTGCTCCGCGACCCAAGAGAGGGAGACCCAGAGTCGAGAAAGTGGTTCATGAAGAACTAGAGACCCCTCATCCGGAGGGAGGCGACGAGAGCGCCAATCTGAGAGCCTCAGTAAAGGAGGCTGTGGTGGAAAAGGTTCACCAGGTCATGCAGACGATTCTACCATCTGTGGTGACCAAAGTGATCAAGGCAGTAAGGGATGGGGAAAGGAAGGAGAGGAACAGGTCCCCGGGGGGACGAGAACAACCAGAGCCGGAAACGGTTCTCTCTGATGATGAGGAGGAAGAAGAGGAGCCTGCGCAGGAGGCAACTAGAGGCTGTAACTATGGGGCGTTTATGAGATGCAAGCCCCCTACTTTCGATGGAAATGGCACTGTTGCAGCTGATCACCGGTGGGTGAGGGAAATGGAGGTTGTCCTCGATATCAGCAAGTGCCGGGAAGACCAAAAGGTGAAGTTCGCTACCCACTCTTTTGTGGATTCGGCTTTGTGTTGGGGGGAAACATTGTCCAAGCCGAGGGTAGCAGGGCCATCGGGAGGATGAGATGGTCTGAACTGAAAAAGTTGGTATTTGAAGAGTTTTGCCCTCATCGGGAAATGGACAAGATCGAAAGGAAGTTTCTGCAACTGGAGGCGGGAACAATGACGCACCAGCAGTACACCATGAAATTCAACGAGATGGCACGTATGGTGCCAGATCAAGTGACACCTCTGTCTCGAAAAATCAAGAGGTACATTCAGGGTTTGCCAGCGGATATTCGCAGGCACATAATCGCTACCCGGCCGAGCACGTTTAGGTCGGCAGTGGATTTGGCAGGGAGACTCTATGATGAGAGGAAGGTGGTGGTGAATGAAGGTGGAAAGAAGAGTGGTGGTGATCGTAACTGGCAAGGGAAAAGGTTTGGTCGGGGTAATGCTTCGACGGGTAACAAGAAGGCACAGGTGGACAACCGTCATGTGGTCGCATCGGGTGCGGGTGCAAGGAGGTGTGATAGGTGTGGGAGAGAACACAGCGGGGAATGCAGGCAAGGGTTGAATGTATGCTTCAAATGTGGGAAGCCCGGGCATATAGCCAAGGACTGTCGTACGGTCTGTGTTATAACTGTGGCATGGAGGGCCACGTGAACAAGGATTGTAAGAAGCCCAGGGCTGAGAGTTCAGGAGCGAAGAAGGCTGGAGGAGAAGGACAGAAGGCAAGCGCCCGAGCTTTCACGATGACTCGGGAGAAGGCTAGGACAGACCCCGACGTGGTGTCAGGTATGTTTCTAGTAAACCAAACTCTTGCATCTGTGTTGTTTGATTCTGGTGCTAGTAGGAGTTTCATTTCTGTTGCCTTTTATGCTAAGTTTCCCAGTAAGAGTAGATGTATTGATGAGCCTTTCGAGGTAGAGCCATAGGTAAGTCTACAAGGATTTCTAAGGTGATAGAAGGTTGTGACATAGAACTAGATGGTCATATGATTCCTGTCAGACCATTCCTGATGACCTTAGGTGGTTTCGATGTAGTCCTAGGAATGGATTGGTTGGCGGACTACGAAGCGAATATTGTGTGTCGCAAGAAGATGATCCGATTGACAGCACCTGAGGGGGATAAGGTGACGGTTTATGGCGATCGAGTCTCGACGATCTCGAAAGTGATATCGATGGAAGTGGCGGGAAAGTGCATGAGGCGTGGATGTAGTGCCTACTTGGCCTACGTAAAGGACGTGGAGACGCCAACACCACAACTATCTGATGTACCAGTTGTGTGTGACTTTCCGGACGTATAGTTAGCTCCGACAGTAATAAAAGAACTAATGGGACAGTTGCAGGAGCTGCTCAATAAGGGGTTCATTAGACCGATTATCTCTCCCTGGGGTGCTCCGGTCCTGTTTGTGAAGAAGAAAGACGGTAGTATGAGGATGTGCATTGACTACCGCGAGCTGAACAAGTTGACGGTGAAGAACCGATATCCCTTACCAAGAATAGATGATTTGTTCGACCAGCTTCAGGGTGCCAATTGGTTTTCAAGGATAAACCTTCGATCCAGTTACCATCAGTTGAAGGTGAAGGACAAGGATATCCCTAAAATAGCTTTTCGTACGCGCTACGGTCACTACGAGTTTCTTGTCATGTCTTTTGGTTTGACCAACGCGCCAGCTACTTTTATGGACTTTATGAATCGAGTGTGTCAGCCAATGTTAGATAAATCAGTGATTGTGTTTATTGACGATATCCTGGTTTATTCGAAGAGCAAGGAAGAGCATGCTGATCACATTCGAGAGGTGTTGCAGACGATGAGAAGGGAGAAATTGTATGCCAAATTCTCCAAGTGCGCATTCTGGTTGCGCGAAGTTCAGTTCTTGGGTCATGTGGTGAATCCCGACGGGATTATGGTGGACCCAGCTAAGGTGGAGGCAGTTATGCAATGGAAGTCTCCAAAGACGCCACCCGAGATTCGTAGTTTTTTGGGTTTGGCGGGCTACTATAGAAGATTCATCCAATACTTTTCCAAGATCACTTCACCACTGACTAAGTTGACCTGAAAGGATGTAAAGTTTACATGGGGTCAAGCTCAAGAACAGGCATTTGAGGAGTTAAAGGTAGGTTGACTCAAGCTCCTGTCTTGTCGTTACCCAATGGAAGCAAAGATTTGGTGGTGTATTCAGATGCTTCTTACTCAGGGTTGGGGTGTTTGTTAATGCAAAGAGGAAAATTTATAGCCTACGCATCCCGACAACTGAAGGTTCATGAGGTCAACTACCCTACTCATGACTTGGAACTAGCGGCCATGGTCTTTGCACTAAAGATTTGGAGGCACTATCTGTATGGAATGAAGCGCACCATCTTCACCGACCACGAGAGCTTAAAGTACTTCTTTGAGCAAAAGGACCTGGATATGAGGCAGAGACAATGGTTGGAGCTCATAAAGGATTATGATTGTGAGATCCATAACCATCCGGGCAAAGCTAACGTGGTGGCGGACGCCCTTAGCCGAAAGGAGAGGCCCGAACCAATTCGGGTGAAAGCTTATCAACTAATCATGACGTCTGGGGTGATGAAGGAAGTCAAGGAGTTTCAAGATAAGGCACTGAAAAAAGATCATCTAAACTCTGAAAGAATGAGAGGTCTGGTTGGGGAATTGGGTGAAAACACACTCGGTGTTAAAACCCGATTTGGACGAGTGTGGGTTCCTCGTTTCGGGGATCTACGTGTGAGGATTTTGGATGAAACTCACAAGACTCAATACTCTATTCATCCTGGTGCCACAAAGATGTATCATGATATGAAGAAAGATAATTGGTGGCCGGGTATGAAGCGTGACGTGGTGAAGTATATGAGTAAGTTCCTTACTTGTTTACAAGTGAAGGCCGAACATCAGAAGCCAATTGGGAAGATCCAACCTTTGGATATACCAGAATGGAAGTGGGAGCACATCACCATGGATTTCATTACGAAGCTGCCACGTACTCCGAAGGGGTACGATGCCATATGGGTGAATGTCAACCGTCTGACGAAAAGTGCTTACTTCCTACCGATCCGCGAGATATATTCATCTGAGAGGTTGGCTGGCCTGTTCATCAAGGAGATTGTAACTCGTCATGGTGTGTCGGTGTCTATTGTGTCTGATCGTGACACCGGGTTTACATCTAAATTCTAGAAGAAATTCCACGATGCTATGGGGACGAGGTTACATATTAGCACGGCTTATCATCCCCAAACTGATGGTCAGTCGGAAAAGACCATTCAGACATTGGAAGACATGCTTCGGGCATGTGTGATTGATTTTGGGGGAAGTTGGGATGACCACTTACCGTTAGCTAAATTCTCGTACAACAATAGCTATCATACTAGCATTGGCATGCCACTATATGAGATGCTATACGGTAGGCGATGCAAAACACCCGTTTGTTGGGGTGATATTGGTCAAAAGGAATTAGGGAGCGTCGAGGTAATCGAGGCTACGACTAAGAAGCTTGAGAAGATCAAGGCCTTCATGAAGGCAGCTAAAGATAGGCAGAAGTCGTATGTCGATAGACGACACAGACCGATCGAGTTCCAGGTGGGTGACCGGGTTATGTTGAAGGTCTCACCTTGGAAGGGTATTATCCGATTCAGGAAACGAGGTAAGCTAAGCCCGAGGTACATAGGACCTTTCCAAATTATTGCTCGAGTAGGAGAGGTGGCCTATAAATTGGAGTTACCAGATGAGTTAAGTGGAATTCACCCGACATTCCATGTATCTCATTTGAGAAAATGCTTAGCTGATGAAGACATGATTGTTCCACTGGAGGATATCAAAGTAGACGAATGGCTCAATTATGTGGAGCAACCATGGTAATCATCGATCGTAAAGAGAAAAGGCTGAGAAATAAAGTGGTTCCTCTTGTTCGTGTACAGTGGAAGCACAGGGAGGGATCCGAGTCTACATGGGAGACTGAGGAGGAGATGAGGCAGCATTATCCTCATCTGTTCGAGGAATAACAGGTTTCGGGGACGAAACCTATATAAGGGGGTGGACTTGTAACACCCGGTTATTTTTAAAAGACAAGATATGAGGAATAAAAAGAAAGAAAGGCAAATAAGTCCAAGTGGAAGGACTAAAAGTGTCCAAAAGGACAAAACTTTGAAAAGTTGGGGTAAGGTGGGCATGGCCGCCCACCTCACCTCACATCATCATCTTTCTTTGGTTCTAGAGAGAGAGCAGAGGAGTTCTCGACTGAAGAAAAAGAAGAAGAAGTGAACGAATTCAAGGTAAGATTCATGGTTTTTATGTGTTTATGACGGATTTATCCCCCGATTATAAGTTTATGTGCTTATGTGCCCGGTGTGGTGTGTTGGTGTTGTTTTTTTTTAGGTGTTTGAACTCATTGCAAGTGGGTTAGAAAGGAAGAACATCTAGTCACCCCGGAATCAAAGGATAGAGAGGTACATTTGGGGACTTGCGCCTCAAATCCGGGCAATGGTAACCGCTACTGCTCCTCCTACTATTCAGAGCGCGATTCTGAAGGCTGGCGCTCTAACTGATGAAATGGTGAGACAGGGGCATTGGGCAGGGGAGCAGAGAAAAGGAAGAAGTTGGGGAGACGAGCCGGTCGAGTGCCGGGAAATTCGAGAAAAGGGCCAAGACAACCCGAAATTTTGTGGTCGTGACCCAGGGCAGGCGAGAATATGTGGGTCCGCACCCCCGATGCGATAGGTGCAACTTTCATCATCCCCCAGCTATGCCGTGCCGGGTGTGCGCTAACTGCAGACGCCCGGGACATTTAGCAAGAGACTGCAGAACAGCGCCGAAGATGGTCGCACCGGTCAACGCAGTTAACCCCGCCGGAAATGCCAGGGGCTGTTACGAGTGTGGAAGCCCTGATCACTACCAAAACATATGCCCCAAATTGAATCGGGCGTCGGGCCAACAAGGGAACAACCAGCATCAGACTATATGGCTATAGCTGGAAGTCAAGGCCCGACAAACCAGGGGAACGTGGCTCGGGGACGCGTTTTTGCCATTGGAGCCAATGAGGCCCGTCAGGACCCAAATGTCGTCACGGGTACGCACTTACTCAATAATCACTTTGCATCTGTATTATTTGACACTGGAGTAGACAATAGCTTTATATCTTTCTGAATTATGCAATTGCTCGATTTGAGTCCTAGTAGGCTAGAAACTAGCTACTCTGTAGAGATGGCCAATGGTAGGGTTGTTCAGGCCAACGGGATATTAGAAAGTGCTCGATAATATTAGAGAATCACGCCTTCGATATAGACTTGATACCCTTCGAGTTAGGAAGTTTCGATGTGATTGTGGGAATGGATTGGTTGTCGAAACACGGGGCCGAGATTGTCTGTCGAGACAAGGTAGTGCGAATCCCTATGTCAGACGGGGGAGTACTCAGAATTCAAGGGGAAAGACCGTGGAGAAACTTAAAGCTTATTTCCTGCATGAAAGCATGCTGGAGTTTACGAAAACAGTGCTACTCTTTTCTGGCTCACGTGGTGGAAAAGAAGGAAGAGGAGCAGAAATTGGCAAATATCCCTGTAGTGTGATTACCCAGATGTATTTCCTGATGACTTGCCTGGTTTGCCTCCTCCACGACAGGTGGAATTTCGCATTGAGTTTGCTCTTGGAGCTACACCGGTAGCAAAGACACCGTATCGGTTGGCACCGTTTGAAATGCAAGAGTTATCTAGCCAGTTACAGGAACTACTGGAGAAGGGTTTTATTTGGCCGAGTCACTCGCCTTGGGGAGCACCAGTGTTATTTGTCAAGAAGAAGGATGGGTCATTCCGTATGTGCATCGACTCCGTGAGTTGAACAAATTAACTATGAAGAATCGGTATCCTCTCCCCCGGATTGACGACCTGTTTGATCAATTACAAGGAGCTTCGTATTTTTCCAAGATCGACCTTCGATCTGGATATCACCAACTAAGAGTTTTCGAGGAGGACATACCGAAGACAGCATTTAGAACTCGTTATGGGCACTATGAGTTCTTGGTCATGCCGTTCGGATTGACTAACGCACCAGCTGTGTTCATGGACTTGATGAATCGGTGTGCAACCTTACTTGGATAAGTTTGTGATCGTATTCATTGACGACATACTTATCTACTCTCGATCGAAGGAGGACCATGAAGAACACTTCGGGCAATACTGGAACTGTTAAGAGAAGAAAACTTTTCGCAAAGTTCTCGAAGTGTGAATTCTGGCTGCGAGAGGTGAAGTTTTTGGGTCATTTGGTTAACAAAGACGGGATTCATGTAGATCCCGGCAAGATCGAAGCGGTAAAGAAATGGGATGCACCCCAGACACCTTCAGAGATACGACAGTTCTTGGATTAGCCGGATACTATCGTCGTTTCATTGCAACTTTTCAAAGATCGCTCAACCGCTGACGTTGCTGACTGAGAAAGACAAGAAGTTTGATTGGGGAGATGCGCAAGAACGGGCGTTCCAAACGCTGAAAGACAAGCTGTGCAATGCACCGATATTGTCCTCCCAGACGGAACTGATGATTTTGTGGTGTACTGTGATGCTTCGCATCAAGAGTTAGGATGTGTACTAATGCAGAAAGATAAGGTGATCGCCTACGCTTCGCGACAAATTAAGGTGCACGAGAAGAACTACACGACTCATGATCTTGAGTTGGGCGTTGTAGTATTCGCACTTAAAATATGGAGGCATTACCTGTATGGAACCAAATGCATCGTATACACAGATCATAAAAGCCTTCAACATATTCTGGATCAGAAGGAACTCAATATGCGACAGCGACGTTGGGTAGAGCTTCTTAGCGACTACGATTGTGAAATCCGGTATCATCCGGGGAAAGCTAATGTGGTGGCTGATGCTCTAAGCTGCAAAGAACGTGTGAACCACTACATGCTCGAGCTTTGGGATTGATCATTCAAACAAATTTGAAAGCTCAGATCCAAATTGCACAAAGTGAGGCGTTGAAAGAAGAAAACCTTACGGGAGAAGAATTCCGAGGGTTGGATAAACAACTGATGTGCAAGGACGATGGCGTACAGTACTTCGTGGACCGTATATGGGTACCCAAGTGGGGAGGTGTACGTACCTTGGTCATGGACGAAGCACACAAGACGCGATATTCTATTCATCCTGGCGTTGACAAGATGTACCACGATCTCAAAGACCTATACTGGTGGCCAGGCCTAAAGAAAGACATTGCCACGTACGTCAGCAGATGCTTGACATGCTCGAAGTTAAAGCTGAACATCAGAAACCATCGGGACTGTTACAGCAACCTGAGATTCCCGAATGGAAATGGAGAACATAGCCATGGACTTCATTACCAAACTCCCTCGAGCGAGCAACGGCATGATTCGATATGGGTCGTAGTGGATCGAATGACGAAATCAGCACACTTCTTGCCAATCCGAGAAGACTACAAAATGGACAAGTTGGCGAGATGTACATTAAAGAGGTCGTGACAAGACACGAAGTGCCGGTGTCAATCATATCCGACCGTGACGGCCGATGCACTTCACGATTTTGGCAAACACTACAGAAAGCAATGGGCACTCGATTAGACATGAGTACGCCTATCACCCTCAAACAGATGGCCAAAGTGAACGAACCATACAAACGCTAGAAGACATGCTGAGAGCGTGTGTAATCGACTTTGGTGGTAGTTGGGATACTCATTTGCCATTGATGAGTTCTCTTACAATAACAGCTACCACACCAACATTGGGTGTGCTCCGTTCGAAGCGTTGTACGGAAGGAAGTGTAGATCACCGCCCGTTGTTGGGCCGAGATTGGTGAAAGTCAGTTAACAGGCCCAGAGATCATCCAGGAAACAACCGACAAGATCTTCCAATCAAAGATAGGGTGAAAGCCGCTAGAGATCGCCAAAAGAGCTACGCCAACATCGTTGAAAGCCTCTAGAATTCAACGTTGGGGACCGAGTGCTACTCAAAGTCTCTCCTTGGAAAGGTTTTTCGGTTTGGAAAGAAAGGGAAGTTAGCCCCAAGATACGTTGGACCATTCGAGATTATAGAAAGAATTGGTCCAGTGGCTTACCGATTAAGGTTACCACAAGAACTCAATAGTGTGCATGATACTTTCCATGTGTCGAACCTCAAGAAGTGTTTGGCTGAAAAATCAGTTCACATACCCATTGACAATATCAAAATCAACGAAAAGCTTCATTTTGTTGAGGAACCTATTGAAGTCATGGATCGTAGGGTCAAACAATTGAAGCGCAGCAGAATACCAATTGTTCGCGTAAGGTGGAATTCAAAACGAGGGCCAGAGTTTACATGGGAACGGGAAGATCAAATGAAACTCAAATACCCACACCTATTCGTGGATGACACTCTTGGACCTAACTCTAGCTGAATTTTGAGACGAAATTCTCTCAACTGGGGCATATTGTGACATCCGTCGTGTCACATCCGGCGGCGGAAGCGTGAGTTACTTAGGGAGTGACTTGATTGTTCAGAACACATTGTCAGATATTAATTAATAAACAAATATAAACATATATATTTCATAACATAATATTAAAGTTAGGATTACATAAAATCATCATAGACAAAATTTGAAATTACATAATCCTATTACATCATAAAGTTTTAACAACTACATCTTCAGAGACGATGGAAATGAGCATCCACCGACACACTGAAGTCATACAGGTTCACAGTTAGGTTCACACAAACTTTCCTAACAACTTCACCCCAGCCATTAAAAACATCAAAGGAGAACGTTAGGTTGTTATTCATGATGAATTCCTGAAAAAGCATACCAAAAATAGTCAACACAAAGTTGGTGAGCTCACAGGTTTATTAAACAGAATATTGATGTATATATATACAACCAAACCTTACATAGTAATCAGATTATTCATATCTGTCATATCATATTCTCATAAATCAGATAACATAGCATTATAACACTCATTCTGTTAATGCAGGAGATATCTCCTAAGTAGCGCTACCAATGTTATCTAACGGTTCCACATCCGAACTAATGGTTGTAACATAAATTTCAGTAATAATACATCAATTCATAAATTAGTATGCTTTTTCCCCAAAATTTGAATAAAACAAAATGGGCCATGAAACTCACCTTTACTCCAAGTAATAACCTATAAACAAAAGAATTCAATCATAGTTTAGAAAACTTAACTATTTCTTCAAAATTTTCAGTACCTCAATAGATTTGGAAATTTTTATAACAAATAGGTTTATTAATCTGGAATATCACGTTAATTTCTTATTTCCAGATATTAACAGATTATTTTCTATATTGTTATAAAGTCATCATAAATTGCCAAAAATAGTTTCCGTAGTCAAAAAATTCCAAAATTTTACAGAAGGTTCATCATAATAATTAGAACTTCTTATAAATTTATCAAAGTCTAATACATAACAGATTAGTTTCTGTAATTATTACAATAATCCTATTTCTTCACAAAAATAGCTATATAGCTCCAAAAATTATTAAATTTATACATTCTGTAGCTTTGGATTTATCAGTTTATCCATGATTTTCTCAGATTTTATTATGCTTTTTAAGTATTTATTCTGATTTTTCTACTACAGAACATGTAAAAATTCATATTTCAATCATAACAAAGGAATAAATTCTGAAATAATTCCAGGGACCTTAATACTCCAAAAGGATCATTTGGTGAATTTATTAGAATTTTATGGAATTTATTTATATTTATTGCTTATTTCCAGATTATGTATTCTTTTTAAAAATTTTGGAACAATGTTTGTTCCCACAATCTTTATATGCCTTTATGATGTAAAAATTCCTTGTAACATGTTCACATATAATGCTTTTGATTATATGTGTTGTTTGAACACATATATCATACATATATTTATATGTTGACATACCAATTTAGCTTAGAAATTTGATACCTTTGGTTGTTATTATCTTGTGAAACCGAGAGATGTGCTAAGAACTAAGTACACGATGGTGATGGTGATAACTATAGGTGATGGTTTGTAATGTTGGTGTTTCAAAGATAAAACCCGAGGACTTTCGTTGAGGTGTGGTGTGTGTACTTTGTCCGAGGAAGAGTGAAAGATCAAGGTGGTGGTGTGTGATCGAAAGGTGATGGTGACCGAGAGTAAGGATGATGGTAGCAGTGTGCGGTTGAGAGGTGATCGAATAGGATGGGTATATGGTTGGGTTAGATTGGCCGAGAGTTTTGGTGTTCTCATGGTCCTTCGGCCGCTCTTAAGTATTGAGCTTGTCATCATGAGGTCTACTTCTTAGGTGTAATAGGAGTGCTTAGTTTGCTTATTAGGGTTGGGAGGTGGCGGTTTGTGAATGTTCTTGGTGTCCCGATAGCTAGGTGGCAAATGGAGAGGTGTGTGAGTCACCAAGTAATCATTATGAGATTAACTAATGATTTGGTTTATTAAATCGGTGATTAAGGGAGCTTAATGAACGGTCTTTGATCTTAATTGGTGTTTTGGTTTAAGGTTTAGGTGTAAGGGATTGGTTTAGATTTGTTTTGATGTTAAGTTCTCTTGGTGTTAACTTGTGTTTATGGTGTTTGGTTGAGTTGTGTTTTGATGTTGTTTATGGATGTATCTTAATCATATATGGTTCCATATTAAAGATTTGTTGCTTATGAATACATGCACACGTAAATTATATATGTATGCAATCATGCATACGTGCATCGCATAGTATATACATAAAACACATAATACACACATATTTTTAACAAGAGATGACATGCATGAGTAAAATATACATGTATATATGTTTCTTAATAAGATGGTTCATGCACACGTAAAAAGGTATGCATGCGACCATGCGTACGTATACTTGTATATATATGCAAGTGAATAATATACTTATGTAAAAAAAATGAAAGCATGCATATGTTTATGCAAAAGTATATATATATATTAACCTAGGTGTGGCTTAAATTATATGAATGGTCCTTGTATAATATTTCTTAATCTAGGGTTGTCACATTCTCCCCCGTAAAGGTAATTTCGTCCCGAAATTTATTTGGTTAGTAATGAACTTATCTGACCATTGACTTGGAATAGATGGGGGTATCTTCTTTTGATTTCATCTTCTCTTTCCCACGTATACTCAGGTCCTCTCTTAGCATTCCACTTACTTTTACTATAGTAATTTTGCCTCTTCTTAGCTTTTTAACTTTCTTGTCTAATATAGCTATTGGTTCTTCTGTGAAGTGAAGCTTCTCGTCTATCTTTATTTCCTGAGCTGGAACTTTTAATGTTTCATCTGTTAAACATTTCTTTAGATTGGATACATGAAACGTTTGTGTGTATTTCACTTAATTCTTGAGGTAAATCTAATTTGTATGCAACGGAACCAATTTTGTCAATAACTTCAAATGGTCCAACATATCTTGGATTAACTTATTTCTCTTTTCAAATCGAAAGATTCCTTTGGTAGGTGATATTTTAGATAGACTTTGTCTCCAATTTGAAATTCTAATGGCCTTCTTCTTTTATCAGCATAGCTTTTCTGTCGATCCCGTGCTGTCTTTAGTCTATTTTTGATTTCCTTGATTTTGTCAGATGTTTCTTGAATTATATCAGGACCTATAAGTTGCCTATCTCCTACTTCATTCCAGCATAAGGGTGATCTGCATTTTCTTCCATACAAGGCTTCAAACGGGGCTGTTTAATGCTGGAATGATAACTATTATTATAGGAAAATTCTATCAAAGGTAGATGTATATCCCAGCTACCTCCAAAGTCTAATGCACAAGCACGTAACATATCTTCCAGTGTTTGTATTGTCCTTTCACTTTGTCCATCTGTTGGTGGGTGGAAGGCTGTGCTAAGATTTATTCGGGTTCCTAAAGCTTTTTGTAGGGTTTGCCAAAATCTTGATATGAATCTACTGTCTCTATCAGATATAATGGAGATTGGTATTCCATGTCTGGATACGATTTCTCGTATGTAGATTCTTGCCAATTTTTCTACTTTGTAATCTTCTCTAATTGGTAGAAAGTGTGCTGATTTGGTTAACCTATCTACTATAACCCAAATAGTGTCATAACCACTGAAGTTCTTGGTAACTTGGTTACAAAGTCCATAGTAATTTGATCCCATTTCCATTCTGGAATTTCAGTTGTTGTAGATATCCGAAGGCTTTTGATGTTCTGCTTTGATTCTTGAACATGTGTTACATTTTCTCTACAAATTCCCCAATTGATCTCTTCATACCAGGCCACCAGTAATGATTTTTCAAATCTTATACATTTTGTTATTCCCTGGATGTACTGAGTATTTTGACTTATGTGCTTCTTCCAATATAACCTTTCTAAGTATGGTATCATTAGGTATCCAGATTCTTTCTTTAAATTTTAAGATCCCATGTGTATCTGTCTGTAAATCCTTTTCTTGTCCTTTTATTTCTACCTTACTTTTCTGTTGGGCTTCCATATTTGTCTTAGTAGATCTGATTGTAGTTCCATTCTCATGGCTCGTACCCGTAACGGTTTAGCCCTATCTTTTCTACTTAAAGCATCTGCAACTATATTTGCCTTACCGGGGTGATATTTGATTTCACACTCAATCACTTAGTAATTCTATCCATCTTCTTTGTCTCATGTTTAGCATTTTCTGCTCAAATATATGCTGTAAACTTTGTGATCTGTGTATATTGTACATTTGTCCCATATAGATAATGCCTCCAAATTTTAAGTGCAAAGATCACTGCCCCTAATTCTAAATCATGAGTAGTGTAATTTTTCTCACTTCCCCTAAGTTGTCTAGAGGCATATGCAATGACTTTACTTCGTTGCATAATACACATCCAAATCCTTGACGAGACGCATCACAATATACTACAAAATCATCAGTCCCTTCTGGTAATGACAAAATAGGTGCACTACACAGCTTACTTTTCAAAAGTTCAAATGCATTCTTTTGTTTCTCTCCCCAAACATATGGCTTGTCCTTTTGAGTTAATTCAGTCAAGGGTTGAGCTATCCTTGAAAAATTTTCTATAAACCTTCTGTAATATCCTGCTAATCCTAGAAATTGACGTACTTCTGTTGGTGTCTTGGGATCTTCCCAATTCTTAACAGCTTCTATTTTTGCTGGATCTACCTGTATCCCTTCTTGATTGACTATGTGTCCAAGGAATTGTACTTCTCTTTTCCAAAACTCACACTTTGAGAATTTTGCATATAATTTTTCTTTTCTTAACAACTCCAAGGTCAATCTTAGGTGTTGCTCATGATCTCCCCTATTCTTAGAATAGATTAAAATGTCGTCTATAAAGACTATGACAAACTTATCTAAATAGGGTTTACAGATCCTATTCATTAGATCCATAAATATGGCGGGAGCATTGGTTAATCCAAATGGCATTACTAGAAATTCATAATGTCCATACCTTGTTCTGAATGCTGTCTTTGGTATATCTTCATCCTGTATTCTTAGCTGATGATATCCTGATCTCAAGTCTATTTTTGAAAAGTAACTAGATCCTTGTAGTTGATCAAATAGATCGTCTATTCTAGGTAAAGGATACCTATTCTTTATAGTTACTTTATTAAGTTCCCTATAGTCTATGCACATCCTAAATGTTCCATCCTTTTTCTTGACAAATAAAACTGGTGCTCCCCAGGGTGACACACTAGGTCGTATAAATCCTTTATCCAAAAGTTCCTGAAGTTGGCTCATTAATTCCTTCATTTCAGTAGGTGCTAAACGGTAGGGTGCCTTAGCAATAGGGGTTGTTCCTGTCATCAATTCAATTTTGAATTCTACTTGACGTGGGGGTGGTAATCCAGGTAATTCATCAGGGAATACATCTGAGTATTCATTGACAACTGGAACATCTTTCAGTTTTGCTTTGTCCATCTTAGTATCAACAATGTGAGTCAGATAAGCTAAACAGTTATTCCTTAAATATTTTTGTGCATTCTTGCAAGAAATTATCTTTATGGTACCTCTAGGTTTTTCACCATATATACACAGTATTCTATTCTCTTTAACCAAAGGATTTTGATCATTTTCTTACCACATATTATCTCAGCTTGATTTTTACTTAACCATCCATTCCTACAACAATGTCAAGTCCTCCTAAATCAATAGGAATCAAATTTATGTTGAAATAGTTTTCATCTAGATTCATTGTACAATTTGGAATGATTTCACAAGCTTCGATTATCTTACCATCTGCTAACTCTATCATATATTTTTGATCTAACTTTTCTGTGGTCAAATTAAGTAGTTGCCTAAATGTATTTGAAACAAAACTACGGGTTGCTCCAGTATCAAATAACACAGTAGCATACTGGTTGTTTATAGGGAACGTACCCGTGACAACTTCTGGTTCATGTCGCGCTTCTTCTGCCTGCATTATGAATGCTCTACCCGAGGGTTGTTTTGATTAACTGGTGCTCTCCCTTCAGCTGCGGACATTCGTTTCGGCGATGATTTTCATCCCACATTGATAGCAGATTGGTTTTGAATTTGCAGGGTTTTTGCAGTCTCGGGATATATGCCCTCTTCTTGCAGTTGTAACAGATTACCATTGCACAATTGCCTTGATGGTATCTTTGGCAAGTGCTGCACCATGGCTGGTTTTCTGTCTGGGGTCTCTTTTCCCGTGTCATCCCTAGGTAGTTCCGAGGGGTTGTCTAACTACTCGCTTCTGAGGAGTTCCTCTAAATCTTTCTCCTGTGTTATCATTATTCCACTTTCTCTTTTCTCCGGATCTAGGGTTATTTAACGATCCATTTCTTATCATTTCATCTGTTAAACTTCCTGATAAACTTACAGTATCTTGAAAAGTTTTGGGCCTAGCTGATTTTACTAATCCCCTTATTTGTGGCACTAGTCCCCAAATATATCTTCCTATTCTTTTCGATTCTGGGGTTACTAGGTGTGGTACTAATCTCGAGAGTTCATTATATCTATCGGTATATTCCCGATATGCTGCTCCTTTCATCTCTAAAGCTAGAAACTCAGTTCTAACTTTTCTATTTCATATAAGGGCAGTATTTATCTATAATCAAATTCCTGAATTCTTCCCAACTTAATTTATTCATAACGTGCCTACCTTTGATGGTCATTTCCAACTTCCACCAGGATTGGCTTCACCCTTTAGTGAGTGTGAAGCAAACAAGGTTCTGTTGCTATTGGCACATTTGCTGATTTCCAGAGTTGACTCTATTTCATCTAACCAGCGTAAAGCCTGTATCGCTCCGCCTTTACCATCAAATTCTCGAGGTCTACAGGACATAAAAGCTTTGTAGGAGCATCCTCTTCTATTATAGCTTCCTCTTCTGGTTGTTCTCTCGTGGTATCATCCATGGGTATCTCATTACCTGGTGTTGTTCGAGATTTAGGTTTTGTTGGAGCTGAGTTACTAATGTGGGTATGGCAGCTTCTAATTGTTGTGCTACTATCCGTGTGATCCTCTCATCTTCATTGGTGTTTGGGTTTATAGGGGTTTCTTCCCCAAGTCTGGTTCTAGGTCGTCCTCTTCGCGCCGTTCTTCTTATGGGCTGTGTGTCCCTTCTTGGCGGCATGCTTTTCTATAATTAATTATAGTAAATATTAAGAAGAATTTTTAGATTATTAACACATCCTACTTACACATAAACAAGTAATAGCTTTGAATATAAAAGATATTTTTCATTTAAGTTCTTATTTAAAGTTTTCACATCAAAAGTTAGCTTCTAATTTCCCTGCACCCATTTCCATATTCTTGATAAGATGTTTCCTGTAGGTGCTTTCAATTCCTTAACATCTTTCTGAATATTCTGATTTCTTGTTGAATTTTCTTGAGCTGTTTAAGGGTTGGTTGAGTGACTGTGTTTTGATCTTCATCCACCCTTTGTCTCTTAGCTTTACTTTCTTCGTTTCTGAGGGAGTTAGTTTCTTGTATCTCCTTGCCTTCGTATTGCTTGGTCTTAAATTTGTTTCCGGGTCGTACCCTTTTCCTAGGAGTTTTAATGGTATATCCTCCTACCATTACAGGTGCACGTCGGACATAAAATCTAGGTTCGGGATTATCTTCTCCTTTGGTTGAAAAAGATTCTAAAATTTGCTGAGGTTTAAGTTCAGGCGTAATCCTTTGTGATTATTATAATCCGAGCATTCGGATAAGTCAGTCTCACAAAATTTGTTATTGGTACTCATGGCTGCAACACAAATCTTTTCATGATTCAAACCCAATAGTTAGTTATCTATTTTTATACATATTATAAGTTTTCTGCATAAAACATACTTTAATATACATGGAATCATAATACACAAAATCATATATATACACATAATTATACATATATGAGCTTATGGTTATAGTCTAGGTATTTTTATGGTACCTAATTCTCTATAACCAATGGCTCTGATACCAACCTGTCACATCCCGGCGGAAGCGTGAGTTACTTAGGGAGTGACTTGATTGTTCAGAACACATTGTCAGATATTAATTAATAAACACATATAAACATATATTTCATAACATAATATTAAAGTTAGGATTACATAAATCATCATAGACAAATTTGAAATTACATAATCCTATTACATCATAAAGTTTTAACAACTACATCTTCAGAGACGATGGAAATGAGCATCCACCGACACACTGAAGTCATACAGGTTCACAGTTAGGTTCACACAAACTTTTCCTACAACTTCACCCCAGCCATTAAAAACATCAAAGGAGAACGTTAGATTGTTATCATGATGAATTCCTGAAAAAGCATACCAAAAATAGTCAACACAAAGTTGGTGAGCTTCACAGGTTTATTAAACAGATAATATGATTATATATTAACAAACAAACTTACATAGTAATCAGATTATTCATATCTGTCATATCATATCTCATAAATCAGATAACATAGCATTATAACACTCATTCTGTTAATGCAGGAGATATCTCCTAAGTAGCGCTACCAATGTTATCTAACGGTTCCACATCCGAACTAATGGTTGTAACATAAATTTCAGTAATAATACATCAATTCATAAATTAGTATGCTTTTTCCCCAAAATTTGATAAAAACAAAATGGGCCATGAAACTCACCTTTACTCCAAGTAATAACCTATAAACAAAAGAATTTCATAGTTTAGAAAACTTAACTATTTTCTTCAAAATTTTCAGTACCTCAATAGATTTGGAAATTTTTATAACAAATAGGTTTATTAATCTGGAATATCACGTTAATTTCTTATTTCCAAGATATTAACAGATTATTTTCTATAATTGTTATAAAGTCATCATAAATTGCCAAAAATAGTTTCCGTAGTCAAAAAATTCCAAAATTTTACAGAAGGTTCATCATAATAATTAGAACTTCTTATAAATTTATCAAAGTCTAATACATAACAGATTAGTTTCTGTAATTATTACAATAATCCTATTTCTTCACAAAAATAGCTATATAGCTCCAAAAATTATTAAATTTATACATTCTGTAGCTTTGGATTTATCAGTTTATCCATGATTTTCTCAGATTTTATTATGCTTTTTAAGTATTTATTCTGATTTTTCTACTACAGAACATGTAAAAATTCATATTTCAATCATAACAAAGGAATAAATTCTGAAATAATTCCAGGGACCTTAATACTCCAAAGGATCATTTGGTGAATTTATTAGAATTTTATGGAATTTTTTATATTTATTGCTTATTTCCAGATTATGTATTTCTTTAAAAATTTTGGAACAATGTTTGTTCCCACAATCTTTATATGCCTTTATGATGTAAAAATTCCTTGTAACATGTTCACATATAATGCTTTGATTATATGTGTTGTTTGAACACATATATCATACATATATTTATATGTTGACATACCAATTTAGCTTAGAAATTTGATACCTTTGGTTGTTATTATCTTGTGAAACCGAGAGATGTGCTAAGAACTAAGTACACGATGGTGATGGTGATAACTATAGGTGATGGTTTGTAATGTTGGTGTTTCAAAGATAAAACCCGAGGACTTTCGGTTGAGGTGGTGGTGTGTGTACTTTGTCCGAGGAAGAGTGAAAGATCAAGGTGGTGGTGGTGTGTGATCGAAAGGTGATGGTGGACCGAGAGTAAGGATGATGGTAGCAGTGTGCGGTTGAGAGGTGATCGAAAGGATGGGTATATGGTTGGGGTTAGATGGCCGAGAGTTTTGGTGTTCTCATGTTCCTTCGGCCGCTCCTTTAAGTATTGGAGCTTGTCATCATGAGGTCTACTTCTTAGGTGTAACTAGGAGTGCTTAGTTTGCTTATTAGGGTGGGTTGGTAGGTGGCGGTTTGTGAATGTTCTTGGTGTCCCGATAGCTAGGTGGCAAATGGAGAGGTGTGTGAGTCACCAAGTAATCATTATGAGATTACTAATGATTTGGTTTATTAAATCGGTGATTAAGGGAGCTTAATGAACGGTCTTTGATCTTAATGGTGTTTTGGTTTAAGGTTTAGGTGTAAGGGATTGGTTTAGATTTGTTTTGATGTTAAGTTCTCTTGGTGTTAACTTGTGTTTATGGTGTTTGGTTGAGTTGTGTTTTGATGTTGTTTATGGATGTATCTTAATCATATATGGTTCCATATTAAAGATTTGTTGCTTATGAATACATGCACACGTAAATTATATATGTATGCAATCATGCATACGTGCATCGCATAGTATATACATATAAACACATAATACACACATATATTTAACAAGAGATGACATATGCATGAGTAAAATATACATGTATATATGTTTCTTAATAAGATGGTTCATGCACACGTAAAAAGGTATGCATGCGACCATGCGTACGTATACTTGTATATATATGCAAGTGAATAATATACTTATGTAAAAAAAATGAAAGCATGCATATGTTTATGCAAAAGTATTATATATATTAACCTAGGTGTGGCTTAAATTATATGAATGGTCCTTGTATAATATTTCTTAATCTAGGTTGTCACACGTCGCCTTAAGGTCCGTCGACGACATAATAAGCATAGAAATATTTTAATTATTCTTCCTTTTCTTATGAACTCCTGCTTTAAGGAATCATGTCTGCTTATTTTCCTTGCGCCTGTACTTCCTCCGAGAACGTGTGTTAAGCTTAACCTTTTATAAATTTCATCACCATTACCCAAGTATATCATTTTTATTTAACCATGTCATTAATAAAACCATTTTAGACTATCAAATGCATTAAACACGCTTTTAACCTTAATAAACGAACATTTAAGATCGTAATCAACCGAACAAATTTTTGGGAACTCGAGGGTTAAGTGCAGGGACTAAACTTGTAATTTTGCAAACTTGGACTGGGTATATAAACCCCATCGCCAGCCATTTATCCTCATCCTCATCTTCTTCACCTTCAACATTTTCTCCACTTTCTCTCTCGATCTAGCACCTAAAACCGTCTCGTTTGTTGCGTTTTCACTGCCAAATCTTGGGTATCATCGTGTATACTCGTTCCTAGCAGGTAGACAACCTTGTTCAACCCGTTTTTGGCTTGGTTTTACTGCTGTGTTTTCTAGGGTTTCGGGTGCTCGGGTTCATCCGAGCACATGAGGTCGTGTGGGTGCGTGTGAGGTCTTTCTGCTTGTGTTTCATGTTTGTGTATGTTTGTAGAGTGTTTCTGGAAGTCCTTGTGGTGTAAAACTCACGTTTAGAGCAGCTCGGGACTGCTCAGCCCGACCACAGTTGCGATTCTGCAGTTCAGGCGAATGGGTCTGCCAGGCGATTGAGCCGTGCGACTGAGTGAGTCGTGCGACTGAATCTTGCGTCTAAGTCAATCGTGCGACTGAGTTGTGTGACTAGGCATGTCGTGCGACTGAGTCATGCGACTGTGAGTTTGTATGCGATTGAGTCATGCGCGCGAATGAGAGTATGTGATTGAGTCATGCGTATGAATGATTGTATGCGATCGAGTTAGGTGACCGACTGAATGTATGCGACTGTGCGTGTTTCACACGACTGGAGTCCAATCGCACGAATGAAGGTTCAATCGCACGAAAGTAGCTATTCGCACGATTGAGGGTTGATTCGTGCGCATGGAGTTTGGGTCGTGCGAATGTGTGTTGTGTGGTACGACTAAATGCCAGCCATGCGAATGAAGACTCAATCGTACGAATGAAGCTGATTCGTACGATTGAAGGTTGATTCGTACGGATGGAGCGTTGAGTCGAGTGTCTGGTCCTGTTGTGTGACTGATGATGTTGAGTGTGAATTTCCCCTTGAACGTCTGATGATCATAAGGCAACATCAGTAAAAGTGTCATTGCTTGACCACAAAGATTGAAGTCAACGCTATCAACATGCACATACTATTTCAATTGAAAACAACCTAACATTTTACAATTATCGACAATCCAATTGGAACCCCAAATACTTAACAAATGTTATCTTTCTTAACAACGAAATCATTTCACGGATGTCATAAGCAATGACGACTACTCGTAGTACTTGGATCTACATAAGATCTGATACGTGTGTCCGCTTGTGTGTGTGTGCTACCCACGACCGAACCGATACCACCCGAACCGACCAAACATTACTATACACTTTGTGCAGGTCATTAATGCTTAACAATAACCGTCAATAGGTGTTTGACCGATCATTGCATTCAACTGTTGGGAATCTCGATTTTTCATACTTACCACTTAACATGTGAGTTTCGTGGCCCCTTTTTATGCTTATACTACTTTACAAACATTTACAAACATGGGGGAAAAGTATGCTCGCCCGTTTTCTATGCTGTACTACATACATACAATTTACATACTTGGAATCAACGTGCTACTATTTTGTGGGTACTTATCTGATACATGCTTGAGTCTGCTTTGTGGTTCTTTCTTACAACCATTTAATTCGAGTGTGGAACCGACGGTTAGGTACTGGTAATACTACTGGGTTGACACCCCCACCCTCGTGTTGGTATACTAGTTAGTACCAACAATAGCTAGGTACGGGCTTGGGTGAATATATTCCGACAAGATTCTTTGTGTACGTCATTAGGTTGGTTGTAAAGCTCTTGTCATGTGATTTTTCTTACTTATAACTGTATGCACGGTATTCTGCAACAACTTTATACAGCATCAATTACTTATTTACTTTAAACCTGCGAGCTCACCAACAATTTTGTTGACCATTTTGAGCATATCTTTTCAGGTGATCATGCTAGCTGAGGCTCTAGGTGTGCTGCCTTAGTGGAGACCCTAGGATGAATTTTCGGCTAAATTGGTCTTTTTGAAAACAATTGATGTAACTGTTTCAAACAACATTATACTTTGTAACTTGTTCCCGGGTTGTGGGAATTGCATACAATGTATCATCTATGTTTTGTGATTTATGTATCATGTTTATGCTTATAACTATGTTGTCGTGAATACTGACTAAACCGACACAAATCCCCTTGTTGTCGGGTGTCGTCATGACACGCTTGTCATCATTTTTATTATTGCATCTCTATCGCTTACCATGTGTTATGACGTTTCCCGTCTCGTTACGCCCCCGTGTTTCCGCTCTTAGCGGGGGTGTGACAGACTGGTATCAGAGCCAGGTTATAGAGAATTAGGCAATACGCTTGACCTAGACTATAACCTAGGAACCTTCATGTAGATTGCATGCCAGGGTTGTGTGCATTTTGTATCTCATACGTGTTCCTCATTACTTGTTCGTTTATCTATCTATTTCATGATCTTTTCACCCTATGAGAGAGCCCTTGTGCTCACTCTTTTATGGGATGCTCCTATTAGATCTTCCGTTCCTCTGTGCGCCAAGTTATCATAACCAAATTCGGGTATTGGGACCCGAAGAGATCTTCACAGATCATATACTGCGCTTAACCTTGGGTACTGAGACCGACCCGAGGAGGCTATGTCTGAATCCTTTAAGGATGCGAGATAGGCAACCTCCACCAGACTATACGTGATTACATGCTTGGGCTCTCAATTGACTTGATGGATTATTATGGATATGATGAGAAGGAAAGTCGGATGTCATGTAACCGGATCGGGCATCATTCTTGGTACATCGTGGGTGTGGTGGGAACGCTGCGGGGAACCCTATATATTAACATCACCGGTATACCGAGAATATGCTTGAAATGGGCTGCATGGTGATCTTGACCGACCAGAACATGAACATTGGAACTTGATAAGTGGAATACTTGTGTACTTTAAACCTGCGAGCTCACCAACAATTTTGTTGACCATTTTGAGCATATCTTTTCAGGTGATCATGCTAGCTGAGGCTCTAGGTGTGCTGGCTTAGTGGAGACCCTAGGATGCATTTTTGGGCTAAACTGGTCTTTTTGAAAACAATTGATGTGATTGTTTCAAACAACATTATACTTTGTAACTTGTTCCCGGGTTGTGGGAATTGCATACAATGTATCATCTATGTTTTGTGATTTATGTATCATGTCTATGCTTATGACTATGTTGTCGTGAATACTGACTAAACACGACACAAGTCCCCTTGTTGTCGGGTGTCGTCATGACACGCTTGTCATCATTTTTATTATTGCATCTCTATCGCTTACCATGTGTTATGACGATTCCCGTCTCGTTACGCCCCCGTGTTTCCGCTCTTAACGGGGGTGTGACAAACCTCACCTTCAACTCCTCGAACGCCTGTTCTTGGGCTTGACCCCATATAAACTTTACATCCTTTCGGGTCAACTTGGTCAGTGGAGAAGCGATCTTGGAAAGGTCCTGAATGAACCTTCGATAATACCCCGCCAACCCCAAGAAACTACGAATCTCGGATGGCGTCTTTAGAGGCTTCCATCGCATCACCGCCTCCACCTTAGCAGGGTCTACCATAATCCCCTGGGGATTTATCACGTGACCTAAGAATTGAACTTCACGTAACCAGAACGCGCACTTGGAGAATTTGGTATACAACTTCTCCCTTCTTAAGGTCTCCAACACCTCCCGAATGTGATCGGCATGCTCCTCCTCGCTCTTCGAATAAACCAGAATATCATCAATAAACACAATCACTGATTTATCTAACATTGGCCAACACACTCGATTCATCAAGTCCATAAAAGCAGCTGGCGCATTGGTCAGGCCAAATGACATAACAAGAAATTCATAGTGACCGTAGCGTGTGTGAAAAGCTGTCTTAGGGATATCCTGCTCCTTCACCTTCAGCTTGTGGTAACCAGATCGAAGATCTATCCTCGAAAACCAATTGGTACCTTGGAGCTGATCAAACAGATCATCTATTCTTGGTAGGGGGTATCGGTTCTTCACTGTCAACTTGTTCAGCTCTCGGTAGTCAATTCACGTCCTCATACTACCGTCTTTCTTCCTCACAAACAGGACCGGAGCATCCCAGGGAGAGATACTCGACCTAATGAACCCCTTATCAAGTAGTTCTTGTAACTGCTCCATTACTCTTTCATCTCAGTCGGAGCCAACCGATACGGCGCCTTGGCAACGGGTTGAGCACCGGGTATCATATCAATTTAGAACTCAATCTCGCGATCCGGTGGCACACCGGGTAAGTCTTCTGGGAATACGTTCGGAAAGTCACACACAACTGGTACATCAGATAATTAAGGTGTTGGCGCGTCCATGTCCTTACGTAGGCCAAGTAGGCACTACATCCACGCCTCATGCACTTTCCCGCCACCGCCATCGAAATCACTGTCGGGATCGTCGCGACTCGATCGCCATAAATCGTCACCTTATCCCCGTCAGGTGCTGTCAATCAGATCATTTTCTTGCGACACACAATATTCGCGTCATAGTCCACCATCCAATCCATTCCTCGGACTACATCAAAACTGCCAAAGGTCATAACGAATGGTCTAACAGGAAACTATGACCGTCTAGTTCTATGTCACAACCTTCTATAACCTCAGAAATTCTTGTAGACTTACCCATGGCAGTTTCTACCGCAAGGGCACATCAATTCATCTATTCTTCCTGGGAAACTTAGCACAAAAGACAGCAGAAATGAAACTCCTACTAGCACCAGAATCAAACAACACAGATGCAAGAGTTTGGTTTACTAGAAACATACCTGACACCATGTCAGGGTCTGTCTTAGCCTCCTCTCGAGTCATCGTGAAAGCTCGGGCGCTTGCCTTCTGTCCTTCTCCTCCGGCCTTCTTCGCCCCTGAACTCTCAGCCCTAGGCTTCTTACAATCCTTTTCACGTGGCCTTCCATGCCACAGTTAAAACACCGGACCATACGACAATCCTTGGCTATATCCCCGGCTTCCCACGTTTGAAGCATACATTCAACCCCAGCCGCCTGCATTCCCCGCTATGTTCTCTCTCACACCTATCACACTTCCTTATAGCCGCACCCGATGCGACCACACAGCGGTCGTCCACTCGTGCTTTCTTGTTACCCGTCGAAGCATTACCCCGACCAAACCTTTTCCCCTGCCATCTACGATCACCACCACTCTTCTTTCCACCTTCATTCACCACCACCGTCCTTTCATCATACAGTCTCCCTGCCAAATCCACTGCCGACCTAAACGTGCTCGGCCGGGCAGCGATCATGTGCCTGCGAATATCCGCTGGCAAACCCTGAATGTACCTCTTAATTTTTCGAGACAGAGGTGTCACTTGATCCGGCACCAGACGTGCCATCTCGTTGAAATTCGTGGTGTATTGCTGGTGCGTCATAGTTCCCGCCTCCAATTGTAGAAACTCCCTTTCGATCTTGTCCATTTCCCGATGAGGACAAAACTCTTTAATCACCAACTTTTTCAGTTCAGACCATCTCATCCTCCCGATGTCCCTGCTACCCTCGGCTTGGACAATGTTGTCCTACCAGCACAAGGCTGAATCCACAAAAGAGTGGGTAGTGAACTTCACCTTTTGGTCTTCCCGGCACTCGCTGATATCAAGGACCGCCTCCATTTCCCTCACCCACCGGTGAGCAGCTGTAGTAGTTCCGTTTCCATCAAAATTAGGGGCTTTCATCCCATAAACGCCCCATAGTTACAGCCTCTAGTCGCCTCCGGCGCAGGCTCCTCTTCTTCCTCCTCATCATCAGAGAGAACCGTTTCCAGTTCTGGTTGTTCTCGTCCCCCCGGGGACCTATTCCTCTCCTTCCTTTCCCCATCCCTTACTTCCTTGATCACTTCGGTCACCACAGACGGTAGAATTGTCTGCATGACCTGGTGAACCTCTTCTACCACAGGCTCCTTTACCGGGCTCTTAGATTAGCGCTCTCATCGCCTCCCTCCGGATGAGGGTCTCTGGTTCTTCATGAACCACTTTCTTGACTCTGGGTCTCCCTCTCTTGGGTCGCGGAGCAGCACCGTGACCTCCACCACGAGAGGCTTTCGAAGATCTACCGCTAGCCATCTTCTAACACACTGTAAGATTCAAACACTAACGCGGTCATTCAAAGTAACACTTAGTTTATGTCAAGTATAGTAAGTCCCTAATTACAGTGGCCAGTTGTGATTAGCCACTTACTTTACTCTTCATACCCCAAGCATTTCATATCCTGACTTAATCAGTATCTAAATCTACATACAACACATAACCACATACCATCCTGTGACATTCGTCATTTTCGACTAGCTTTGTATTTGTTATCCTCTATTGTAAACCCGACTCGTTTTGGTCTTCGGATCTTTGAATATTAATAAAATGATGGATTTTATGTTGTAATCATGTTTCATACTTGTCGTGGCATGACCCACAGTTCGTTTCAGCAAAATCAGTTTTTTTAATGTTTTCGGTTCGTTTAAGGTCCGGACTTGTATTTTAACCATCCAAACCAACCAAGACCTAACCCATAACTAATCTAGAACCCTCCAAACATGTAGATACCTAGTCCTAATTTATTTAAATTAAAATTTATTTTAAATAAAACAATCAAAGTGCACCCTTTTACCTACCGGACAAACGCATTACCCATTTCCTCAAACCCTAATCTTTCCTTATAAATACCATTCATTCTCAATCATTTCACCTGCACATTTTCATCTTCTTCTCCCAAAATTTTTGATCTTGTAAGTTGTTCTAGCTAGTTTTGCTTAAGTTTGACTTTAAAAAAGTCAACGAAACCGAATCTTGCATTTCAAATCATTTCGGGTATGTAATTTTGGTTATATTCAGTTTTTCTAAGTTATTTTATGTCCACAAACCATTTTCATCTTTATTTAAGTCTTGTGGGCATTTTAACTCATATTTATGCATTTTAGACCCGTTTGGGACATTTTCGGGAAGTTTACTCGATTAACTTTCTTGTTTGAGTTTAGATCTGGAAGTGTTACCTTATTTTTAGTTCAATGGTTTTGGACATGTGGTAACCATCCTCGGGTTCATACCGAGTCAAAGACCGAACCAAACCGAACGCTCGTTTAAGCACTTTAAATAACTTTTAAGTGACCATGTTACATCAAACACTTTAGATCTGAGTTTTTTCTTGATATTTTAGTTATTATATGGTTGATATGGAGGTGTAGAACAAATCTTGGCTTGAACCCAAGTTTCGGGTAAAAACCTAGTAAAACCGAACACCCGTTTAACGAGTTAGTCAATGTTCAAACCACCAAAAGTTCAACCTATCTTTTTAGTTTGTTTTACTTTATATTACTCATATTACTTAAGATTTTGGAAGTTCTAGAACAAATATTAGCTCAAACCAAGTTTCGGGTAAAAATAAACCCGAGTAAAAGAACTTATCGTCTTAACGAGCTAGTCACCGTTCAAAACGCCAAAAGAAAATTCTTTCCTAACTTTTTTAACTTATGTTTCACTTTATGTTATTTGTATTAATAATATTATGGTATGACGGAACCAAACTTGGTTTTATACTAAGATCGGGTTTAAGCGAATTTCTTTATTAATTAAAGTCTCAAACTCGGGTTTAAGAGAGTGTAAGTCGGACCTTGATGCTTATATTAATGGGGTCGTGCATACTAGCACTAAACCAACTCCAATATGTAAAACTTAACAATGGTTGAGTAAAACTAAACATCAAGGACCCGTTTTCTTGTAAAACTCATTCTATACTTAGGTTATTTAAACACACTTTGTAAAATATAACTAAAACTCCCGAAAACCCAAGCCTTATTTTATGAACTTTTATACCATTTATATTTCATCTTCAAGACTCAATACTTAAGATCTTTCAATCTAGGACACGCACGTTAAAACCGTCGGACTCGCTTACTTGAGGATTTTATTCAAAATTTATTCATCAACGTCATTTTATTCCATGTGAGTAATTTCATCCCCGTTTTCTCTTCTATACTTTGGGGGTAGCAAGCATAATTACTCCACCAAAAAATGATTTAATCTAAATCCTCAACCCACAATCTCTAGGTTAGTGTTGCTTAGAATAATTTTCCAATTGTATGTTATGTACCTCATATGATTGATTGCTACATGTTTATTTCTTTTGATCGTTTAGCCTCATCCCATCCTCAATAAGTATGATCATACGCTCCTCCTTGTAATATGGTAGTTTTATCAATTAGAAAGGAGCCTCATTTATTTATGATTGATATACCTCAATTGTTACTTTTATTTACGGCTTCACATATTTGAGTTGTGGATTTTTGCCTCATATTATATTTATAAGTCATAGAATTGCTCACCAACATGTATGTTGACAAAACATTTTTTTATGCAACGCTACAGGTTTGATTATCGGTTGATTGAAGATTTAAAGACGTTACTTTATTTGGACCGTTAGGTTATTAGTTAAGAACTATTTATTTTCTTGTATATGTAAGAACATGTTATGAAATGAATGAGTTGATTAAATATTGTCACTTTAATAGTGTCATGTGCATTTGAACAATCTTAGTTGCGCCCCGGCATGTTCCGCCGCTTTAGTCGGGGTGTGAACAATGCGCACATAAACTGGTTAACATTACGAAAATACCTAATGGCACACAGCTACTCAAATTGGTATCCCATTCCCATTCCGTCCCATACTTAGTTTAAGTTTAGGTTTTATTTAAAATTTACCCATTTCACTTAAACTTTGGCTCTGATACCAACTTGTAAGGCCCCGTTCCCAGACCTCACTCAGTTGGTCATTCATTGCACATAAAACATATAATTACATTAAACTTTCATAAAGCATCACAGCGGAACATTAAAATAACTTTTTCATTATAGATGCTTTTGCAAAATAATACAACATTCATAATACAATTTAGTTTGTTCGTATTACAATGCAAAAACATTAACAAAAGAATGCCATCCAAAAGAGCTGAGTAGCCGCCTCATGCCATCCCCAGCAACGTTTACCTGCCAACTGAAAATGTATAAAAGTCAGCGTTGCTCAGTGAGTTCTATTTTTATAAATAAAACATACTTTTCTTACAAAAACCGCTCTTTACGATCTTTCAAAATCATACTATACTTTTCATTCATCCGTGATCATACGTCATATGTACATACAGATAATATCATCATTATTCTCTTTATTCTTTCATGCTTTACTTTCCTTTCTGACAACCATAAACCCTTCCCTTCTGTATATGGTACCGGACCTAGGCCTATCATAGACCTTCTATAACGGTGTATCACACCTCGCGGTCCCAGTACCTAGGGTAAGATTTAGGTTTACTATGCAATACCTTCTGTTCGTGGTTCCGGACCTAGGTCTCTCATAGACCTTCTATAACGGTGCATCGCACCTCGTGGTCAGAGTACCTAAGGTATGATTTAAGTTTACTATGCAATACCTTTCTGTTTGTGGTTCTAGACCTAGGCATATCATAGACCTTCTATAACGGTGCATCGCACCTCGTGGTCACAGTACCTAAGGTATGATTTAAGTTTACCATTGCCATATGCAATACCTTTCTATTTGTGGTTCTGGATCTAGGCCTATCATAGACCTTCTATAACAGTGCATCACACCTCGTGGTCACATTACCTAAGGTATGCAGCAATAGTTCTATGCAAATGGTCAATCACAAAGAAAGACCCCAATGTCCATGCCATGCTTACAAGACTATCTCTACTTTCATTACTCAATAATGTATGCATTTTACTTCATGTCCCTCTTTCGTTATCTTTCATTTTACGTTACATAATACTTTCATTACATTCATTTACATAACACGTAAAGCCACGGGAAAGATAAACATACATCATCATAAGGAACATAGCATATCATTCATACATCATCATGCAGGGCATGATACATACATAACATACATCATGTATAACCATGCAACATCATCATCATCATCATCATCATACATAAGCATCAATCACAATACATAACATGCCCATCATACCATCTATGACCCCAAAAATCAACTTATATAGTCCTCCGGGAATCTCCCAAGTCAAAGCCTACTTTACACATTTTCCCCAAAAATCAGAAAATATCCTAAGTCCTTAGGCACATGGGCACTATGCAGGCGCATGGACACTATGCAGGCGCATGGGGAACACTTAGGCGTATGGGCAACTTTCAGGCGCATGGGGAACACTTAGGCGCATGGACAACTTTCAGACGCATGGGCACTATGCAGGCGCATGGGGAACACTTAGGCGCATGGGCACTATGCAAGCGCATGGGGAACACTTAGGCGCATGGGCACTATGCAGGCGCATGGGTGCTTAGACGCATGGGGAATCATGGACGTCTGGACACTTAGTCAATTCCAGCCCAATTCTAGGTGCATGGGTACTATTCAGACGTATGAGCACTTAGGCGCATGAGCCACTTGGTCGCATGAGCCACTTGGGCGCATGGGCCACTGTTCAGGCACATGGGCTGTACTTATACATTTCTAAGGCAATCTTAGGCGCATGGGTTGTACTTATACATTTCTAAGGCAATCTTAGGCGCATGGGCTACTGTTTAGGCGCATGGATTACACTTAAAACCTTCTAAGGCATTCTCAGGCGTATGTGCCTCACCCAGACGCATGAGCTTTCTGTAAATTATGATTCTAGGATGTTTTCAACCCCAATCCTCAAACTCATCTGTCCTAAGCTTAATATAGCTATTCTAAGCATGAATAACCTAAAAGCATTCAAGAATCAACATACAACATGCACAATGCACACGGGTAAACATACATGAACTTGTAAAATCATTTTAATACATTTTCAGCCCCAAAGATCATTTAAAACAAGTAAAAACCGGGGTCTAGAACTCACCTGGTGCAACTTGGGTATTTCTTCCTTTCTAACCCGCTTGCAATGAGTTCAAACACCTAAAAACAACACCAAACACACACACCCGAGCACATACACAAACACATAAGCACATATGCATATAACCGGAATAAAACCCATCATAAACACATAAAAACCACGAATTCTTATCTTGAATTCGTTCACTTCTTCTTCTTTTTCTTCAGCCGAGAGTTTCCTCTGCTCTCTCTCTCTCTAAAACCGAAGAAATGGTGATGTGAAATGAGGGTGGGCGGCCATGCCCACCTTTACACCAACTTTTACAAAATTTTGTCCTTTTGGACACTTTTAGTCCCTCCACTTAGGCTTAATTACCCTTCTTTCTTTTATTCTTCACATCTTGTCTTTTAAAAATAACCAGGTGTTACAGATAGGCCTAGGTCCGGTACCATGAACAGAAGGGAAGGGTTTATGGTTGTTTAAAAGAAGAAGTAAAGCATGAAAGATTAAAGAAGATAATGATGATATTATCTGTATGTACGTATGACGTATGATCACGGATAAATGAAAAGTATAGTATGATTTTGAAAGAAAGTAAAGAACGGTTTTCGTAAGAAAAGTATGTTTTATTTATAAAACTAGAACTCACTCAGCAACGCTGACTTTTATACATTTTCAGTTGGCAGGTAAACGTTGCTGAGGATGGCACGAGGCGGCTACTCAGCTCTTTTGGATCATTCTTTTGTTACTGTTTTTGCATTGTAATGCGAACGAATGATATTCTGAAATGAATGCTTGTATTAACTTGCAAAAACATTTGTAATTATATGAAAAGTTATATTTTATTTATGTTTCTGCTGCAATGTTTTCGTAAGACAAATGTATTTATAATGTTTTAAGTGCAATGAATGCCCAACTGTGAGGCCTCCGGGAACGGGGCCTTACATATTATAATCATTTTAAAGATAAAATACGCATTATATGGTGTAAATTTTATTAAA
>CM046451.1:12147087-12254587 GCA_025506515.1 Flaveria trinervia
AACTTCTCTTTTTTAAACAAAAAGAAATAATGGTTCAAAATAGTTTTAGTTTACTTTTAATTTAAAAAGAAACACATGTCACCTCCAAGGCTCTAGCATGAATGTGAACCCAAATTTATTTTAATCTCATTTATAAAAATTTTCAAGTCCGGTGCTTTTTCTCTTTTTCTCTGGACTCCAAACCTGTATTTTGAGTTTTTGACAATTCACAATCAACTTATAGTAGTTAATTATTTTTTATAAAATTCCTCATGTCCTCTTTGTAAAATCCACCACATTACCGTCGCTACATTTCGTCATCATCGTCCACCATATTAATTTGGTGGTGCGATGGGTGTAATAGTGGGCGGTGGTGTGATGATGGTGCGATAGGTGTACCGGTGGGCGGTGGTGCGACGGTGGTGAGTGGTGTGATGTACAGGTGGGCGGTGTAGTGATGGCGGTGGCAGAGAAAAGAAAGAAGAGAAGGCTGACAGGAGTTATACACTATGCATTAAAGGAGGTACTGTTAGCTACAGTACCTCTCCTCACAGACCGACATTCATGTTTAATATATATATATATATATATATATATATATATATATTATATATATATATTATATATATATATATATATATATATATATATATATTATATATATATATATATATATATATATATATATATATATATAATATATATATATATATATATATATATATATATATATATATATATATATATATATATAAAATTTTGCCTCCACATATAACCTAACAAGGTCATCATCATTCTAATCTGAGACAACCATTAGAAAGCTACCAAAGAAAGTGTTATGATATCTACACGGTACTTATGAATATAAACGAACAAATAGCCTAGACATTGTTGGCTATTATGACTCAAACTTTGCAAAATATTAAGAGGGTAAGAAACGAAAATCAAGATACATTTTCATTGTAGTAGAGGGCTTATATGTTGGAGGATTCATAAGCAAAAATTAGTGAAAATGCAACCATGATGGCTGAATATATGTTACTTGCCAAAGAATGCAACTAAAAAATTTATTTCGTGGACTCAAAGTATTAAACTTCATCCCAGGTAAGTTTTATTGTATGAACAACGTATTCATTGGGGGTTATATTATAACTCAACACAAAGTATCTTTATGATAAGAAAGAATAAAACACAAAAAGTATAAACATCGAGTATATTAATACATCAAAACACAACAGTCTAAATAGAGTATATTAATACATCAAAACACAACGGTATAAATAAAGTATATTAATACATCAAAACAAAACATTCAGCTACATAAGAACTTGTGAAATTACGTTTTTCTCTGTTAATAACTTGTGAAATTACGTTTTTTCATATTAAATTATAGACATTCGCTCCTTGATCCTTATACAACTAATTTAGTTAGTGAAATTACGTTTTTCCCTATTAAAAGAATTAGTTTCTTTTTCCTTAAACGATGTTGGGAGAATTAGTTATATTCTAGTCTCCACTTTTTACTATGGATGTTAGCATGTGACTAATTTTGTTTGGATATTGATATGCAATTGGTACTCCAAAACAACACATTCAACTACATAATAACTAGACCAATATATATTAAAGTTCACACTAACATTTCCAACCTTAAAATCGAAAAACATAAAACGACAAACCTTTTAACCATGAATCATCAATCTAATGGTTCAGATGTCACACGTTTGAAAATACATTGTTATAGAAACCAACAACCTTAAACTAGAGCTTACTGAAGTCTAGCTAGCTCTTTATTCCTTTGGTTGTTTCTTGATAATCACAACTGCCTTTTTTGAGCACTGGATTTACTTTTGGCCCCCGGCCCCCCTATAGTTTTGTTTAAGTTCTGCAACTACATAGTTTTGTACACACAACCATTGACCCACAAAGATGGATGTGCAATTGATATTGGGGTTTATCAGCAAAAACATATTCAAACTCATCTTAAACTTCTTGCTAACAGTTATGCAATCATCCCCAAATTTCGCACCAACAACTTGGTCACAAATAACTTTTGATTGGAAGCCATCTGTATGTTCACCATTCCATTAATAAACCAAACCAAAGATATACTATGTCAATATTGGTTACATTGATTAATTAAAAAAGTCTTATTTTAAATAACTTACCGGTTAAAGTGGTTCTGCTTTCTGCAAATGTCACAAGCATTAGGCAAAGTGAAAGTATAGTGATCATTTTCACAAACATGAAAGGTTTCGTGGCCATGATCTCAAGCTATTTCTTGAATTTTTGTTAGTGATGACTAATGTGAGTTAGGTGATGATATGAGTACTAATTTTGTTGTTAGTATTTATAGTGAATGATTTGGACGAATTATTCATGTCATTGACTCATTCCTTAGATTGACTAGCCGGCCATTGTTGTGTAGCTTATGTTTTTTAGTTTAAAATAGAAGTGTTTGTATATGGGTCCTACTATTAGGACACCCACTAATTTTTACTCGAAAGCATGAAATTGTAAATATAAGATTGTTATGTACTAAAACATAGTTAGATTTAAGAAAATGGATCATGATGTACATTGAAAAGAAGATGCTTTTATATAGTAAGTAATTGTTCATTATAATTGTGTTTATCTTCATAAATATTGATATTTTAAAAATGTTTGTTTAAAAATATGATGTTTAAAGTGTTTTAATTTTAATAACAATTAGCTAGAAACTAAGTATAATTTTAATAAAATTAATTCTAGTTAAATTATTTTAATGAAACATTTTATTCATTTTTAGGAAAAAAAGTTACTTAAATTAACATATTATCTTTATATACTAATTGTGATTTTTGTTGTAGTAAGAAAATGTGTTTAAATCCTATGTTGAGCCTAGGTGGAAATACTAAAAAAAATATGTGACTTATAGAGATTTTGATTATTTTATTAGTATAAGTTATAGAAAAATTGGATTTTAATAATCTAAAATATTGACTACTAACCAATATTAATCACAACGAACAATTTGACCAATATTAATCTCAACTTCTGATTGTATTGCCAATAACAGTCTCGATCTAACTTTCTTTTAACTGTGTTAGTCTTTTTCAACGTGATAAGTGACGTTACTCGTGATGTGGCAATTGACATGACGTATTACATAAAAATATAAATATATCACTCAATTTTTATGTCTCTTTGTCTTCAAGAAACGTTACGTTGAATAAATTCAGAAAACGATATTTTATTAAAAAAAGTTGATTAATATATATATAATTTTAGTTATAACTATGTTATATGTCAAAGATCCATGTCAAGTGATACGCCTTAAAAACTAACGTAGTTAACAAAACTGGGACTGTTATTAGTAACATACTCGAAAGTTAAGATTAATAATGGTCAAATTGTTAGTTGTGGTTAATGTTGATCAATAATTAATAGTTTGAATTATTAAAATCTGATTTTTATAAGACATGATAGTTAGATTGTGTGGTTTAGTTTTGCCTTGCAAAAAATACATAAATAAACAAATGGTACTCAATTGTAATATTGTAGTCTATATATAATCTCATTGTAACCACATACTAACACAATTAATTACAATCATCTCTACGGCCATTTAACTTATATCACCATTCTTATTTGTTCACCCGTATTTACTATTCATTCTTGATATGGGTTTGTGTTAAAATTAACATCATTAATTCATTGAATATATCTTTTTATTACTTTCATATGATTATGACATAACACTAAACTAACATATGACCAACTTATTTTCAAATTTATAGTCGATCGACTAACCAAGTGATTAAAGGATGTTAGAAAATATTATTATAACCTTGTGACTATCTATAAGTTTGTTTGATTATCATGTTTCATGCATTGATAACCAATAAGCACTTATAATAAGTTAAAACAACTATCAATAATTAATAAATACACTTTGATAAATACGTTTTCATCGCTCCATGGTAATCTTTTAATAAACAATGCTACCTCTATTTATATCTGTACATATGGAGGTCTATTTACACCAACTCTTGTTAATGTCAAATTGAAATATCACTCACGCACTTTTTTCCCTTTATGTAAAACATACTCTATCTATCATAACTTAAACCATTTAAGAAGATTAGATACTATAGTCATGACATCATTATCAAGTAACAAAACATATATTTCAATCAGTAAGTTCTCTAATTGTGTTCTTAAATCTTCTCCAGATGTTAAAATTAACCGACATTTAATTCGCTCTAGATCTTGGTATAAGCAAAATACTTATACAACTGATTCGGTTAGGAAAATTATGTTGTCAAAATGTGATCAGGAATTGAATGACCACAAAGAACACATTCAGCTACATCACTAGGGCAAGATAACTAGAGAAGGATTTAATAAGGTTGACACAAACATTTTAAACCTTGAACATCATACAGCATAGAACAACAAAGATTCTAAACATTAATCATTAATCTAATGGTTCAGATGTCACACATTCAGAAATACAAATTGTTATAGAAACCAACAAACTTATTCTTTCAATTGTTACTTGATAATCGCAGTTGTGTATTTTGGGGTAGATCAATTAGTGGCGGTTCCAGCGACACACAACCATTGACCCACAAAGATGTGATTGCAATTGATGTTGGGTTTTATCGCCAAAAACAGATCCAAACTCATCTTAAACTTCTTGCTAACTATCGTGCAATCGTCCCCATATTTTGTACAGACAACTTGGTCACAAACAACCTTTTATTGGAAGCCATCTGTATGTTCAAAATATATATTCCATTCATCAAGTGAAACAACGTTGTAGACATATAGTTTGTCAACGATTACATTGATCAAATAATAAAGTTTTTGTTTTCAAACGACCTACCAGTTAGGATGTTCTGCTTTCTGTGACGACGAGCATCAGGCAAAGAGAAAGAATGGTGGCCATTTTCACAAACATGGAAGCTTTCATTGCCATGATCTCCACCTATTTCTTGCTTTTTATTGGTGATGATTCAGTTCTGAGTTAACTAATCATATGAGTACTTGCGTTGGTATTTATAGCAAATGATTTGGATAAATTATTCATGTCATTGACTCATTCCTTAGATGAGTGTAGCCGGCCATTGATGTGTAGCTTATGTTTTTTATTTTTTACTCTTTTATTTTTTGGTTTTAAATAGAAGTATTTGTATATTTGAAAATATCAATATGCGAATCTTTGTTATGCATCTACTTTTGCTCAGGTTGAAGCTTTTGGGAGTGATAGTAAAGAAAAAAACAAACCATTAATAATTGTTACAAATAATCATCTTTGAGTATTGATTGTATACCCATGTGTCCCTAATATTAGAGTAAGATTGGTTCCTTTGATATGATTATATTGCAATATTAGTTCTAACTTTTAGGAAACTATATTATTGGTCCTAACTATTTGTCAAATCATAATAAGATTGATCTTTAACATTAACTTCTATTAAGTGGAGGTGAAAAGACTAAATACCCTTGAAATAAAAATCGAAATACATATAATATATGTGGGATCCACTTTTTATAATATATATACACACACTAATATATAAGATTTTAGTGTATATATATGCCGACCACTGTGTCTTCTTTACCCACACCAAGTCATCACCACTAGATGTGCACAAACCGGGTATTGGGCCGGACCCGAAACCGGGTACGGGCCGGCCGGTTTTGTTTGGGACCCGGGTATTGATGAACCCGGGTTCGGGTACGGGTCGGATTGGTCACCCTTAAAACCCTACCCGGCCTACCTGTTTAGGGTCGGGTCCAAAATCGGGTACACCCGGTTTTTTTATATTTTTTTATTATTACAATTATTATTATTATTATTGTCATTATTATTATTATTATTATTATTATAACAACATTAAAAAACATCTATAACTCATTAACTTATTACTTATTTATTAAAATAACTTAAAAAATACATTAACGAATGAATAAAAAATAATATAAAATTTTTATTTAACTAATCGACTATTTTCTTCGAGAGGCTTTATCAAATGCTAATTCTTCGTCGGATATACCAGAAGATACTCCTTCTTCTACCTCTTCATCGTGTACTTTAGATTCGATTGCAATTTCGTCTTCAAGATTTGTTTTGTCTTGTATACGATCCATTGCGTCTAAGTGGTCTTTTAAACAAATGCACATCTCCACCGCTTCCGGAGTTAATCTTGTTCTCCGTAATGATATTACCCTGCCACTAAGAGAAAACGCAGACTCCGAAGCTACCTTAGAAGCTTGGACGCTTAGTAAATCACGGGTCATAGCGGAAAGAATTGGAAATTGGGATTTTTTTCCTTTCCACCAAGCCAAAATATCAAATGCATGATAATCTTGAGTACTCATAGTTGAAATAAAATTCGTCGTACTATATATACCAAGTTAGCTTGTTGGGGCGTTACCCCTTTGACGTTTAGCCGTCACATCCCGAATAACATTCAACATAATCATAACGGGGTCTTTAAACGAGGTACTAGCACTTGAGGTTGATTCCCTTGGCGTAGTTATATTTACGTTAGGCCCATATTTATTTAAATAAAAAGTATAAATAATTTTCAAACTTTTATTAAAAACTTCTTTTGCCTCAGTTGAAAATTTGAGGTTTTCGTCATGTATATCCAAATTGTCATTTATCTCGTCTATTAAACATTCTACCCCCGCAACATTTAAAAAAGGATTTAAAGCAGTGACACAAGTAAAAATGGGTGGTAACTCAAGAAAATATTTTTTAAACTTGTCTTTCATTGGTTCTATCATTTCTTTAAACATACTATTTTTATTTTGAAAATTTTTAAAATTCAAAGCCATGAAATATAATTCTTGAAGCACCGAATAACTAGTGGGATAATAAACTCCCGATAATTTTATAGTTGAGTTTTTAAACACCTCAAGAAATTCGGATAAATGTTCAATATTTTTCCAACCCCAATCCGGAAACAAGTCGGCTTCGCAATTATCCGAAAGACTATTATGAAAAGCTTTTAAAGTGCCTTTTTGTTTTAAAGCACAATCAAACATATGACAAGTCGAATTCCACCTAGTAGTTACATCCCAATTAGGCCCTAAAAATTTAGATTCTGTATCTTTACAAAGTTGTTTATAATCTTGATATCTTTTTCTACTTTTTATAAAAACATCATGTAATATAAATCGAAAAGCTTTTATAAAGCTATCAACAAATGGTACGGATAGACCATCTTGTACTACTAAATTAATAATATGTGCAACACAACGTCTATAAAAAATCACCGTTTACAATCAGAAGATATTTAAATTTTAATTTTTCAACCGCGATTGTGTTGTTGGAAGCGTTATCAAATGCCATTGAAAATATTTTATTTTGTAAATTAAAAGTAGTTATTACATTATCCAAAAAGTAAAATAAGAACTCTTCGGTGTGTGGATACGGAAATAGATAAAATGCAATCGTACGTTTCATCATTTGCCATGAACTGGGAACTACCCAATGAGCAGTGACGCAAAGGTACGATTCCGGCAAACCGTGTGGCGCCGACCAAACGTCACTAGTTAAGTTTACACCGGTATTTATATTTTCAAATAATACAATTAAATCATTTTTTGCTTGTTTCCATAATTTTAAACAATAACGTCTAAGAGTAGTACGACTTACGTGAGTGTAACGAGGTTGAAGCGTCTCTCGAATTAAGTTGGTTAACCGAGGGTTGTCGAAGTGATTGAAATGCAAAGCTTGTTGAATCACGAACTTTGCCATTCGATCTCGAACCTCATTAACGTTGTAATTAAAGATTCCACCGTCTCCACTCAATTGTGTTTGTTGCGAATCCGGATTATTTTTCAACGACTTACAAAACTTCTTGCTAATGTGTTTGTTTAAAGTCGTGTTAAAATCTTTAGCAAGTAAAGCTCCACAAAACTTGCAACGAGCCTTTACAGATCCGTCACTCAACTCAACCATATCCCAATTGCACCAAACATCCATGTTACGATTGTGTGGAAGAACACGAACGACGGTTGGAGAGTTCGACGAACCTTGACCAACGGAAGATTGAGAGTGAGCCATATTGAGATTTGAGAATAAACGAGAGTAAACAAGAGTAAACGAGAGTATTGTTTGCGTTTTTTGCGTATGTTTTTTTGTGTTTGAAGCTTGGGTACCTTACCATATCAACCCACACCTATTTATACTTATTTTAGAGGCAAAAACAATAAAAAAACGGTCAAATTTGGTCCCCAACGGCTATATAGCCGTTAAAAACGGCTACTTAAAAAAAACGGTCGAAACTGGGTCCAACCCGGGTTCAACCAGTTCGGGTCCGGTTCCAGGTCGGGTACGGTTCTTATAAATTCCAAAAACCCCAAACCGGGTACAACCCACCGGTTTTTTCCGGGTACGAACCGGGTACACCCGGTATCGAGTTGTACCCGGACCCGGGTCCGGTTCGGGTATGCCGGGTCGGGTATGGACCCAGTTATTTTGTTCACCTCTAATCACCACCACCACATTTCAACCCGGTCCCGCCCAATAGCATATCTAGCTCAAGTCAAAATAGAGTTTTGAGCTTCCCAAAATAATAGGGCCTCAAAATTGTTAAAAAAATTATATATGTATGCAATATATGAGGACTGGGCAAAATTTGAGCTTTAAATTCAACTACACCGGTCACCAAAGTTCAAAACCATGTTTGGTGTTCACACTACAACTTGCATTCTTTTCAACCACCCAAAATGACCGCCTCTTTCATCAAGAAAATCAAAGGTCGAAGTCGATCAAGACATCTCTCTAATTTCTCGGTAATCATCAAACATTCAAGCATGAATGCGAGAGTGCGATGCTTACAACTTGCAATATCAACACGGTATTGTTTGATTGGATAAATACTAACTACGAGGGGGCGTTGATTATAACTTTTTTGAATCTGATTCAAAGTATAATCCTCAGAAAAAGTGTTGTGGTTGTATTATTTAGTGACTGTGAATCTATGATTGAGCAAAGAAAGGGTTGCCCGCTGCAATTAGATTTTTGTTGTGTGATTTGAGCGATCGGCAAATAATGACTTGGGCCAAGGGGCATAAGGGCTATAAACGACCAGGACTAGGGGGCGTAAGTGTTGCAAATGATCAGGTCAGTGTTTATGAGTTTAGTGATTTACATATTTGTTTCATTGTTTTTGAATTTTTTAACAGATTAGGATATGATTTGGTTAGTGTTTATGTTTTAGTTTGAATCTAGGCTACCGAATTTGCTACGTGAATCTTAATATATTTGATTATCTCATTGATTGAATCTAATTAATTTGATTACTTCAATTGTTTGTTTTTTAATCAGATTTAGTGTACAGTGCATACTATAACTAGGAATTAGAACCTTGTTGCTTAGAACTTTTAATAATGTTAACCGAATCCGTAAGTTTGAATCTGGTATGTCAAAAAGAAATAAAAAGAGTAGTTTACAAGAATTTGAATAAAAAAGCTAGAAAAATAAACTTAATGTAAATATTTTATATAAATACACGCACTATAAATAACTTAAAAATAATTTTACTCCGCCAATTGTAAACTTTTTAGTTATTGTGAGCCTCAATGTCGGATAAAGAAGGAGGGTTTATATCATTATTAAGGGGTCTAATTATTGTTCGCTTTGGGAGTTCAAAAACGTAAAACCGGCCCTGATTCCGACCACCACCATTGTGTCATCGCCGCCACCATAATCTGACCACCACTACCATGTCATCATTAACACCACAATTCGACCACTGCCACCGTGTCATCACCACCACCATTTTCCGACCACCACCATCGTGTCATCACCACCACTAGCCATGCACAAACCGGGTTTTGGGTCGGACCTATAATCAGGTTCAAACCGGGTTCGGTCCAGCCGGTTTTTTGTGTATCCGGGTATTGATGAACCCGGGTACGAACCCGGGTCGGGTTGGAGCCCCATAAAACCCTACCCGGCCTACCCGGTTAGAGTCAGATCCGGTCCGGTTCGGGTCCAGAACTGGATACAACCGGGTTTTGATTTTTTTTCTTTTTCTAATTATTATTATTATTATTATTACTATTATTAAATTTATTATTACAATTATTATTATTATTATTATTATTATTATTATTATTATTACTATTATATTATTATTACTATAATTATTACTATTATTATTATTATTGTTGTTGTTGTTGTTATTATTATTATTATTATAACAACATTATAAAACATCTATAACTTATTATTTATTATTTATTTATTAAAACAACTTAAAAATACATTAACAAATCAATAAAAATTAATATAAAACTTTTATTTAACTAATCATCTATTTTCTATGAGAGCTTTATCAAATGCTAATTCTTCGTCGGATATACCAGAAGATACTCTTTCTACATCTTCATCGTGTACTTTAGATTCGATTGCAATTCCGTCTTCAAGATTTGTTTTGTCTTGTATACGATCCATCGCGTCTAAGTGGTCCTTTAAATAAATGCACATCTCCACCGCTTTCGGAGTTAATCTTGGACGCTTAGTAAATCACGAGCCATAGCGGAAAGAATTGGAAATTGAGATTCATTTCCTTTCCACCAAGCCAAAATATCAAATGCATGATAATCTTAAGTACTCATAGTTGAAATAAAATTCTTCGTACTATATATACCAAGTTCGCTTGTTGGGGCGTTATCTCTTTGTCGTTTAGCCGTCACATCCCGAACAACATTCAACATAGTCATAACGGGGTCTTTAAACGATGTACTAGCACTTGAGGTTGATTCTCTTGGCGTAGTTATATTTACGGTAGGCTCATATTATTTAAATAAAAATTATAAATAATTTTCAAACTTTTATTAAAAACTTCTTTTGCCTCGGTTGAAAATTTGGGGTTTTCGTCATGTATATCCAAATTGTCATTTATCTCGTCTATTAAATATTCTACCCCCGCAACATTTGAAAAATGATTTAAAACAGCGGCACAACTAAAAACGGGTGGTAACTCAAGAAAATATTTTTTAAACTTGACTTTCATTGGTTCTATTATTTCTCCAAACATATTATTTTTATTTTGAAAATTTTTAAAATTCAAAGCCATGAAATATAATTCTTGAAGCACCGAATAACTAGTGGGATAATAAACTTCCGATAATTTTGTAGTTGAGGTTTTAAACACCTCAAGAAATTTGGATAAATGTTCAATATTTTTCCAACCCAAATCCAGAAACAGGTTGGCTTCGCAATTATCCGAAAGACTATTATGAAGCGTCTCTCGAATTAAGTTGGTTAACCGAGGGTTGTCGAAGCGATTGAAAGGCAAAGCTTCTTGAATCACGAACTTTGCCATTCGATCTCGAACCTCATTAACGTTGTAATTAAAGATTCCACCGTCTCCACTAAATTGTGTTTGTTGCGAATCCGGATTATTAACGACTTAGAAAACTTCTTGCTAATGTGTTTATTTAAAGTCGTGTTAGAATCTTTAGCAAGCAAAGCTCCACAAAACTTACAACGAGCCTTTACAGATCCGTCACTCAACTCAACCATATCCCAATTGCACCAAACATCTATGTTAAGATTGTGTGCAAAAACACGAATGACTGTTGGAGAGTTCGATGAACCTTGACCAACGGAAGATTAAGAGTGAGCCATATTGAGATTTGAGAGTAAACGAGAGTATTGTTTGCGTTTTTTGCATATGTTTTTTTGTGTTTGAAGCTTGAGTACCTTACCATATCAACCCACACCTATTTATACTTATTTTAGGGGCAAAAACAACAAAAAACGATCAAAAATGGTCCCTAACGGCTATATAGCCGTTAAAACGGCTAGTTTTAAATAAAAAACGGTCGAAACCGGGTTGTACCCGGGTTCAATCGGGTCGGGTCGGGTCCGGGAAAATCCATAAAACCCCCAATCGGGTACAACTCACCGGTTTTTTCTGGGTACGAACCGGATACACCCGGTACCGGGTTGTACCCGGACCCTACCCGGTACTTTTTTTTATATTCTCCTTCTAGAAGATTTCTTAAGACTTTAGATGGCTAGGATTAAAAATAAAAGATTATAAAGGGTCAAGATCTCTAAAAAAAGTAATCATATTCTCGAGCCATAGAATTATATATATATATATATATATATATATATATATATATATATATATATATTATTCTTATTATAATTATTATTAATATTATACTTATTTAGAGACATTTTTAAATGTGTTAAACCTGTTTTTGAATCGAGCACACTTAACCTAACATACTAACTCATTTATTTTACATTGGTTCATATGATTATAACGGGTTGCTTCGTTAATTGGCATTGTGTCATAATGAATCGGTTAAAGTTATGGAATCCCATAAGGAATCGTAAGTGTTAATTTACATCATATTTGAATATAGATCGCTATATTTTATTGTAATCTTTTATGATTAATCAAGTTTTAATCATTTGAACTATGTTTGATCAAACATGTCATCTTACATTATAACTGTCATAATGGATCGTAGTGAGTCATAACAAGCCACAATAAGCTATAATAGTACAGAATTATATTCAACTATCATTGGCTTATTATATTTAACCAAATTAAACTATTTGTGACCATAAATCACTATAGCTAACTAATATAAACTAATTGCTTATAATTAATCCTAATTATTAAACATGATCAATATTACTCTTAATATGCCTTAATCAACCTCATTTTAAACTAATAAACTTTGATTGCAATTATTTCTTAGTCAATAGATATTAAACTCATTCACCCTAAATGGTGATGATCGACCATTATTAACTTTATTATTCTATATGATTAATATTGATGTTATTTTTTTTAGTTGATTATTATTGTCTTTTGTTCACTCTAATTACGCCGATCCCCTCTAACCATTTAATTTCCTTTAATTGATCATCTTGATCAATATCAATGTTAATTTACTATATTTGTTATAGTTTTACCAACATTATAATAAAACACTTCTGTTTATCTTTACTAAAATTACTATTTTTTGACTTCGTATGAAATTTACTAAGGATTTTGTCACACCCTCAAAATCCACTTGCAGAGTTTTACCGCGAGGCGTGTGAACAAACCAGGATCACAGTCAATAGTTACTCAGAACGACTCTATATGCCATAATTAATTTAAATGAAATAATCCAAAGTAAATAAATTAAAGAGTGCAGAAGCATTTTGAAAATAACCCAAAGTAATAAAAGTATATTTGTGGCAAAACACGTGCCAATCCCAAAAGAGAAATCAATAACTATTAAAATGGTAAATTGTCTTGAAGACCGTGTCATAGAATACAGTGGACCATGCAGTGCTCCTATGACAAGCAAGCTAATGACCTGAGAATAGCATACTAAAAATGTCAACACAATGGTTGGTGAGTTCTAGAGATATTCAAATATAAACAGTTTAATAATAAAGATGTACAAGTAGCGTATTGTAACAGATAGCTAGTCCATTAACAATAAATATTATTCATAGTGATTTTGCAATTGAAGCTGACTGTGTTACTTGTTGCCTCCTGCGACGACTTAACAAGTCGTGACAATGTTCATTAGGACAACTTGCACCCGGTTGACCTCGAGTCACACAGGTGGGGCTCGTCAGACCCAGTAGTACTACCCAAATTTCCCCGCTAATCAATATTAACAATTCAAAAGTGTGAGGACTTTCCATGATATCAACACTATATAATATTGTACACAACTTAAATACATAAAGCGTTCGTGATTTACCAGTATGCTATCTCCCCCAAAGAGAGTAAATAAAAAGTGGGGCATGAACTCACCTGATATGCGTTTAGATACACAGGGTTTGACTTGTCAAACAGAATAGACAGACAACCTTCAGAGGTTACCTAGATCATATAAGTGCATGAGTACGTGTAATCAAAGAACATGTGAAACCCTAAGTACACTACAACCAAGGACTCAAGATTTCAAACAAAACAAACAATGTTTGACCTAGTTGACCCGTTTGACCCGTTGGTGACTTTATGTGTTGTAAACCATTCAATTAATCATACATATCTGTTATGCATTGTTAACATTCAAATAGATCATATGTATGCTATATCATCCAGGTGTAACACTTAGATCATCATTCAACCAAGTATCATACAAGTCATGCGAATCTAGAACATTAACATAACCACAAGTTATACACAACTAACATGTCACACAGAGATCAAACCACTTACTACATGCCATGTGAAGCCACTGACGACTTCACATCCTAAACCCTGCCAATCCTATTAAGTAGGGGCCTCAGATTCGCACGCGTGTATGATGATCATAACCATATCATTATCCATATGCATTGCATTCAACAACATTCCAACAATCAATTACCAGTCCCAACATGATGTCCTACTACTAAACAACATCCAAATCATACATGATCATAAATGTCCGTATATCATTCATGATTACCCCGGCATTACATACAACCAAGTTATCATGTTCTACCACATTAGAATCTATCCATGATCATACTAACATGTTCCTAACACCCCAAACATGTTCAAGCTATCATCTTTCAGACTTTAGGCAAATAAAGTTTCCTTTTTGGAAAAGTACATCCCAACAACTATCAATCATCCAATGTAGTCATGAATTCATCGTAATTATACCATTTCAAGCTCCATACAATATCTAAACATGATCAACAAAACCTAAACACCATAACCTAACAATCTTCATAAACAAAAGTTTCTACTTTTGGCAAGCTATGAACAACAACATCAAATTAAAGATTTCTAGCATTCATAACAACAATCTAGCATCTAATCATCATCATGAATTCATCCATAACATCATACCATCTATAATCCACATTACATGCAAAATAAAGTTACTATTCTTAGTAACCTATGAACAATGCATCAAAATCCCAACTTTCTTGCATAATCAATGTATTCTAACATTCATACAACCTATTAATCATCAAACATTCATCAAACAATCATCCATCATGCAAAATCATAGTATTTTTGAATTAGGGTTTGTTTCATACACAAGGTTCATGATCAATCCACTAAAAACATAGAATTCTTGCATAATCGACGTTAACTAACATGTATACAATCTAACTAACATACTAACATCATCAACCAACATCAATTTCAACTCCATGAAGGCCAATTCACGAATTAGGGTTCGGCCCTAAACAAAAACTCACAAAAACATGAAAAATCTAACCTTTAAACATGTTATAACTTGTAATTGATGATTCCAACAAGTTATATGCCTTGAAATCGATCCAATTTCGTGTTCTCTTGCTTGTTCTTGGCTGATTTCGCAATGGTGAGGGGGTTTAGAGGAGTGTTGCGGCCGAATGGGTGGGATTAGGGTTTGGGATTTGTTTTGTTTAATTTTAATTTACATAATTACCCTTTTAACCCTTGTAATTTGTATTTTATAAAAACTAGGCTTTAAACTCTTTGTAAAGTGTTTTTAACTTCATAATATAAAGATATAAACCTATGAAAATCATTATATATCTTATCTTTATAAAAACACAAGACATACGAATAAATAGGCACGTTTCCGCGTTACGCGATTAATTTTCTAATTAACCTTTTAAGAACGTGTAAACACATAAACATAACCCAATAGTCACATAATCAATTAGATTCACATTAAATTAATATTATCCATTATTATTAGGTCACCAACATTAAACGACAACTAGTGTGTGCTCACGACACGTGTATACAAGACTTAACGGAACTAACGGAGTTTGGTAACAGAAATTTACCGGATGTCACATTATCCCCATGTTGAAAGAATTTTCGTCCCAAAAATTGCGTTACATGGTGAGAGTGTTCCATCACTGGTCTACTGCATTGGCACACAGAAATCGAAATCGAGTGAGTTTTGGATGAGTTGTCACATCATTCCCATGTTGGAAGAAATTTCGTCCCGAAATTTAAATCAATATCTTCGTCTGCTGGCATCGTCCCTTCGAATAGTTGAGGGTACTTAAGCTTCATTTGATCTTCTCATTCCCATGTGAATTTCGGTCCACGTCGCGAATTCCAACGGATTTTAACAATAGGTATCTTGCTTTGCTTAAGTGTTTTCACCTCATGGTCCATCACCTCCACTGGTTCTTCAATAAAACACAATTGTTCATTCACTTGAATTTCTTCTAGTGGTATGACCGTCGTTTCATCAGTTATGCACTTCTTCAGGTTTGACACGTGAAATACATCATGAATTCCACTTAGCGAATCAGGTAGGGCTAATCGATAGGCTACTGGACCTATTCTTTCCACTATTTCAAATGGTCCAACATACCTCGGATTTAGTTTCCCTCGTTTTCCAAACCGAACTACGCCTTTCCATGGCGAGACTTTCAACAAAACCTTGTCACCAACCTGAAACTCTAAAGGTTTCCGTCTCTTGTCAGCATAACTCTTTTGTCTGTCTCGCGCTGCAGCCATACGGTTCCGTATCTGTATAATCTTCTCAGTCGTCTCATGAATTAACTTGGGACCTGTTATCTGACTATCACCAATTTCTGCCAGCAAAACGGTGATCGACATTTTCTCCCATACAGCGCCTCGAAAGGTGCTGCCTGTATGCTAGTATGATAACTGTTGTTATAAGAAAACTCCACCAATGGCAGGTGAATTTCCTAGTTATTCCCGAAGTCAATCACACAAGCACGTAGCAGTACGCTCACTCTGACCATCCGTCATGGATGATATGCAGTACTCATATCCAAACGTGTACCCAAAGATTTCTGCAATGATTGCCAGAATGTGACGTGAAACGAGCGTCACGATCGGAAATAATTGAGATCGGTACTCCATGTCTCGAAACGATCTCTTTAAGGTACAATCGGGTTAATTTCTCCATCTTATCCATTTCCTTAATTGCAAGGAAGTGAGCAGACTTTGTCAATCGATCCACAATAACCCATATCGTGTCACAACCAGTACTAGTCCGGGGTAGCTTAGTAATAAAATCCATGGAGATTTGTTCCATTTCCACATTGGAATCTCGGGTTGTTGTAACAGTCCGGATGGTTTTTGATATTCTACTTTTACCTTCAAGCAGGTCAAACACTTGCTCACATACGTAGCTACATCCGCTTTCATGTTGGGCCACCAATTGAGCCTTTAGGTCATGATACATCTTGTCGGATCCAGGATGTATAGAATACTTAGATTTGTGTGCCTCGCTCATAACTAAATCTCTCAGATTTCCATGAACAGGCACCCAAAGTCTATCCATGAAATATCGAATTCCATCCTCTTTCACCACTAGCTGCTTCTCCATTCCCCTTAACAACTCAAAACCAATATTTTCCACTTTTAAAGCTTCTATCTGTGCCTCCTTAACTTGTTCGGGCAGTTGGGTACTGATAGTAAGCTGTAAAGCTCGCACCCGTCGGGGTTTAGCTGTTGCTTTCTGCTTAAAGCATCGGCAACTACGTTCGCCTTTCCCGGATGATACTTAATTACGCAATCATAATCATTTAGTAGTTCCACCCAACGTCGTTGTCTCATATTCAACTCTTTTTGCTCGAAGATATGTTGAAGACTCTTGTGATCGGTGTAGATTGTGCACTTGGTACCATACAAGTAATGTCTCCAGATCTTTAAGGCAAAAACTACTGCACCCAATTCTAAGTCATGGGTGGTATAGTTCTTCTCATGACCTTTAGTTGTCTCGAAGCGTAGGCTATCACCTTGTCTCGTTGCATCAAGACACACCCAATCCTTGAATGGATGCATCGCAATACACCACAAAGTCATCTGTTCCCTCTGGTAATGCTAATATCGGGGCAGTACAGAGTTTTCGTTTTAACAATTGAAAAGCTGATTCTTGGCTCTCACTCCATTTGTACGTCATTCCTTTGTGAGTCAAGGTTGTGAGAGGTTGTGCGATCTTAGAAAATCCTTCTATGAATCGGCGGTAATATCCTGCTAATCCTAGAAATTGTCTTATCTCGCTCGGTGTTTTGGGTGTAGTCCAATTCTTTATCGCCTTAATTTTGGCAGGATCAACGTGTATTCCTTTCTCATTAACAATATGACCTAGGAATTGTACTTCTCTTATCCAAAAGTCACACTTTGAGAATTTAGCATACAGCTGCTCATTTTTCAACAGTTCCAAGATCATTCGTAAGTGTTCTTCATGCTCCTCCTTGGTCCTAGAATATATCAGTATATCATCGATGAACACAATGACAAACTGATCAAGATAAGGTTTGCACACGCGGTTCATGAGGTCCATGAACACAGCCGGTGCATTAGTCAACCCAAAAGGCATGACCAAGAACTCATAATGACCATAACGAGTACGAAACGCAGTCTTGGGAATGTCTTCTTCTCGAACTCTGAGTTGATGATAACCAGATCTCAAGTCAATCTTCGAATAATAGCTTGATCCTTGAAGTTGATCGAACAAATCATCAATACGAGGTAAAGGGTTCGGTTCTTGACTGTTACTTTGTTTAACTCTCGATAATCGATGCACATCCGGAATGTGCCATCCTTCTTCTTAACAAAGAGAACAGAGCTCCCCAAGGTGATGTACTAGTTGAATAAAGCCCTTATCCAAAAGCTCCTGAAGTTGTGACGATAACTCCTGTAGTTCGTTCGGTGCTAATCGATAGGTGCCCTAGCAATCGGAGCTGCGCCGGGAGTTAACTCAATCTGGAATTCCACTTGACGGTGCGGTGGTAATCCAGGAAGATCCTCTGGGAACACCTCCGGAAAGTTGCGTACTACGGGAATATCCTCCATGCTCTTTTCTCCTACCTTGTCAGTTACAAGTGCTAGGATAGCCACACGGCCCTTTCGTAACAACTTTTGGGCTTTCATATATGAGATGATGCCTATCACAGCACCACTTCTATCACCTCTGACAGTAAGGATTTGATCACCAACCGGGATCCGTATGATCTTCTCGTGACATATGACTTCCGCTTGCCTGCTAGAGAGCCAATCCATGCCTATCACAACATCAAAACTCCCCAATGTAACAGGCATGAGATCTATAGCGAAAGTATGACCAGCAAGTTCTATCTTACAGTCTTTAAGGATATGCATTACATGGATTTGTTTACCATCGGCTAATTCCACAGTGTATTTAGATTCTAAAGAAGAGGGTATATCACTTAAAAGACTACAGAACTTTAAGGACACAAAACTCCTATCGGCTCCAGTATCAAATAGTACCGTAGCAAAACAACCATTAACAGGGAATCTACCAGTAACAGTTGTGGGATCGTTTAGAGCCTCACCTGAGCCAATGACGAAGGCTCTCCCCTTGGCTCCATCTTTATTGCCGCCATTTCCAGTGCCATTTCCACCATTGTTGTTATTATTACCATTGTTGTTGTTGTTACCGTGGTTGTTGGTATTGTTGTTGTTGTTGTTGCCATTTCCGTTCCTCCTTAGTTGTGGGTAGTTTCGCTTGTAATGCCCTTCTTTCCCACATTCAAAACAACCCTTGGGTTTCTTGTGGTTGTTGTGGCCTCCTCATCAGTTCACCACGACAATCCTTCGCAGCGTGTCCATTTTCCACAACGTTGACACTTGAAGCTATCACACCTTCCCACATGATGGTAATTACACCGAGTACACTTCGGATGTCTCCCACCATAACCACTGGGTCCTTGATTATTTGCAGGCGTCTGGTTGGAGTTACGGTTATTGTCAACCTCCGTTGCTGCTGAACCGGCTGTTGTTGCTATTGAGATTGGGGTTGACCACTGGAAGATGATGATGCTTTGGTGTTGTTAGCATTATCCCACTTTCTTTTTTGTCGGCACGCTTGCCATAGCGCCTCGTTTGGGTAGACGTCCTTGCTCCACGGCTTGGTCAGTTAGCCTGTGAGCTAGCTGGATGGCTTGCTGAATTATGGCTAGATTGGAAGCAGTTACCATACTCTGGATTTCAGGTACCAATCCCCGTATGTAATGCTCTATCCTTTTATGCACCTCATTCACCACTCCCGGGCACAAAGTTGCTAATTCATGGGTTCTGGTGGTGTAAGCCTCAATTTCTGAGCCCTGCATTTTCAGTTGCCAGAACTCCATCTCTAATTCTGTACTTCGCTGCGAGGACAGTACTCCTCGGTCATCATTGCTTTGAACTCATCCCATGGAAGTCCATTCGTCATCGCTTATCCAAGCATCTGACTTGCGCGTTCCACCAAGACAAGCAGCACCCTCTAAAGTCCCGGTGGCATACTTTACTTGATCCGCTGGTGGACAGTTACATTTGAGAAACGGACTCAATCTTCTCGAACCAGCGTACAAGCCCTACAACACCCTCTGTACCGCTGTAGGTGTGTGGTTTACGTCCATGAAGGACTTGTATGTACACACTGGTGGTCCTGTTTTAACACAACACACATTAATCAGACATCCCCTACAGTTACAAAGGATATCAGATTTATCTTTCTGTCATTGTTTACCTGCTGGCTGACCCGTGTGGGCAGCAGCCACTGCCGCCTAAACATGCTCATTAATTGGAGCAGCCAATTCTGCTGGAGTCATGTTAATAGCACCACCCACCTGTTCTCAGGTGCCACGTCCACGTCCGCGTCCACGACCACGTCCACGTCCACGGGCGTCCATTCTTTTCACTTTACATTCACAAATACAATAATGAGTAACATCAACACATATTTAACTCATTGAAGCGTAGTAAACAGTAAACAAAAGAATATAATCATCACAACCACAACATTCATAACAAAAATAATAACCAAAGTAAATAAATTGCAAATTAGTCACAATGTATTTAGCAATGTTAAAATTGAAGTTTGTCGTTCGTGTGGGGAAACAACCCTTCCCACATAGTTTTCAAAAGAAACACTACGTAGTCTAAGTCATATAAAGAATCAATCGACAACATCTGACCCATCACTATCATCCTCCATCTCCTCCGTTCCTCTTCCTCGGGTCCCTCCTCGGGATCCTCCTCATCCTCAGGGTCTGCTGCAGGAGCAGGAGCTATAGCAATCTGAAGTGCCGCTAGTTGAGCTTCTAAAATGGCAATCCTATTATCGGCTACGGCGTCCCGCTGTTCATGAGCAGTCACGCGCCCTTGGAGTGCCATAAGACCATCTTGCATATGGTGACAACCGTTCAGAGTCTTCTCGTGTTCTTCCTCGAGTTCATCCAATTGATGTCTCAGGTTGTACACTTCTTGCTGTAGTGTACAGACATCACCCGTGAGTCGTCTTACTCGATGTTGTTCAGTATCCAGTGCAACCATTAGTGCAGCAATCAGTTGCTCGTTGGACTGCGCCGTTCGTGGGAGTGAAGGCATGGGTTGATTGGCATTGTTCCTAGTCCTTGGCTTTGGACAAGTACGCGCTCCCTAAACATGATATGGTCAACAAACCTAGGATAGGAACGCCAGTCTCGCGGAGGGTCACGCTTCATCAATGCAAATGGTTGATCCCAGTCAATCTCCTCTCGGGGATAAGCCAGTCGGGGCCAATCGAATCCATGGTCTGGTACAGGTGCGGGAGGTGGGGATTCAGATCGTGTAGGTGATTCGGTCTTTACCCGGAGCTCTCGAAGACAGATGCCATGTTGCAGAGAGTGTGACGTGTATGCCAATGAGTATACAGTAAATGAGAATAAGGCACAGGTAACTAATTAACTGTGTGCGATTATAGTCTAGTGTGTATGCAACCTAGTTCTCTATAACCAATGGCTCTGATACCAATCTGTCACACCCTCAAAATCCACTTGCGGAGTTTTACCGCGAGGCGTGTGAACAAACCAGGATCACAGTCAATAGTTACTCAGAACGACTCTATATGCCATAATTAATTTAAATGAAATTAATCCAAAGTAAATAAATTAAAGAGTGCGGAAGAATTTTGAAAATAACCCAAAGTAACAAAGTATATTTGTGGCAAAACACGTGCCAATCCCAAAAGAAATCAATAACTATTAAAATGGTAAAATTTCTTGAAGACCGTGTCATAGAATGCAGTGGACCATGCAGTGCTCCTGTGGCAAGCAAGCTAATGACCTGAGAATAGCATACTAAAAATGTCAACACAATGGTTGGTGAGTTCTAGATATTCAAATATAAACAGTTTAATAATAAGATGTACAAGTAGCGTATTGTAACAGATAGCTAGTCCATTAACAATAAATATTATTTCATAGTGATTTCGCAATTGAAGCTAACTGTGTTACGTTGTTGCCTCCTGCGACGACTTAACAGGTCGTGACAATGTTCATTAGGACAACTTGCACCCGGTTGACCTCGAGTCACACAGGTGGGGCTCGTCAGACCCAGTAGTACTACCCAATTTCCCCGCTAATCAATATTAACAATTCGAAAGTGTGAGGACTTTCCATGATATCAACACTATATAATATTGTACACAACTTAATACATAAAGCGTTCGTGATTACCAGTATGCTATCTCCCCCAAAGAGAGTAAATAAAAAGTGGGGCATGAACTCACCTGATATGCGTTTAGATACACAGGGTTTGACTTGTCAAACAAAATAGACAGACAACCTTCAGAGGTTACCTAGATCATATAAGTGCATGAGTACGTGTAATCAAAGAACATGTGAAACCTTAAGTACACTACAACCAAGGACTCAAGATTTCAAACAAAACAACAATGTTTGACCTAGTTGACCCGTTTGACCCGTTGGTGACTTTATGTGTTGTAAACCATTCAAGTAATCATACACATCTGTTATGCATTGTTAACATTCAAATAGATCATGTATGCTATATCATCCAGGTGTAACACTTAGATCATCATTCAACCAAGTATCATACAAGTCATGCGAATCTAGAACATTAACATAACCACAAGTTATACACAACTAACATGTCACACAGAGATCAAACCACTCACTACATGCCATGTGAAGCCACTCACGACTTCACATCCTAAACCCTGCCAATCCTACTAAGTAGGGGCCTCAGATTCGCACGCTGTATGATGATCATAACCATATTCATTATCCATATGCATTGCATTCAACAACATTCCAACAATCAATTACCAGTCCCAAACATGATGTCCTACTACTAAACAACATCCAAATCATACATGATCATAAATGTCCATATATCATTCATGATTACCCCGGCATTACATACAACCAAGTTATCATGTTCTACCACATTAGAATCTATCCATGATCATACTAACATGTTCCTAACACCCCAAACATGTTCAAGCTATCATTTTTCAGACTTTAGGCAAATAAAGTTTCCTTTTTGGGAAAGTACATCCCAACAACTATCAATCATCCAATGTATTCATGAATTCATCGTAATTATACCATTTCAAGCTCCATACAATATCTAAACATGATCAACAACACCTAAACACCATAACCTAACAATCTTCATAAACAAAAGTTTCTACTTTTGGCAAGCTATGAACAACAACATCAAATTAAAGATTTCTAGCATTCATAACAACAATCTAGCATCTAATCATCATCATGAATTCATCCATAACATCATACCATCCATAATTCCACATTACATGCAAAATAAAGTTACTATTCTTAGTAACCTATGAACAATGCATCAAAATCCCAACTTTCTTGCATAATCAATGTATTCTAACATTCATACAACCTATTAATCATCAAACATTCATCAAACAATCATCCATCATGCAAAATCATAGTATTTTCGAATTAGGGTTTGTTTCATACACAAGGTTCATGATCAATCCACTAAAAACATAGAATTCTTGCATAATCGACGTTAACTAACATGTATACAATCTAACTAACATACTACATCATCAACCAACATCAATTTCAACTCCATGAAGGCCAATTCACGAATTAGGGTTCGGCCCTAAACAAAAACTCACAAAAACATGAAACATCTAACCTTTAAACGTGTTATAACTTGTAATTGATGATTCCAACAAGTTATATGCCTTGAAATCGATCCAATTTCGTGTTCCCCTGCTTGTTCTTGGCTGATTTCGCAATGGTGAGGGGGTTTAGAGTGTTGCGGCCGAATGGGTGGATTAGGGTTTGGGATTTGTTTTGTTAATTTTAATTTACATAATTACCCTTTTAACCCTTGTAATTTGTATTTTATAAAAACTAGGCTTTAAACTCTTTGTAAAGTGTTTTTAACTTCATAATATAAGATATAAACCTATGAAAATCATTATATATCTTATCTTTATGAAAACACAAGACATACGAATAAATAGGCACGTTTCCGCGTTACGCGATTAATTTTCTAATTAACCTTTTAAGAACGGTAAACACATAAACATAACCCAATAGTCACATAATCAATTAGATTCATATTAAATTAACATTATCCATTATTATTAGGTCACCAATGTTAAACGACAACTAGTGTGTGCTCACGACACGTGTATACAAGACTTAACGGAACTAACGGAGTTTGGTAACGGAAATTTACCGGATGTCACAGATTTTATTGCATATTTAGTTTTTTCTATATTTATTCATTCGTTCTACTATGAACTTTTGTTACAAGTCAGTTAAATTATTTTAAAATTAATTTTCTTGATTTGCTATAACTTTTGCTATGATTTTGATATTTATTGTTAATTAAATTTCAAATTTTTGATTTTGTTATGGATTTTACTATAGAATTCGTGAAGAAATTTCTTTATGATTATTTAAATTCATATGTTTTTACTTTTGTCACGGATCTTCCTACGGATTTTATTAAATTATTTTATTTTAAATGTATTTCTTGTTTTTACTACGGATTTGCTACGGATTTTTCTAGGCTATTTTTTATTTTTTCCCCGAAGTTTAGTTATTGATTTTACTATGGATTTGCTATAAATTTTATTTTATTTTTAATATATTAATATTATCAATTTTTCTTAAAATTTCTTACGGATTTGTTACGAACATAACTTGCTACGGTTTATCTATAGCTAAATCATAGCAAAATATGTTCGTAGCAAATCCGTAGCTACTTGATTAATAAATTTGCTATGGATATTTTTTGTAGCAAAAAAGCCGTAGGAAATACTTATATATGTAGTAGTGTTACTTATATTCATAACTAGCAGACTAGGTTACACTCATGTGCATCTAATTTACAGCCTTTTCTAATAGTAACCAGGTCGACTATCTAGATACCGTTGGTTCACCAGAGGATTTTCTATTCATTTGAGTTCTAACCTTATCTTCTGGACTACTCATAACAACAAACAATTTCTGTCTTCAACTGAAAGCTCTTGTTGACACAGTTGTTAGACTAACTTTGTTGAAAGATCTACTCCGTGAACTTGGTGCTACGATAACTTCAAATCCTAATCTACGGTTTGATAATTTTAGTTCACAATTCTTTATGCACGTTCGATCCAAACATGTTAAAGTTGGTTTTCACTTTGTCAGAGGAAAGGTTGCGCAAAAGAACCTTTCCGTGTTATTCATATCAACAAGTGATCAGCTGTTAAATTAGGGCATGAAAATCAATTTAAGGACGCGCAGGGGGAATTGAAATGGGTGCGGGTTTTTATAACATGACGGAAAAGGATAACATGCAAAAATGCATGTCATTTTTTCTACAAATTTTAAAATATAACATAGTTTTTATGACATGCGAAATGTGCCATCTTTATTCGCGCGTCATCTTTTGCACGTAATTTATTAATAGCTTTGTAGTAGTGCAAATTGTTGATATGTTCACAAAACCATTACCAACTAAAGATTTATGTTTACAATTCATGTTGCATGTTGTTCTCATCCTTAGCTTGTGAAGGAATATTAACTTTGAATTGGTTTCTTAGTAAATAGATGGCGTCACTTGGGTTGTAGCCCGTCTTTAGATGCATGATAATTTGGTGGTGTACGTAGTTTAGTTTTGCTCTTAAAAAGAGTATATAACTTGTAGTATATAAAATCTCATTGTAACTAACCTCATATTAACACAATCAATTACTCGATCATCTCTATGATTTAACTCATACCACCATTGACTTGATTTACACAAATTTATTATTCCTATTCATTTCTTGATTAATCATACTAAATTTCTATTGGAGCTTTTAGGAATCACGCATTCTTCTATGTAACTACACCAATAGAAAGATTTTATAAATTAATTCGACAAAACACTCGTTCAAGTAAAATCATATATAGAACATCAAAACAACTAAGCTTCTAACCGTAAATCATCAATCTAACGGTTCAAGTACTGTCACACATTCTGAAATACAAACTCTAAAAACTAAATTGAGAAATGACAATGATAAACTGAAGCCTTATTCATTCAGATAGTTGTTGAGGTCACAGATGTCTTTTTGTCCAACATCAGTTGCTTCCATCGATACACAGCCATTGACCCACAAAGATGTCTTCACAGTTGATGTTGGGGTTGATCGCCAAAAAGGATTTCAAATCCAATGTAAACAACCTGCTAATGCTCTCGCAATCATCCCCACGTTCAGCACCAACAACTTGGTTGCAGAACACAATTGGTTTTGCCTTTTGGACACCATCTGTATGTTCACGATTCCATTGATCAATTAAAACAAAGGTATATTTCGTCAACTATTACATTGATCTTAAAAAAAATTTGTTTTGAATGACATACGTACCAGTTAGGGTGCTTCTGCTTTCTGCGAATGCGATGAGCATGAGGCAAAGTGAAAGTATGGTGACGATTTTAACAAACATGGAAGCTTTCATGGCCATGATCTCAAGCTATTTCTTGCTTTTTGTTGGTGACGATTGTGTGTTAGTTGATGACATGAGTACGGGTGTTGTTGGTATTTATAGTGAATGATTTAGATTAATTATTCATGTAAGATTCAATAGATGAGTCAATTTCACATTGTAATCTGAGAATTTACAGCCGGCCATTGGTTTGGTTATATTTGTTGTTACTTAATTTCCAATATAAAAAGTAGTCGTATTTAAGATTTTGATTTAAGTGAACAAAACTATGGCCAAATTAATGGTTGTGTATTAAAGTGGTTAGTTTTGGAACTAGTAAGTAGGGCTCAAGCGATTGAGCATCAGGCTCGGTATTCTCTTCTTGGTCTGCACGTTAGTGTCGATAAAGTGTAGAATGAGTGATCGATAGATCAGGAGAACCCAACATTTTCTTAGGGATCGGCTATCTATAGCTAAATGAAGTATTGTTAGTTCAAGTTGGGTCAACATGAATTGGTTTTTAGTATATTCATATCAACAAGTGAAAGTTTTATATGTTTAAAATGCATTAATTTAAACAAAAGTTTATTAAAGATGAAAGTTTAAAAAATATTATTATTGCTTAAAATAATTAATTATACATAATCCGAATCATATCTTATCTTTAAAAATATCTTAAATATTAAATAGTAACTATTAATTTGATTTTTAATTCAACCCATGTTAAAAACGTATTTCTAAACCAGTAAAATAAATAAAGTAAAAAACTAAAACTTGATAAGTTTGTTAAGAGGAAAGCTTGTATTATATAGGGAAAAACCATTTAAATAACAAATCTAAGTGTTTAAAAAATAAATGATTTTTTAATAAAACTAACGATTTTTTAATTTTTGGTAAATACTTTTTTTTTAATTTTGTATTTAAAAAAATCAAAATTCTCGAGCGAGAAGTTGCATTTTGGTAATTATGGGCGAGAAAAACCCATGAACCTTGATCAGTCACCTTTTCAGCGAGAATTTGTGGATTTTCCTCGTCAACGTGGGAAAGAATGAACACGTGGCTCGTTTTTATTGGTTATTTTTTGTAAATTTAATTGCAGTGGTTATATTGGTAATTTAGTTTCGTCAAATGTTTATTTTGGTAATTTTTTCAGTTTGAGACCCTATTGGATGCAAACGTGATTTAAACATTTTGAAAGCTAAATTTAAACTATGATTGGTTTGAGCTGTGGGTAAACAAGAAAAGGAGAATACATCAGTAACTCCCATGCAAATTGAATTCAAACTATGATTGGTTTGAGTTGTGGATGACTCGAAGCTTGATAGCTTATCCGATGGGCTGATGTCTAAGATAACTACATCAAAGTTTGAAACAAACGGAATCATATAGAAAACATAATATAGCTTAGTGACAGAGTCAAGAAAGAGAACGAGCAACAGAGCATGTAACCTCGGAAAAACACAAAGAGAAGGACTGATAGAGCCGGATTCAAGATCGACCATCTCCCAAATAAAACACAAATGTAAAGTACCGAAACTAAATAACTTTGCTTCAAAATTTCTTCCTCTTTACTAATAAAAAAACATGGCCTTTTTAAGGCATACAAGAAGCTAGTAAACGTGCTATGTAAACATGAACTTTTTTATAAATAGTTTATTTAGTTTTTTTTATAAATAAACTATTTGTAGGAAGTTTAAAGAAATAAAAAGGAAACTGAAAGCTTGGGTTCAGGTCTCAAAAAATAAAGATGCTGCTATAGATTTGAATTATCTAAGAGATCTTATGGATTATTTTTTTCACTTTTCGGGTATTATAAACAACGGAGTGAACTCTTCCTTCATTGCTCTAATCCCAAAAGTAAATGACCCTCTGGTTGTGGAAGATTTTCGTCCAATCTCTCTTATTGGCAGCTAGCATATATAAAGTCATAGCAAAGGTTCTAGCAAATAGGTTTAAAGTCATCACTGGCTCGGTTATTGCGTGGCATAAACATTCGAAAATCAGGCTCTTCTCTTCAATGTGGACTTCGAGAAGGCTTTTGATTCAGTAAATTGGGATTTTCTTGACAGTACGCTTGAACAAATGGACTTCCGGTTATTTGGAGAGGTTAGATTAGAAGTTGTTTATCGTCAGCAAGAACTTCTGTCCTAGTTAATGGCTCCCCGACTTCAAAATCAATTCGAGCAATTCACTCCATTAATAATCGAAACCCGTTGTTACCTGTTAAAAAAACTATCATTGGGCCTTGGAAAAACATTGTTAAAATTAGTGAGGAGGGCCTTGACCTTAATGATCTCATAAGCAACTCAAGCACATTTCTTTCCAAGGATCTTAGATGAAAGATCGATGAAGTAAAACTTCCTTCTGAAGATTGAGTTTTTCATGGGTCCGGATGGGTGCCAATCAAGACTAATGTGTTTGTTTGGAGAGCTGTCTTCGACCGAATTCCGTCCAAAGCCTCTCTTATGAAACGTGGTATTGTAAATGAAGTTACTTGGTCTGCTTGTAGATTGTAAGAGGAGAATGCGGATCACATTTTGAGCATCTGTGATATAGTTCATATCGTTTGGACTCCATTTTCACTTGGATTAAAATGCCGAGACCTCAAATCACCTCAGTGGAATCTCTTCTTCATCAAGTTAGCTGCCGGCCGGGGTCGAGCAGTCTCAAAAGTCTAACTTATTCCATTTTCATAACATTCACCTTTTCCTCTTCCCCTAAAATAAGTTTGTTAATCAATGGGTACAACTCCATGTACAAGAGTTCTATTTAAAGTACATATTGCTTCGAAAATACTACTTTTAGCCTTTGAATTCGTTCCGAGGTATTCATAGTTTTAGTTGAAGATGTTGGGACTATAATGTCTTTAGCAAAACACATCATTGCTACCTGAATCTCGTGAAAACATTTATAAACCGTTTGATTGGAGTGTTGAAATCGTCGTTTAACCACTCGAAAATGTTCATTATGCCCTAAGAACATAGTCATCTTCTCTTCAATGTTTATCATCCTACTAGCTTACAACCAACCAATTTTATTGTGTAAAATGATTGCATGACAGTACAAATGTCTCGTGTGAAAGTCTCATTATTTCTTGACATTATGTAGAAGATCTATGTAGTAATTCATGTGTATATGTATGCCTAGTCAAAGCATAATCATTACCTCTTATTCTTCCAACTCTATCCTCTCGTTTCTTTTTCCAGGCCAACTTCAACCAATACCATAAAAGTATAAAAAACGATAAAATTTCACAGCCCGCATGCATATTTGACCTGTTAGAAGTCATTCAAAATATCATACTAAAGTCTTACGAAAGTTATACATTAATCATACTAAAGTCTTACATAAGTCATGCAAAAGTCATACGCAAGTCATACAATAGCTATACTAAAGTATTACATAAGTCATACAAAAGTCATGCGCAAAACACAAAAGTCAACCGAATAATCCAAACTTTCTCCAAGTATTTCTCACCCACGACTCGTAACTCACTGGCTTAAGATGTAACTAAACTTTTCTAATATCAGCACTTTCATCGAACAACAAAAGAGTTGTGTTGTATCTCGGATTTTCTTTCCCCGATTCCATTTTTTCAGCTTATCCATGCATGTGTCCATTTCATTGTCAATATTATTTTTTCTACCAACATCTTTACACATTGATAATTTCATTCTCAACTTCTCTTAAGTCATCATCTATTATTTTTCTATTAACTTCTGTGCTAGTTTTAGTAATTGCATTGCATTTTGACTGACCAGAGGATTCTTCATCTATAAGTGGGGGCTTTGTTTTCATTTGAGTGCACCGAGCATTATCCAAATCATGCTTAGAGAATTCTTCAACTCGATGAGAAATTGTAGAAGATGGCACCCAACTGTGAATGTCGGTCACGGTCACCCCCTCAAACAACTTGATACAAAAATTAGAGTAAGGAAGGGGCGTATTTCTTAACTTTTTCACAAACTTGTTTAACTATTTGAAAATTTTTATAGGTATAATAAAGCTACTAACAAAAAATAATCTTTTTAAAATGTTTTCTTATTAAAAAAATACATTTGCTTTTGCTTCCCATTCTTCATCACTCATATTGAAAGTGTTGGTTATAGGATCATAAATATTCCCCGTTTTGTTTATCAGTTTCACTCAAGCCCCGTACTTTGATTTAGGTAGTTATATTGATTTTTCATTTTTTATGGTCAACGTTGAAATTATGATTATTTTTTAGTTTTTTCGTAACAACTTTCCATGAGCATCCTTTTAGGCTACTACCCTCTCAACCGTTGGTTGTTATTTCATGTATACAAACTTTGAAAAATGTCTTGTCAACACATTCCAACTTCCAAATAATTCTAGCTATTTTTTGTTATGCCTAGATACAAGTATAGAATCAAGAACTAATATCAACATTGATTTCAAGAAATCATATAAGCAATATTATATATGATTTCAAGAACCCATATAACCAATATCAAAACTGATTTCAAGAACAAATATAACTAATATCAAATCTAATTTCAAGAACACGTAATCAAATCTGATTTCAAGAATCCAAATAAGCAACATCAAATCTGATTTCAAGAAGACAATATCAAATCTGATTTCAAGAACACATTATCAAATCTAATTTCAAGAACCCATATAAACAGCATCAAAATAAGGACAAGAACAACTTCAAGAACTAGAACAAAATTTCTAATCATACAACTAAATGAAAACAAGAACAATATTACAACTTCAAAACAAGAACAAAAGTTAAAATCAGAGGATACCTTCTGTGGAGGGAGGGCACCAGAGGTAGGAGCGCGGGAGGGAGAGGGAGGGGAGTGCAGAGAAGAGGGTCGCGCTGGAGGAGGGCGCTAGATGGAGGGCGCCGGTGAAAGGAGTCATGACAGAGGGAGGGCGGTGCGCGAAAGGAGTCGCGGTAGAGGTCTCGCGAAGAGGATGTCGTGGCGGAGGGACTTTAGAGAAAAGGGGACGATGTGGCTGGTGTTGTAGTCAGGGAACCCAAATTTAGGGTCTCGGTCAGACCTTAAGACTTGGTCCTTCGAAGTTTTCCGTGCCAATGAAACGCGCTGACCGGTTGACCTAGTCAGCGAGTCAAGGGTCAGCCGTGTTCAGCGCATATCAAACACCCCGTAAGTGTGACTGCTACATACAAATATACAAATTTGAATTAGAGCATTTCCTCTTGATCTCTTTCTCTTTTCAGTCTTAATACATCTTTCTATTTTCATATTTGATAAATATATATCAAGTGATGGCCTTACATCATGTCCGATTGTTAATGATTAATTGTTTTTAAGCTCACAACGTCAAGCAAATACAATATTTCAAGATCCTAATTTAATGGTGGCCTGCTAATGGTAAGACCCGAAGATGAGAAGTTTTAGATGTATATGCGATCTCATCCTATCGGAGAAATGTGATGCATTTTATTCGTTTGGCTAGTTTTGAGGTATCATTGAGTGTGGCAATTGTAGGATTGACAAAGCATGCAATGATATCCACTTTTATGGAAAGATAGTGTCCGAAAACTCTACAACAAGTTCAACTCCCTATTATAACAGAGATTTTATAATAGAACCGCATGCTTTAATTCAACTTTCCTCATAAAGTATACCAACATGAATTTCCTTTGATTGCTTGTTCCACACATGACACATCTATGTTGTCATCATCATCAAAATTAGCAACTTCATGATATTTTAATTCTTCGAATCCATGTGAAGGTTTAGAAATAACAGTGGAATTATATTGTTAAGGAATTACACTTTCACCAACATCATTATCGGTTTACTAACTCATCGTCATTGGTAATGATTGTGGGTAGAATATTTTTTTTATTTTCCTAAATTTTCATGCATTGTCACTAACAAGTACTACTCATCTTCATTAGTAATAATGATTCGCAACACCACATCTTCAATCACTTTTTTTAGAGTGGGAAGTATCGACATTATGAGTGGTGATGAGCCGTACTACTCGCCAAAGTTATGAGTAGTTATTTTGGTCGCTATTGATGTCGTCGCTAATGGATATCGCTACTAATGGTTCTTGTCGCTGCTAATGGTAACATTTCTTGTAGTGACATTTCTTGTATTGACTACTCGCCAATAGCAAGTAAGGTAGCTAGTATTTTCTATATTTGTGGTCAAATGGAATCGACATGACACTGCTGATCACCACTAGCATTGGTGATTTGTGTACTCATCGGATTCCTTACCCTAGCAGACTCAAAATCAAACAATTAAAAGGGTATTACAACAATGCCTCGGCTGAACTTGTCGTCGCAGTGAATGCAAATACAAGCGGCTTTCTTATCTTGCATGTCGGCGTACATCAAACAGTACTTGACCAGAAGGGAAGCCAAGGGTGAGGAGATTGAGCACGTGAGATGGGACTATTCTCTATAGTGAGCTTGTTTTTAATTAAACGAGCCAAACTGGTCATTTGAAAAGTGTGGCCTAATGATTAGCATATGTTAAGTGGCCAAAGCGGAGCCCCAAAGCATGAGTAAATTCCGGCCGCATTACCAAGTAAGGGATTATGAGCCAAATGCTTGTATCAACGCAAAGCGTCACCTACGAAATAGAACACAAGAAATGAAATACATTGGTTAGGTGGGATATTGTAGTAGATGAAGTACTTGCCCAACTTGAAAAATCCAATCTAACGGATTGCACCCGTAGAAGGTGGGGGTAGTTCTTTATCATTGTTTTGGGTGATCGTTGTTGTAATACCTAGCCCCTCACACCACAAATATTGTCCGCTTTGCCCACAGAGAGCTTATGGATTTGCTTTTGATTACCCGAGTGAAAACTTCCAAAGAGGTCATCCATCCCTGCATTGTTACCACCTGAGCATGCTTAACTGTAGAGTTATCTTCACATTCACAGCCAATACACCCAGAACACGTTGATTATATTAGAGGCCAGACATTACTTATGAACCAAAAATATTTAATGTTCACGGTCGATGTGTGATTACTTAGTGTATCACAGTTGTTGTGAGGGTTTTGAGTGAATGTTGCAGGGTGTCAAAATGCGACTTGAACATGGTGGTGGTTTGAGTAGCTTGATTGGCATAGTTGGAGAGCAAGCGATCAAGTCTCTCTACCATGGTCGTGACAGCCTCATCGAGGGTTGGATTTTTATTTTATTTTTTTATTTTTTGCGAGGAGGCACAGGAGTAAGGGAATGAAAGCATCAAATGGAGTCATGGTTGGAGGTGCTAGAGCCACGACTAGAGAAAGATGCGGGTGGAAAGCTTGAGGCTTCAGCTACAGCGGGAGGCATGAGCCACAACTAGAACAAGGGTTGCGGTTGGTAGATCTTGAATTCCTAAGTTTTCAAGTCGTATCCTAGTTTAATTAAGATAATCATTTGCTTTAATATCTCCTAGTATTTAGTATTTCAGTTTGTCCCAAATAACGTGTTCAGCATGATTGTAAATTAAGTAGTATAATAGGTATGCTACCGTCTTGAAATGGTGAACCTAATCGTTTTTCAAGTTATTCATAAGAAAAAAACCGCACAAAAGTTATTATGCAAACAACTATTAGACTATGTGAGAAATTAAAAATCGTAGTCTTTCAACTTGTGTACGAAGATTTCTCATGCATTGATTAATGGAAAAATGACATAAAATAGTATATAAGTTTTAAAAATATTTTAATTTAGTCACTCATACATTTTTTTTAAATTGAACCACCAAACGATCAAATCGAGTCATCATTAAATTTTCTTATGTCAAGAAAGTAACGGTGGAGAAAAAGCAGGATCATAATATTCAATATATAAAATTATATTAAAAAATAAAAAAAAACATATGGAAAAAATAAAAAATACCTAAAATTTATATCAACGTTCCATATTAACATCTAAAGATAGAAAAAAATATTTTCTAACTGAAACAAGATGTATAACGTGCTAAAAAAATGTTAAGACTTTTAATTTATATAAAATATAAAAATCGGGTGACCTAATTAAATAGTTTAAAATTTTGAGTCACCTAATTGGAATAGTTTTAAAATTTAGTTAGTATTTTATAAGTTACTCCGGTGATCAATAGGTACTATATAAATACTTTATGGTTACATGATTTACTTCAATGCACGCGTCAAAAAAATGAAAAGTCTCATAAGAAGCAACATCTTTTATCTCTTAAGATATAAATACAAGAAGTATTTGCCCATAAATTATCATCTTTGTGTCGGTATAACTCAAACTCTAACAATAGCTCTGCTACTGGTAGAATATTAGTTAGCTATGTATAGGATTTTACTAACTAAAGACATTGTTAAACTATACTCATTTAACAATGTTAATAGCTAACAATAAATTAAATAACCAGATTTTTCTAATAATCATGCCGATTGTTGTGGAAAGAATCCTATGGCACAAGGCTAATTACGGCAATAGCCGTCTGCATCTTTTCATATTACAATATGATGGTTTGCTTTTAGTATTCTCTGTTATCTTAAATCTATCGTAACATTTTTTGTTTTATCTTGAAATCTTAGGTTATAAATACCAAACTCAGATCATGTGACACAAGTAAGCTATAATCTTAAGAACCCACAAGCTAAAAACCATGGCTTCTGCATTTGTGAAAATGGTCGCGGTACTTTCACTTTGCCTGATGCTTGTCGCATTGGCAGAAAGTCGATCAACCCTCAATGGTAAGTCACTTAAAATTCCCTCTGTTAAAACTAGGGTGTTCATAAACTATTAAAACAGACTAAAAAACTCGAATCAAACAAATCAGACTGTTTAGTAGGTTTGGTAGTTTATACAGTTCAAGTAGAATATACATTTTGATGATTTTGCTGACAGTTTACTAGTAATTAGCTTGAAAAAATAAAATAGAATAGTCCAAACCATCAAAGAGAACCATTTTTAGCCGATTAGACAGACCTAGCCAACCAATCGGTTTGGTTTGACACCTTTTAAATTGTAGTTACCGACTTAGCTAGAAATCCCAACGATGAACACCCCTACTTTAAAGCCCTTTTGGTGGTCCCATTAACACAAAAATGCAAGAATATCTCATCCTTTCAAAACATTGACAGTACCGTCTTGTTTTTAATGAACAGGTTTCAAGAAGCCAGATTCGGTTGTTACATGTAACCAAGTTATTGGTGCAAACGCGGGTGACGACTGCACCTCCATTAGCAAGTCATTCAAGTTAGGTCTGGAGTCGTTTTTGGCAATCAACCCTAATATCAATTGTGTTTCGATCTTCGTGGGTCAATGGGTCTGTATTGACGGAACTGTGACAAACTGATTGCTCAGAAAACTAGTGTTCTATGACATGTAGTCAAGAAGTATCTGAATCAATAATGAGCTAGATGAACTCCAGTCAGCTCTGGTTTATGTTGCAATTTCAAATTTACAAGTAGTTCTGTAATTTCACATTTACATGTTTTGGCCTGAAAAGCTTCTGCATCATGTACTCACTGAGTCACTGATTAATGTTGTACCAAGCCAAAACAGGTCAGATGTGGGTTGACCCAAAACAGTAATAATCTAATTTAGTGACTGTTTTATGACGTTTATCATATTAAAAAGTTTAGTTGAATGCGTTTGACCCGTTCAACCTGTTTGACAAGTTCCTTAACTATAAACATAACTAGAAACGATTCAAACTCACGAAAGCTTTTTACATTGTAAACATGTTTTCACAAGTTGTCTTGTCCCACACTTCTGTTCGACCAATTAATTCTCTTAGACATGAAATGATACAAAACGAATTTAAAAGAGATCGGTTGTTCGATTAAGAAACGACCAACCTTTTTTTGTTATTAAGCTGAGTCTACACCTTCAACTTGTTGTCGGGCCAGGTATCTCTCTCTTCTTTCTTTCTACAAGCATGAAAAATGGCAAAGGGAACATTAGTAAGCATTGGAGGTGTCAAATTGTCAATCTTTGTTGAACACAAACACTATCCCATATTGGTGTCAAAGACATCAACCCTAACCCTCTCACTTAAAAATCATGTAACCCAAACACATGTTTTATCTAAACGAGTTAATGGGTTGAGGGCTTGTAAACTGGTTATAAGTATGTTAAACGGGTTGATGGGTTGTTATAAATGGGTTAAACAGGTGGCAAATGGTTTGAGTCAACTTCTTGGTTTTAAAATGTGTGATGCACTCCGATGAGTTAACGATGCTTGATGCACACGCATCATGTATACCATACATTTGTTAATTTAAAAAACACTAAAATTTATATGTACATAAAAACATTAAGCTTCACAAAAATTTTAAAAACCACATTTAAATATACATTGGCAGCATGATAGTAGACTTAAAAAAATATTTAGAAAGGTCAAAAGAAGTCTCATGGATGCTTAAAAAGTCTCATGGATGCTTAAAATGTCTCATGGATGCTTAAAATGTCTCTTGGATGCTTAGAGAAGTCAAAACACAGACTAAAAATGCTTAAAATTAAATAAAAAAATCACATATTGTTCAAGTGAAAAGTCAAATCCAGTTAAAAAAATCCATGTTCCACGCATCTTGCAAATTGCAGCGTAATATTGGTGCATCATGTAAATGCATCACAACGCCCATGGCGCGGCGCTCCGGACACCGCATCAACGCATCATGCGCACATTTGAAAACCAAGTCAACTTTTTTAAGGAAACGGACATGTAAATCCGAGAAAGACCCTTTTATTAAACAGTTTAGAAATGACAACCCCAAAACAGATTATTTTTGTGTCGTTTTGCGGGTCATTTTAGGAATTGCCACCCCTAGCAAGCAAAAAATTTTAATCGTTTCAATTTAAAAGTTCATATTAATGAAATCTCACCCATTCATCTATAACAAGGCCTTCACCAACAATTTTGGTCCCAATTTCCTCTGGAGGTTTCTTGCGGGATTCAAGAGCAGCCTCTGCCTCGGCTAATCGCAGCTTCAGTTTTTCCAAGGCCTTCAAAATATATGTATTATTTAGTAATGATAGATCTCTTTTGGTAATATAAAAGAATGCATAATAATTAAACTTACAGGACTTGGATGTTCAATGTCTAGAAAAACAACTTGCAATATTTGTTCTACTGCCACTTGATCTTTCTGCTCATCAAACTGAGTCCATAAAATATATTCAATTAAAAACAACATAAGAAAACATGAGAACATGACAAAATAAGATTAGAAACTGTTTGTAAATCAATAACCCTAATTCAGAAAGACAAAAATATTGGAGGTTTTATTACTCACTAGCTCAGGTACATAATCCATCATCCCTTTAACTTTCAGGCTCATGATTTTGAATTTCACCTTCTCCTTAGATCCATCGGTCTTTCGTTATTCTCTGGAGGCTCCACAAATTTAAAGACTATCCAAACAAAAGATGAAACTCATAAGCAATATTCATAGAAAGAGGCTAAATTTAAAAAATAAAAGTTAAATTAACTGAATGCTTTTATATCTGCCAGACAAAATAATCCTTATTGTTAGAATGTTTAATATTTATAACCTTAAAAGCATGTAAACACATCTTATTACCAGTGCAATAATAGAATCGCCAGGAGCAAGAATAGCACCAGGAGGACGCATGAAGCAGCTTTTTGGCGCGGTTGTTTGGAACTTTAGCAAACAAAATAACATTCATCAAAATGGAGGAGTTGATGCTAAAAATGGATTTAAGTTTCAAAAAACAACTAGTTTACTAAGTAAAACTTGAATAGTATAGTTGTACAACTAAATAGAAGAATATAGAAAACTACAAGTAATCTTTAATTAGTTTATAATCATACCTTGAAAGCTACATGAGACTTGCTGGTGTTCTTGATCTTTATAGCACTTTGGACTTGCTTACCAGGTTCATCTAGAAAGTTAAAAGATGAAAATAGAAATAATTTAAACCATATAGATAAAGCTAAAAACACTAGTATGTTCAAGTCATTACATAAAGATACAAAAGCACCATACCATACGCATGTAAGCCAAAAGCTGATAATAAAATTGATAAAATCAATTAAAAGGAGCACCATGTGCCGTGCCTAATGTTTAAAGATAGGGTCTAATCAGAAACATGCTTAAACGTATTGGTTCCTAGTCACTCATGCATGTCTTTTGTGAGTGTAACAATGATTATGGAAAGGTGTGTGCTATACATGATGCATTTCTCGGTACCTCACTAGTCAAGAGTTGGGGTCACTCTTTAATGAGTCCATGAGGACGAAACCAATACCCGTGATCATAAGAGAGATGGAATGGCTGGTCCTTATTGATTCATAAATGTTGCATAGTGCTTGCAAGATGAGTCTGTGACAACTAGCTCATGACTCATGAACATTCAAGTTGGACATAGCAATACGCTCCAAAAGGAAACATGTTTACCATTTATAGGCTATACTTTTTAATCAGAGCTCATATATCAATAATGAGAAAGTTTTTTCTAATGTTAAACAAATCAAAGTCACATGACTACATTCTAGTTTCTAGCATTGTCAATGATGTTAACTTGTTAATTGTAAAGATGTTAGATCTTTTAAACAATTATTAGTTCTTTGAAGTTTATTACTACTACTATATGAAACCCAAACATAAACAAGAGTCACCAACCCAAGTACCGCATCAACCACGGTGCAATGCATATATAGATAAATTTTTTTCAACTTTTTTTGTTGTGTTAAGAATAACTCATTCTATTTTCCATTTCCTTAAACAATAGTACAATAGAATGGATATTACCACACATGGTCATTTAGATTTCTTTGGCACATAGTTACATACAAACAATTAAATGTAAGAATGGCTACAAAGAAGTTTACAACATATTCTATGGTTATAATAGTTGTATTATCCTAGCTTAAAGTAATGATCGTGAACATGTGAATATCTCAACCGGAGAATCTAAACTTATCAAATTGATTTTAGCAAGCTAGATTTATTAGCACAGGACACAGTTAGTAATAGTACCACCTAATCATTTCATAGAGCATCAGCTATTGTTTATGTGATTCCTTACATACTAAAACGTAAGCACGTGTTTCGAATATATTTTTACATATGGACGATGATAAGTTGGTACACATTACAGCACTTGCTGGTTCATGTGGCACCTCTGCAGATTTCTTTCCTATATTCTGAACTGTACTTTACAGGGGCTATGAGAGTTTATGTACACTCCTAAAGTAGAAAGAAAAGGATGTTCTAAAATTTTTTTTTGATAATCAACTTTTAGAAGTTAAAAATAACTGCACAGAGACCATTTGAATAAATATTGTTAATTTGCACCTGAGCTCTAGTAGAAGTATTGTGTCCAGTTCTCCCAGTAATTAATTATAAACAGCGACGTAACTGCTAATAGGGCACAATATCATTAAACGCCTTCATCTTCCATTTTCTCTAGGTTGTTTCTTATTTTAAAGATTATGATGCTCTTAACTATACTTACTTCGATAATATTTGAATTGCCAAGCCTATAAATAAATCCAACAAGCCATACCTATATTGATTGGTTATAGTTGATGCCTTGCTGAGTTTGAACTTTTCCAGCTAATAAACATGGTAAAATACCACATTCTCATAACCATGAGGCTTGCCCAAAAAAACACATCCACCACCTAACAAGTAACACCTCACCCTCTGTTGGTTAAGGCCCAAGATTACACGCTCACAAACTCTTGCTTTCATTCATGCCTCAAAGACTCACATCAAATAGACCAAAGAAAATATGCAATCATGGGTCACTACTCCTACAAAATAGACCACTACTTAACATCCACTACTCCACTACTAAGATTAATTCAAAATGAAACCTTGCTACATAATTTAAATAAAACATATGACTCAAATACTAGACCTGTGACCTGACTCGACACATCAAGATTAACCTAACACCCTAAGCCGGTATCCAAAGACTAATGAACTTGGTAAAGATGCACATCTAATTTTCAACTCCATTGTTTCTAACATCTCCCTTGAATAAGTCACATGCTCACCCCTCACAACCAATTAACAGTTTAACACAATGCCTAATGAAGTCATCTAACCTCACCTAATCTGCTAATCTACCATCTCCCTCAGTAACTACTTCTTTCACTCGAAAAACTTCACAATACAAGTACCGTAAATCCACTAAAACCAGAAATTACAACCTAGTTACACTGATCAGATTATCATAACAAGGATAACAAATCCACCAGTAGCTGATCAAATCGACATAGCACCATCAAATTCACACAAACACTCTCACAAACCACAAAATCCAACACCTAACGTTGCTAGATCTCTCTATCTTCAACTAAACCAACATTAGACACGGAAATCCTCAAATCAACTAACAAATTCACTCAGATCTCATCGAATCCAACAACTACCACCAAAACACCATCAGTAATCGGAGAAGAAAAGGATCGTAGCAAACGCGAGAGTTCTTACAGGGGAAGTAGAGCTTATTCCGCGGATCAAGGCGGAGACGACGTCGTGTCGGAAGCAGAGATCTAGCGACGGATGAAACAGAGCTGGAGCTATGATTATTATTACTATTATTATTATTGGTGTTGTTGATGTTATTCTGAGCGTTGTAGCCTTCGATTTGGTATGAAGAAGACGATGAAGGTGTATGTGGTGTGCTACTGTTGCTGTTTCGAAACGGTAGCTTGAATAATCCCCAAACTTTGCTGCCACCGCCACCGCCGCTGCCACCACCACCGCCGCCGCCGTCCGACGGATGTCTATCGTCAACGATGGCCATCTCCGGTCGATCAGATGAACACAAAGCGTGATTTTAGTGTTGAAAACAATAGCTCTCTCTCTCTCTCTCTCTCTCTCTCTTTTCTCTCTCTCTGTTTTCTCTTTCTCTCTGTGTGTGAATATGTTTTCTTTACTAGATGTATTTCGTTTGCACCCCTACACAACTGATTGATTGTGAATTTGAACACTTAAGTTTGGATTTTGGGATTTTAGAAAATCTTACAAATATAAATTTTTTATTTTCGGTAAACGGTAAAGTATGAACCTTAGATTTTAGATTTTCGTATGGTGTTCAAATTCAGATAGCTGAAAGGAATTTGAAAATTTGGATATCTAAATTTCAAAAAAAAATGTATTATCTAATAGATTTCCTAAAAATATAATACTTTTTACTGAATTTTTTTTTGATATCCGAAGTTTATATTAAAATATCCAAAATATTCAAAAAATTTAATTGATATGTATTATTTTTAATTTTTTATAAAAACATTCGGATATTTCGGATATCCGAATATCCTAAAATTCTGAAAATCACTATCATAATCCGAATCCAAAATTTCGGAATATCCAAAAATGATATTTGAAATTCAAATTTTCGTATATTTCAAATTTGGATATTTTTAAACACCCTTACATATTCGTACCGCTGGTATTAAATGGAGTTAATAGGTGTAGTATGTGAGTCATTTTGTGGAAAATTAGATGCAGTGAATGGTGAATAGTTAATCTTAGGATATTTTGAATTTAACTACAAAACTTTTTTGCTTTCATGATTGACCACATGATATGTGTTTATTTCAATTTCAAACTAACATCCTTTATTTAGAGACAAAAAAACTTAAGAGCGTGAGAGTTAAAATGAATGAGAGAGAGAAAAAAAACAGAACATATGCCATCATTCTAAGAAACCATAGCCTAGAAGAACCCAAACAATGAAACCAAATAGTCATGACGACAGCCTCTTATGTTCAAGAAAAGCATCCCAACGACGATGGAGGTGAAGTTATTGATTTTGTCACTTAATTAATTAATTCTACTCCTATACTCACTGTTCTATAAAGTTAACTTAAGTATCATTTTGTTCTATATCACCATCTTAATTCTACTCATTTAATTATTCATCTAACTTATTTTGTTTAATCTTGAATTTGTTTTATTTCTTCATGAAAACCTAAACTTCTTCAATTGCTAAAATTTATTTTTATCTATATTTATTCAATCTTGAATGTTTAAATATTGTTTTTTTCTGATGTTAAATAAACCATTCAACCGATGTACTCATATTGGTAAAGGTTCATATTTGTTCTATATAAGCAACCTTAAAAACTAAAGACTTAAAACACAGGGTGTAAAGTTCAAGATTTGATAAAATATAATCAAAATTAACTCTTTCATCAAAATTAATCAAAATTCCCCTCTATAACAGAATATTTAGGTGAACAGTCATTTTGCAAAAATCTCAAATACAATCTATTATTTTTCTCTATTGACAAAGATAAGCATCCTCAATATTCCATCAATATAGTTTATTATATAATAGATATGATTGCCAAACATATGTATAATACTTGGTAGCTTTATGGTTTTGGTTTATTTCATACTCTCCGAATATTCTTTCTTTGATTCGAAATTTGAACAAATTCTTTGAAGGAAAATTTATAAGAAAAAAACTCACATTAGATACACATTACAAAGCTAGTCAAAAAACTCGTAACAAAACAAATGAATGATAATACAACGTGTGAATTCTCGACACAACCTTATTCATAATATACTTTGATACATATCTTGTATTTTTTTTTCGGTTTAACCAATTATATCTTCATTGATTATATAGGAAGAAGACATTAGGAGCATAAGTGAGGGAGTAAAATTTTGAACTAGAAAAGGTACTGTAGAAATTTGTATACAGTGTATAGTTAAGGGGTGTAAAATGAATATTGCACCAAAAAGTAGCTTTTAGCAGCTGGATATTATTATTTAATTAATCATGATGATGGTCCCACGTGTCCGCGTGTTTGTTTCCACGCCTGAAACGGCGTCGTATGACACATCATAAAGCCTGAAAATGTCAAACATGGACGTGACTTCTATCCAAAATTTATTTTCAAATATGAATGGAGGTTTAAATGTTTAATTATTCGTTCCAGATATAAAACAAAAAAAGGCGATAGTTAAGCTAAATACAAGAATCAAAGAATCTAACCGAGTTATGTTAAATATTAGTGTTGTTATATTTATACCACCCCCAAATTAAAATTCATCACCGCTATAATTAAACTCAAATGGTTGTTTAAAATTCAAAAGACAATATGATTTAACATAATATGTAAGCGGTTGTTTCATCTTATACTCAAACGATTGTTTTTTATTTGTTTTCAAATGTCCATTTACAGGCAGCGTATGGTTAGACTAGGAGTGATGCGGGTAAGTCAACCCATTCATACTTTTGATGTATGCTATTGTTGTTGGTGCATCCATATATAATTAAAGTCACATATTTAATTAGTTATAAGGGATAAACATACAATTTAAAGTATTGTAGTTTATGGTTTTGACTATTATGATCAATAAGTATTGTAGTTTATGGTTTTGACTATTATGATCAATAGATAAAAATGATATATTTTTAAAAATTGCAAAGCTAGAAAATGTTTTGAATATATAAAACATATGTTTTGCAATCTAAAATAATTAACTACTTATGAGAGAAGTAGCACGTCTCGAACCATATAATAGTCTCCATAAGATTATTCAGAAAAAAAAAACAACTTGAAATTGTTGTGAATAAAAATATTTATTCAAATTCAACTACTTATGAATAAGATAGTGTATGCATAACGTTATTTTTTTTGTTTGACTATTTAAATTATCATTTGAAATTATCATAAAAATTCACAAGTGTGGATAAATCTACATATGAAAGCAATATATGTTATCTTCAATGAATTTTGCTAAATTCATTTTGAAAGATCTAAATGTTGATGTGTCTACCATCTTAATGTTGTTAAAGTTATGTGAAGGATTTTCTTTCGTTTGAGAAAGTATCCTAGTTATACATAGTTTAAAGGAAACAACAAAACACGTTTGTTAATAACTCCAGACAAACTTTATGAATTGCATATTATTTAGTGTCAATGTGTTTGACTCTATCTTAATGTAATATTGATTGTAGACGAGTTTCATTTATCTTGTTATTGATAAATGTGTTCACCAAAGTGAATTGAATCAAGACTTATTAGTAAGTCTTTATAAGTCAAAGGGGAGATAGTGTCCTTTGCACTTCGCACACTCGTACTATTATGCTTGAAAGTCGACTGAGTAGTTTTGAAAAATGCTATCAAGAACTTGGTCTTAACTCAATGCCAACTACTAAAGTGTGTGTACGCTAGATTGATACCGAGCTTGCCTTTGAGTTGCTACCAACCTATTGTGGTAATGTTGAGTTCCCGTAGTTACTACCGACTGGCTGCTGCTGAGTTGGTGCTGAGGCGACTACTCTAACACCCGGTTATTTTTTTTAAAGTCAAGATATGAAGAATAAAAGTAAGAAAGGCAATAAGGTCCAAGTGGAGGGACTGAAAATGTAAAAAGGACAAAAATCTTTGAAAAGTAAGTGTAAAGGTGGGCATGGCCGCCCACGCTCATTTCACATCATCATCTTCTTCAGTTTTAGAGAGAGAGAGAGAGCAGAGGAACTCTCGGTTTTGTAGAAGAAGAAGAAGAAGTGAACGAATTCAAGGTAAGAATTCAAGGTTTTTACGTTTTTATGACGGGTTTTAGCCTGGTTATGTGAATATGTGCTTATGTGTTGTGTTTGTGCTCGTGTGTATGTGTTTGGATGTTATTTTTAGGTGTTTTGAACTCTTTGCAAGCGGGTTAAAAAGGAAGAACACCCAAGTTGCACAAGGTGAGTTCTAGACCCCGGTTTCTTACATGTTTTAAACTACTTTTGGGGCTGAAAGCGTATTAAAATGATTTTACAAAGTTTATATATGAGTACCCGTATGTATTTTGTATGTTGGATGTTGGTTTTTGATGGTTTATAGGTTATTCATGTTTAGAATAACCATATTATGCTTAGAACCGATGGGTTTGATGATTTGGATTGAAAATATCCTAGAAACATGTTTTACAGAATGCTTATACGCCTAGATAAGTGTTCATACGTCTGAAAATATGCCTTGGAAAGAATTAAGTGTAAGCCATGCGCTTAAACAGTAGCTCATGCGCCCAAAATTTGCCTTAGAAATGTTTAAGTTCAGCCCATGCGCCTGAACAGTGGCCCATGCGCCTAGAAATGTTAGTCGGATGACTAAGGGTAGGGCCATGCGCCCAAGTGGCCCATGCGCCTAAGTGCTCATGCGTCTGAATAGTATCCATGCGCCTAGATTGGGTTGGAATTTACTAAGTGTTCAGACGTCCAGGAGTCCCCAAGTGCCTGAACAGTACCCATGCGCCTAAGTGTTCCCCATGCGCCTGAATAGTGTCCATGCGCCTGAATAGTGCCCATGCGCCTAGGACTTAGAATATTTTTCTGACTTTTGGGGAAAATGTGTAAAGTAGGCTTTGACTTGGGAAATTCCGAGGGACTATAAGTTGACTTTTGGGGTCGTAGCTAGTATGATGGGCATGTTATGGATGATGATGATGATGATGATGATGATGATGATGATGGTGTTGTTGCATGACTATGCATGATGTATGTTATGTGTGTATGATGTCCTGTGATGATGTATGAATGGTATGTTATGTTATGTTCCTATGATGATGAATGAACTGAAAGTATTATGTAACGTAAAGTGAAAGATAATGAAAGAGGAACATGATGAATGAATGCATGCATTAACGAATGAATGAACGTAAAAAGTCTTGCAAGCAAATGTACGGAGGTCCACACCCAATGAAGGGTGTTAGCTCAACTATGTGCGGGTTAGCTACCCCAGAAGGATGCACACTGGGGTCCAATCCTTGTGATTGACCATATGTATGGGATCCTTGCCGCTTGCCCCAGGTACTGGAGTCAGCTTCGTGCACAATGTTCGGGGTCTATGATAGACCTCAGGCCCAGTAACCAGCTTCGTGCACAATGTTTGGGGTATAGCATATGGCATTGATCCGGAATGAAAAGAAAAGATGAATGGTGAATGTACTTGCCCTAGGTACTGGAGTCAGCTTCGTGCACAATGTTCGGGGTCTATGATAGACCTCAGGCCAGTAACCAGCTTCGTGCACAATGTTCGGGGTATTGTACATGTCACAAGATGTAATGAATGAACGAAGATTAACGAACGTAATGGAAGATAATAATGATATTATTTGTATGTATGTATGATGTATGACCACGAACAAATGAAACGTAGAGTATGGACTCTGTAAAGAAATAAATAACGATTTATGTATGTTTTATTATAAAACTAGAACTCACTCAGCGACTCTGACTTTTATACATTTTCAGTTGGCAGGTAAACGTTGCTGAGGATGGCACGAGGCGGCTACTCAGCTCTTTTGGATGGCATCCATTTATTTAAGGCTTTTGTGATGTAATACAACAATGTAAATTTGTAACCAACAAATGATGCATTATTTTGCAAAAGTTTTTAGAATGAAATGAAATGCCATTTGTTTTATGTTTTCCGCTGCAATGTTTTGATTAATAAATGTAAAGTATATGTTTTACGTGCGATGAATCACCAGCTGTAAGCATCCCAGGAACGGGGCCTTACAACTACCGGTTCCAACAGTATGACTGGTAACTTGCTTGTGGATAAGAGGTTTGAAGGAAAACGAGTTATGTTCCTGAACTGAATGATGATGAATAAGTCTCATGATTTGTCTATAACAAGATATGGATATGGACAAGGGATATGCATTATTCCTTAAAGCTAAGGATCAGAATGATGCATCTTCTGTTCACATGCTAAAGTACTATAGTCTAAAGCATGTTAGCCTAGTACTTATTAATTATGATGCTCTAAGGAGGTCAATTATGTATATACAAAGTTGAAAGAGGCTACTCATTCGGTTCAAGGAGGTTGATATAACCTATGGAAAACTTAACTAACTAGATAATATTATCTAGTATACAAAGCCTAATGAGGAGGACTCAATCTTCTAGGTTTGTCCGATAACAAACCTCACTTTGAAATCAAATTGCAAGAAATATGGGGGAGAGGTCATTTTAGAAACGACCCTTTAGGGTATGTAAAAATAATTTTGTGAAAAGTTTTCTCAAACCTATTTAGAAAGGGAGAACCTTTCATTACCCCATATGGATGTTATCCAATAACATTGAAATGTGTGGGTTTCTTGCATTTGAAAATAAAATGTTAGCAATATGGATTTTGGCAATCCAAAGATATTGCAAACCCATGATCTAGTGTAGTACACAAAGGTCATAAGAAGTCTATGATATACTCAAATTCTAATTGGCTAGACTTAGAATCTAGATAGATGTCTACTACCAAAGGCATAAATGAAATGTGTTTGTCTTGAAATAAGAACACATCATGAAAAGTTATCTCGATTTAAGCTATCTATATCAACTTGACAAAGTGATAGATAATAATTTTGAATCCAAACAACTAGTGGGTTGAAACGAGATGAGATCAAGAGGAATTGGACTAAAGCCCCTCGGAAAAGAGGAATATGAGGGAAACCTAACCTAGCTGACTGGAGATCCCAAGATCTAGGTTCAATAGGACAACTTAATCATATGACCAACAGAGTCACTATAGGGGAGTACCCTAAAACGAAAAAGGAGTGATGAACTTCCTAGTCCATTCACTCTAGGGGAGTACCCCAAATCAGTGACCAAAGAAAGGTTAAGCATATTCAGGTTAGATGATTATAAGAATCAATATAACCATAATGCTTTTAATGATTCATGGAATCACCTATGTTAGAGAGAAGTGGGGTCGCTTCGAATGGATTTATGGGGTGGCGCAAATTCTAGAGCTCTCGCAGAACCAGGATAGTGATCCATGACCATAACGGACACGACAATGAGGGGATGTGCCCGACTTGCGAGAATCTTGTGTGAATGTATATTGTCGTCTACACCAAAGAGGGTCTGTTCAAAGACATCGTGTCTACACACCACCAGTAAGCTAAGTATACTTCACAAAGGAAGGTTCAATGGGAACACCTACCTATCCTGTAAGACTCAACTGTCAAGTTTTCATTAAGAATTTTGTGTGCTTGATCGATCTCCATTCATGTGAGGAATTGTTGGAATTTTGGACACAAAATAATTATATTTATATATTTGTTATAAAAATAGTTATTTATTTATTGGTTTAAGTTCTTGTTTTGCAACGAACTATACCGTGTCCAAACTAAAGCTAAGATGAATTGATATCGATGTTCGAAGTTGAGTGGTCGAAATGAAGAAAATAAAACTTGGGTGATTATTATAGAAAACTTTGTAATTTCTTGCATAATGCTAATAAAACCATGTATTGATTAACATGAATATTTTATGTTGACCAAGTCTTTTAATAAATATTATGAATCACTATTATGGATCATAATTTTTACTAAAATTGGTATTAAACTTGTCATGAATAAAATGAGATTTAATTTGATCTCATAAAATATTTCATAAATCAAATGGGAGTTTTGGTTGTGAATCATAAAATTCACATTAATGTGAACTTATTAACATGAGTATATAAACAAACTCATGATGAGAAAAGAAAAACTAGAGAGAAGAAGAAATGTATTTTTTAAGTGTCAACAAGTTTTATATATATTTAGAGAGGAGCACTCTCTAAATGGTTCTTCCTATACCATCATCTTCAACTTTTTCCACATAATATTATAACACATACTTTACCCGGTGATCTCTCGGGCCGAGCACTCTCCGACAGTACATACTGCTTTGGCTGTTGTACCCTGGAAGATAGACGCGTTGTCTTGAATAGAGATGCAAACTCTGTTTTAAGGGACCCGTGTCTAACACGATCCTCAGCCACAACCGTCAATTTTTTGTTTGTTATTTGTTGTAGTCAATGGGTATAGTTGAAGATTCAAATATGATGAAGACTCGTGAAGACTGTTGGAGTATATACTAAAGACGTTTGTTCGAATCAAATTTGATACATAAATATTGTTTATATTTATTTTTTAGTCGTATTTGTAAACGTATTGTACTAAAATATTTATCATGGTTAACGAGAATATCGTTAGAATTATTATGGATCATAATTTTTATTAAATTGGTATTAAACTTGTCATGAATAAAATGAGAGTTTTAATTTGGTCTCATAAAACATTTCATAAATCAAATGGAAGTTTTGGTTGTGAATCATAAAACTCACATTAATATGAACTTATTAGTACGAGTATATAAACAAACTCATGATGATGAGAAGAGAAGAAGAAGAAATTTATTCTCTCTCTTAGTATCCAAGTTATATACAAATTTAAAGAGAAACACTCTCTAAATTGTTCTTCCTATACCATTATCTTTAATCTTGTTCCATATAACTTCATAACACATATACTTTACCTGGTGATCTCTTGGTTGAGGCACTTTCCGGCAGTACATACTGCTTTGGCTATTGTACCCTGGGAAACAGACACGTTGTCTTGAGTAGAGACGCAAAATCTGTTTTAAGGGACCCGTATCTAACACGATCCTCAGCCACAACCGTCAATTTTTTGTTTGTTATTTGTTGTAGTCAAGGGGTATAGTTGAAGATTCAAATATGATGAAGACTCGTTGGAGTATATACTAAAGACGTTTGTTCGAATCAAGTTTGATACATAAATATTGTTTATATTTATTTTTTAGTCATATTTGTAAATGTATTGTACTAAAATATTTCTCATGGTTAACGAGAATATCGTTAGAATTATTATGGATCATAATTTTTATTAAATTGGTATTAAACTTGTCATGAATAAAATGAGAGTTTTAATTTGGTCTCATAAAACATTTCATAAATCAAATGGAAGTTTTGGTTGTGAATCATAAAACTCACATTAATATGAACTTATTAGTACGAGTATATAAACAAACTCATGATAATGAGAAGAGAAGAAGAAGAAATTTATTCTCTCTCTTTAGTATCCAAGTTATATACAAATTTAAAGAGAAACACTCTCTAAATTGTTCTTCCTATACCATTATCTTTAATCTTGTTCCATATAACTTCATAACACATATACTTTACCTGGTGATCTCTTGGGTTGAGGCACTTTCCGGCAGTACATACTGCTTTGGCTGTTGTACCCTGGGAAACAGACGCGTTGTCTTGAGTAGAGACGCAAAATCTGTTTTAAGGGACCCGTGTCTAACACCATCCTCAGCCACAACCGTTAATCTTTTGTTTGTTATTTGTTATAGTCAAGGGGTATACTTGAAGACTTGAATATGATGAAGACTTGTATCAAAAATACTTTATGAAGACTCGTTAGAGTATATACTAAAGACGAATGTTCGAATCAAGTTTGGTACATAAATATTGCTTGTATTTATTTTTTCTAGTCGTATTTGTAAACGGTATTGTACTATAATACTTCATATGGCTAACGAGAGTATCATTAGAATTAATATTTTTAATTAAAAGTGAACCTATTTCCTACAATCTTAAAACAGATTTCGTGATTGGATTTTTAAAAGCCTATTATTATTATTTTTTTGGGTTCACGAAACGTTAAAGAAAATATTAGCTGAGATTTTTGTTGAAATTCAAATAATATTTTGGGAAATAACATAAGTACAATACCATGTTTGGATTTTATTAAAGTTTGAAGTAGAATTTAAAATCCAAAATAAAGAGTTACTCAACAAATACTTTGATTCTATCACATGTTAAAATATTTTTATAAATATTTAACAATCTAACATGCGTGTTAGAGATGGTTTAATTACTAAAAGCCATTAAAAAATCATGGGTTTATAGTTTTAAAACTATTTATGATTACAATGATTTAAGCAAAACCAAATTTTGTTTTAGAAAGAAATTAAAACTAGTGTTTTGCAACAATAAAAATAGAAATAGTCTTTTTTATATGAGACGAGAAGCTTACAAACGATTTTGTAATCGTTTAGTTCTAACGAGCGTGTTAGAAGCGAGTTTATTGTATATAAACTGATAAAATTAAAAACAATGTTTTTGTAGTTCTTTATTTCTAACAAGCGTGTTAGAACTGGATTATATTTTTTATATATAAAAAACGATTTATGTAATCGTTTATTTCTAACGAGTAAGTTAGAACTAGATTTATTTTATATAAATCGAAAAGTTTTTAAAACGATCTTTGTATTCCTTTATTTCTAACGTATGGGTTAGAAGTGGTTATTTTTAACCAATAAGCTTAAAATGATATTTGTGATCATTTATTTTCTAATGAACGTGTTAGAAAACGGTTTATGTAGTAAGAACCGTAATATTTAAAATGATTGTTGTAGTCATTTGTTAAAAACAATTTATCTATATAAATCAAAATGTGTTTTAAAAACGTATTTATTATCATGTATTCTCTAATGAATGTGTTAGAAATGGTTTTTTATATAAATCCAAAATTATTAATCAAAATAGTAAAAGATATTAATTAGTATAATAATACTATTTTTAGATTTTATGGTCATGACTTTTGTGATCAAGACATAAAATAAATACGATATATTTTTAAAATAGTTGCAAAGCTATGAAATGTTTTGAATGAATAAAACATGTGTTTTGCAATCTAAAACGGTTAACTACTCATGGGAGAAGTAACATGTCTCGAATCACATAATAGTCTCGATGAGATTATTCAAGAAAAAAAACAACTTGAGGTTGTTGTGAATAGAAATAATTATTCAAATACAACTACTTCTGAATAAGATAATGTATACATAATGTTGTTTTTTTGTTTTGACTAATTAAATTAGAGTTTCAAGATAAGATGAGAAACTTGATCGTATGAGTGCATGAAGTATATTGAGGGAGTACCTCAAGACGTACCATAAAATCTTTAAACTAGAGTTTCAAGATAAGATGCAAAACTTTATCGTATGAGTGCATGAATTATATTGAGAAAGTACCTCAAGACATTCCATAAAATTGATATCACTGCTAATGATGAAAGTGTTATAGATAATAATATTTTGAGATTTGATGTCTAGATGTAACTTTTATTCGTTTAAATTATTATTAAAAAAGTGTTTTACACTTTACGTCTCATTTTCTGTTGTATTATTATTTGTGTTCAATATCTTAAGATAACACATGTAATATTTACAACGAAATAAATTAATTTCTATTATGACTTTCAAAATGATTTTGAGGGAAATAATTTAAATGGATATATATAACTTTAAACGGATAGTGCAATAAGAGATTTGCATAGAAAACAACTTGAGAGTTGTTGAATTGTTTTAAGTGTCGAATAGACATCAAATGCCATACAATATCATGAGATCGAGAAAATGATAAGTGTATCGTGAGATCAAAAATATGATAAGTGTATTGAAATAAAATACACAAGTATGAGATATACCGATAAACTTCATTTGAAATTATCATAAAAATTCACAAGTGTGGATAAATCTACATATGAAAGCAATATATGTTATCTTTAATGAATTTTGCTAAATTCATTTGAAGATCTAAATGTTGATGCGTCTACCATCTTAATATTGTTAAAGTTATGTGGAGGATTTTTCTTTCATTTGGGAAAGTATCCTAGTTATACATATCTTAAAAGGAACAACAATACATGTGTGCTAATAACTCTAGGCAAAATTTGTGAATTGCATATTATTTAGTGTTAATGTGTTTGACTCTATCTTAATGTAATATTGATTGTAGATGAGTTTCATTTATCTTGTTATTGATAAATGTGTTCACCAAAGTGAATTGAATCAAGACTTATTAGTAAGTCTTTATAAGTCAAAGGGGAGATAGTGCCCTTTGCACTTCGCACACTCGCACTATTGTGCTTGAAAGTCGACTGAGTAGTTTTGAAAAATGCTATCAAGAACTTGGTCTTAACTCAATGACGACTACTGAAGTGTGTGTACACTAGATTAGTACCGAGCTTGCCTTTGAGTTGCAACCAACCTATTGTGGTAATGTCGAGTTCCGGTAGTTACTACCGACTGGCTGCTGCTGAGTTGGTGCTGAGGCGACTACCGGTTCAACATTATGATTGGTAACTTGCTTGTGGATGAGAGGTTTAAAGGAAAACAAGTTATGTTCCTGAACCGAATGATGATGAATAAGTCTTATGATTTGTCTATAACAAGATATGGATATGGACAAGGGATATGCGTTTTCATTAAAGCTGTGAAGTATCAGAATGATGCATCTTCTGTTCACATGCTAAAGTACTATAGTCTAAAGCATGCTAGCCTAGTACTTATCAATTATGATGCTCTAAGGAGGTCAATTATGTATAGACAAAGTTGAAAGAGGATACTTATTTGGTTCAAGGAGGTTGATATAACCTATGAAAAACTTAATTAAGCATAATGAGGAGGACTCAATCTTCTAGGTTTGTCCGATAAAAACCTCACTTTGAAATCAAATTGCAAGAAATGTGGGAGGGAGGTCATTTTAGAAATAACCCTTTAGGGTATGTAGAAATGAATTTATGAAAAGTTTTCTCAAACCTATTTAAAAAGGGAGAACCTTTTATTACCCTATATGGATGTTATTCAATAACACTTAAATGTGGGGGTCTCTCAAACCTATTTAGAAAGGGAGAACCTTTCATAACCCCATATGAATGTTATCCAATAACACTTAAATATGGGGGTTTCTTGCACTTGAAAATAAAATCTTAGCAATATGGATTTTGACAATCCAAAGATATTGCAAACACATGATCTAGTGTAGTACACAAAGGTCAAAAGAAGTCTATGATAGACTCAAATTCTAATTGGTTAGATTTAGAATTTAGATAGATGTCTACTACCAAAGACATAAAAGAGATGTGTTCGTCTTGAAATAAGAATTGTAATTTTCAAATTCACTTAGAAGTTTCACAAAAGACATTATTAACTTACGAGTTAAGAACACATCATGAAAACTTATCTCAATTGAAGTTATCTATATCGACTTGACAAAGTAATAGATAATAATTTTGGATTCAAACAACTAGTGGGTTGGAACGAGACGAGATAGAGAGGAATTGGACTAAAGCCCGTTAGAAAAGGGGAACATGAGAGAAATCTAACCTAGCTGACTGGAGATCCCAAGATCTAGGTTCAATAGGACAACTTAATCATATGACCAATGGAGTCACTATAGGGGAGTACCCTGAAACGAAAAGGGAGTGACGAACTTCCTAGTCCATTCACTCTAGGGGAGTACCCCGAACCAGTGACCAAAGGAAGGTTAAGCATATTCATGTTAGATGATTATGGAAATCAATATAACGTAATGCTTTTAATGATTCATGGAATCACCTATGTTAGAGAGAAGTGGGGTCACTTCGAATGGATTTGTGGGGTGGCGCAAATCCTAGAGCTCTCGCAGAACCAGGATAGTGATCCATGACCATAACGGACACGACAATGAGGGGATGTGCCCTACTAGGGAGAGTCTTGTGTGAAAGTATATTTTTGTCTACACCTAATGGGGTCTGTTCAAAGACATCGCGTCTACACACCACCAGTAGGCTAAATATGCTTCACAAAGGAAGGTTTAATGGGAACACCAACCTATCCTGCAAGACTCAACTGTCGAGTTTTCATTAGGAATTTTATGTGTTTTGATCGATCTCTATTATTTATTGGTTTAAGTTCTCGTTTTGAAATGAACTAACCGTGTCCAAACTGAAGCTAAGATGAATTAGATATCGATGCTCGAAGTTGAGTGGTCTAAATGAAGAAAGTAAAACTTGGGTGGTTATTGTAGGAAATTTTGTAATTTCGTGCATAATGCTAATAAAACCATGTTTTGATTAACATGGATGTTTCATGTTGATCAAGTCTTTTAATAAATATTATGAATGTCTATTATGGATCATAATTTTTATTAAATTGGTATTAACTTGTCATGAATAAAATAAGAGTTTTAATTTGGTCTCATAAAACATTTCATAAATCAAATGGGAGTTTTGGTTGTGAATCATAAAACTCACATTAATATGAACTGTCACACCCCAACCTTGACGGCGAAAACGTCAAGGAGTGAGAGTTAAGATCGTTCACAGCCACATAACGCTATTATTAAATACAAATATATTATTCATAAGTTTGAAAGGTACATTACAAGCATAAGTCTCAAATAAAAACATAATATAAGAAATATAACAAGCTCATTTATTAAGTTAACTAGGTCCATTCCTAGGTATGGACAACTTCGAAAAAGGCGATCAAGCTTGAGTATTTCCTGAAACATGTTAAAAATAAAAGGTCAACATATTGTTGGTGAGATTTCCATAGTTTTCGATACATAAGTATATAAAAGATAACAATTCATGTTGTAAGTTGGAGAACAAAGTAAACTAGGGATGTAAGACAGAATGCACAATCAAACCTCGACAAAGTTTTACAAGTCTCAAACGTTTAAAAGTATATACGATTAGCTAAGTGTACTTGGATCAACCAAGCAGACTTGTCTGGCCCATAGATCTATGACTTCGCTAGGCTAGCAATAGTTAATGATTGTACATATATTCGACATTACATGGTAGCCACAAAGTTCAACTAACCACAACATACAGATGAAATGCCATAAGTTTACAAGGATCAAACGTGTTTACAAGTGCAAAGTTTATAAAGTAACATGTTTCACCCCAAAAGTGTAAAAATATAAAAAGGGGTATTGAAATACTCACTTGATCAAATACGTATAGAATGACGATTAATAAGAAATATAATAAGCAACGATCCAATGTAATGCTTCACAATGCACCTAAAAATATAAATATATTTACAAGGTTTAAGTTTATTTATAACAAGCTTAACATTTTAACGAGAACTAGGTTTTTAGGTGGAATTTGGTATTTAGAGGCTTCATTAATTACATTAAATAATAAAAGAAAAGATATATACGAGTTTTAAAAAAATGTAGGAAACCATTATAACACAACTTAGTTACAAAGTTCAGTAACGTGTATAACTTTTAAATTTATTCTCATTTTATATAATAATATATGCTTATTATTTAAATAAACAACAACTTTTAAAGTCTATTTTATTATGAAAAATAATTTATATAATTTATTTGACTAACAATAATTTAGCAAAACAACTTTTAAAATCTATTTTATTATGAAAAATAAATGATTTGCACAAATAATGATTTTATAAGTTAAACAATATTCAAGGTCCAATTTATAAGAAAATAAATAATTATATTGTTTGTCTATAACATATAATAAAATGTGAATACATTTTATGAAATAAATTAGCATAAAATAGTAAGGTGTCTAAAAAAATAACAAGTTCACAACTTGATTTTTATAATTTTTTAGAAAGAAATTTGAATTAAAACAAATGCTAAAAAGCCTTAAAATTAAAACAGGAGGTCCCCCGGGTTTGAACCGGGGACCTCTTGTTTAGAAGTCATTAGTGTTACCGCTTGAACCAAGGTCGTAGCCGCGTTTTAGTTTGGTTTTGAATTCACTTAAGCCATATTAACAAGCCCTCCCAAATCGCAAGAACCCTAAAATTGTTCTTGTCCTAAATTGAAGTTTAAAATGATTAAGTAATTGATTGAAATCATAGGGCTTTTGCTCCCTATGATAACACGAATGTGTAGATTACCAGATTTGGAGCTCAATGTGTCAAGATCAATCAAAGGACAATTGCGACTATGTTGCTAGTATGTCTGATTGCAAACGATGATGATAATTCAATTAATTGCACATGAAGCTTCTACGATAGGCAATGATTGAAAGCCCTTTGTAAATTTCAGGATTTGAGGTTCGAATAATGGTGTTCGAGTGGAAGGTAGGTCGCGGCTCAAGGGGGTATTCGAACTCATTGTAATTGTTTGTCTCAGGTGAAGTTGGGTTTGGGAATAGTTCAGGGATAGTTAAATGATTACTCACATTCGATTGATTGGATTATTATTGCGTTTTAATGGGTGAACGGTTCGAGAATTAAGGTGATCGGTTACTCGAAATATTTGGATTCATAGCCGTCTTTAAAATGCAACTAACGTGTTTAAAAGAGTTCGACTCGTGTTCACGCATCAGTTGGAAACGATTGGGATCGATTTGTGCTTTAAATCGTGCTAAAATGCCTTGCCGGAGTTCGGCTGGAGGTGGCCGGACCGGCTGCGGTTTTGCGGGGGTTGGAAAGGGAAGGGGGTTGGGTTTTAATAGTGTACACAAATGTCCTTGTTGTTTATACTTTTATTATTTTATGCTAAAAGTTCTTTTAAGGTTTAATAATTTGCGAAACTAACCCCCGAACTTAATTAAAGTTTAGATTTTAACTAATTTATTAATTTCTAAGCTTTTATAATAATTATTATTATTATCATTATTAATATTAATAACATTATAGTTATTATTATTATTCATTGTTATTATTTATTTTATAATCAATTAGTAATGTTATTATGTTCAATTTAATAGTTTAAGTTATTAACTTTTAAATAAAAGAATTAATTAATGAAAACAAGGAATCAAACATAAATAAACCACAAGTGCCCTAAATGATCACAATGGCCCTTACAAGATTAATCAAAGTTAATTCTCAGTTAAGAAAAATTCAGGATGTTACATGAACTTATTAGCATGAGTATATAAACAAACTCATGATGATAAGAAGAGAAGAAGAAGAATTTATTCTCTTTAGTATTCAAGTTATATAAAAATTTAGAGAGGAACACTCTCTAAATTGTTTTTCATATACCATCATCTTTAATCTTGTTTCATATAACTTCATAACACATATACTTTACCCAACGATCTCTTGGGCCGATGCAATTTCTGGTAGTACATACTGTTTTGGCTGTTGTACCCTGGGAAACAGACGCGTCGTCTTGAGTAGAGACGCGTAATCTGTTTTAAGGGACCCGTGTCTAACACGATCCCCAGACACAACCGTTAATTTTTTGTTTGTTATTTGTTGTAGTTAAGGGGTATACTTGAAGACTCGAACATGATGAAGACTCGTGTCAAAAATACTTTATGAAGACTCGTTAGAGTATATACTAAAGACGAATGTTCGAATCAAGTTTGATACACAAATATTGCTTGTATTTATTTTTTCTAGTCGTATTTGTAAACAGTATTGTACTATAATATTTCACATGGCTAACGAGAGTATCGTTAAAATTAATATTTTTAATATAAAAGTGAAGCTATTTCCTACAGAATATATATATACTTTTTGTTTGTATGATATTGTTGTTGGTGCATCCATATATAATTAAAGTCACATATTTAATTACTTATAACGGATAAAGATACGATTTAAAGAACTTAAAACTATATATGTTCGTAAGTACGTATCTAAAACACTTAAATCAACCAACAAAATTGCACAAATTAAGTAAAGATTTGTGGTGTATGTCGCAAAAAAGTAGTGAATCAAATCAAGACTTGGGCGAAAATTCTATGAACCAAACCCGAGCCCAATCAGCCCGGTTAAGAAGGCCAACAAACTAACAGGAATTAGAAACATCCCCTGATATGATGTAGCGGATGAAAGCAAATACGACATGAAAATAATAAAAATGTGTTGGTCTTCTTTTCTTATTTTCACATTTGTATCTGATTTTCCTTCCCCTTTTGTTTAATTTCATTGCAAGTAGTCAATCGAATCATTTATAAGCTCGTTGGTTACAGCTAAATCGTCCCTATTGTCTCCTAGTCAATTCATAACAAAAATACGGATCAGTGATCAATAGTATGGTCGAATCATGTAGCACAACATACAAAAGATGGCTCGGTAACAAAAACAATAATATCATGATCGAGTTGTACATCCACAATTAATTCTCTAATCTTATGACCAAACTATAGACCTTTTCACATAATACATTATACATGCAATGATGATGAAGGTTGTAGCTTTCAATTTAGTAAGTGTAGCTCAACAATGTAATAAAGACCTATGTGTAAGAATTAATAAAAATGAAATTATAATTTGTAAAGTCGGTAAAACGTTGGTTAAATGATAGGAGATATACACATGCAAAAATTAGGAGATGCCTCTCTAACATGGGAATTTGTTTTACATATTTAAGTGATAACTTCATTTTATGTTATAGACCTTTAGAACATGTTGATATGAGATGCTTCAACAACTGAACCACAAATAACTAGTTAAAAACTAACCTAAATGAATATTTCATTTATACTTTTATGATGCATGACAAGTAGGAAAAGAAGCTCATTCAAGCTCATTCTTTGGACAAAAAGTAGAATATTTATATGTACATACAAAAATTTGAAACTTTTTCAAATGGAGCTACTTAGTGCTTCTAGTGTAGAAGTCATGCAGAGAGTTTTTACTATTGTTATAGTAGATGACATATCAAGATTAATATGAAGTTACTTTTGAATTTTAAAACTTTAAAATATTTAGTAAGATATATAAAAACTTAATTAAGTTCCCAATTGTATCCACAAGTTATGATACAGAATTTGAAATATAGTGAAATCTAAAGCATTTTATGATACTCTTGGTACTTCAAATGATTTTTAGCCCCTCAAACTCCTAACTTAATGGCATTGTTTCTTGTCTCGGCCTTATAATGTCAACTGATCTAATGATTAAACTTAAAAAAATTGGTGTGCAATTAAAACACTAATAGCCCATCAGAAATATCCACCATGCAAAATTCTAATAAAGCTCGATTAACACAAGTACATGTTAAGTCAGAAGCCAGTCATTCTTGTGGTTATAAGTACTCCTGAGAGGGATTGATGCTGTAAGCATGTTCATACATCATCTTCATATATAAGCCTCATCCTATACTGGATATTTATTAAAAACTTCTGTTAAGTGGATGAAAATTATTATTTTGTCACTTTAATTGAAAAATAAAACACAAAGAAAAAGGATATAGATATATAACTGGGCCATTTTTTAGTAAAGTTAAACAAATGAAAATCTCCCTTCACAAACTATTTTCATGATTTTTCAGCTCCAATAGACTTTCAAAACCACTCTCTCCCTCTTAATTTCCAGCTACAACCTCTTGTTTTACACAACATCATTGATGGAGAGTTTCCAATGATCATATCTAACATGTGATCAGTTTGTGATCATTTTGGGTGACTATTTGACGTGTCTCAAGAGTTATTGGTTTTCAATATGTTGTAGGAAAATCAGTTTCATCATTTGATGGGTTTTGTAGTACTGGCATGGAGGGGTAGGAGAACAAGGGACACCAAAGAAACATACTGGAACAATCTATTAGGGAAACAAAGAGGCTTTGTTGTGTTTCATGTTCACCAGCAAATATGTTGGACATTAAAGCCACGTGGATTTGCCAGCAATGTTTGAAGCTCGGACAATTCGGCTTGTTCAACTGGAAATCGACGGAGGGACTGAATTGAGCAGCCCCAAATCGTTTTGTATTGGTCCAACCAGCCTGTTCGTTTTGCTTTTGGGTATTTTTATTCTCTTTTGTTAATATTTTGGATTTTAATATGTTTAGCGGGTGAGACGATCGATAAATTGAAGTGTTGGACGTAAGATTATGGTTAAGATTATATAACAATATAATACACATATAAAATACTTATATTGAATTACATACATAGCTATATATATATATATATATATATATATATATATATATATATATATATATATATATATATATATATAATAGACCATTTCTAAAGGACTCAAAGCATAAACTAGACAATGGGAGCTCGGAGGCGGCAACCTCTAGTGGGGTCCATAAGGAAAATTTAAAAATTATTAAATTCAAGGTCTGTGAGCCGCGTCAGAAAGGGATGCAAGGCACATCAATTAGGCTAAAATATCAATGCGAAGGAAACATGTGTCTAATGACTAAGAGATGAATATTAACACATGTACTTCGATGCAGGTCACATTCAAAAAAGAGGCTTGAGGCCAATAATCTAGCAACAAGTGTCAACAATGTAGCACGTCAAGATGATGTGGCTTGTTCATCCTAGCGATGAGGGACACACTGATCATTAAAACTTAAATATAAAATGAAGCTCAGGTGAGCCTTCAAACTCACATCTCTCTCATCCATCTCTCATAATTTCGGATAACCCAGATAACTATACATATAGGCCAATTGAATTGAGAAAAAGATCACAACTATCTAGCCACATAAATTATTTGTTGTGGTTGTATATTGCTAACTGATGTTCGTAAACCCAAAATCTGATTGCATATAATGGGTTTTAAATCTCTTTTTGAGATATATGAAGTATCAAAAGTATTGATGTAATATTAATGTAACACATTTTATGACAAATATGATTTTGACATAAATTCTTACTACGTAAATTATTTTGAAACTACGAAACGAATGATCAAAACCAACATATCACATGACTTGAATGTGCTAGAAACCGGGGTATGACATATATTTATAATGTCATCCGATTCTTAAATATTATCAGGCCAGCCAACCAGTAAAATATTTGGTTAACTAGTTCGCCTTCCGGTTTGATTTTAAAAACATTGGTTGTCAAAACTAAAAAAGAAGGGAAGAAGCTAAAGCAAAGTCCCACGTAACGTGATCACATATTTTTAATATTTAATTATTATTTTTTACTTATTACTTTTAGTTTTAATTTTTAATTTTTAATTGTGTGTGAGTCCCATAAGGAATTGAACTTCTATTTCTTATTAAAGTTAGGGTTATAATCATCATTTATTAAAAAATTAACTAACATGCGTATCAGCGACTAAAAGTGTTACGTTTCTTCAAACAATTGGACTAAACATGTAGTTTCAAGAACTTGGGGACGAAATGTGAAATTTAAGTATACTTTAGGGACCATCCATGTAATTTAATCTTATTTCAAATTTTACTTAAATACGTTAGACAATATAATTCTGTCTAATATTCATATATGTTAAATAATCATTTTATCTATATGTAATACTATTATTATTATTATTATTATTATTATATTATTATTATTATTATTATTATTATTTTATTATTATTATTATTATTATTATTATTATTATTATTATTATTATTATTATTACAATGTGTGTATTACTAGGCTAGAAACACGTGTATTACACGGTTAAAAATATAAAAATGATATAATTTATAAATGCATATATGCTTTTTAGAGTGAATTATCGTTGTTTTCCCTGTGACTTGGTCATATTTATCATTTCATCTAGAAAAGATTTTTTTGCATCTGGCTCCCACGGTTTTCAAAAATTATCATTGCAATCCAAAGAAGTTAACTTTGTTAATTAATAACGTTTAACCATCTATCATTAAAAGGGGTAATTATATAATTTTGCATATAAAGAAAAAATCCTAATTTATGTTAGGGTATTGGTGTTAAACTTCCATTCACGCGTTATTGTTCCATTCACGAAACCTAAATCAAACATTTCGTTTCAAACCTTTCATCGTAACTGAATCACAAGATTGTGGGATTCATCGGTGGGGGAGAAGAAAGGACCTTCTTTATTGTGGCGATCTAGAACCCACTACGAAATGATTGTATAATAGAGGTCATCTCCTCTAGTCGTCATCTCCTCTATATTGTGATTCAGTTCTACTAGATTATAGTTATGTAATTAAGGGATTTTATTTTGTAGTTTAAAGAATAATTTTGTCAATTTCATATTTAACAATTTAAATTCACGAAGTTAACTTTCTTGGCTAAACTATTAATTCAGTCTGCTAAATTGGATTTTAATAATCTGAATAATTACTTGTTGGTTATTAATAATTCAAACTATTAATTTGGTTGGTGATAATCATAAATTTTAGTTTTTTACCAATGACAATTCCAATATTATAATTACTGTATGTCATTTCACGCTCTTAATTGTATTGTGAGTACAATCAAGTGCAAATTAACCATGTATATTTGATAATTATGTTATTAAGATTATCATTGGTCATAAAAAATAAAAGTTTGAATTATCATGGCCAAATTAATAATAGTTTTGATTATTAATAGCCAATGAATAGAATTATAAAATTTAATATGTATTTATTATATATTAACATATTAAAACAAAATTATATAGACTCATTTGAGTTTGAAAATCTAATCAAACTTGATATGTGAAGCATTAAAGCTCATACTCAAGGTTTTTTTTATTAAGTGAGATTTAGTGTAAGCTCGAGCTTGAACTCGAAGCTCGAGCTCTTTTATATCCAACCGGTCTCATGCAATTCACGAGCGGTGTGGTTTGTTTAGCCCTTGAATATTCGCTCTTTAACCTCATACAACTTTGACAAAAGCAAACACAATTGTTTGGGGCCATTGTTAAAAGAACATCTGGCAATGCGAACTCATACTTCATGCAACCCATGAATTTGACGTTGGATATATCACCCCGTGATTTGACGTTGCATGACTTGTATATCACAAATGTTAATGTTAATTATTTTGAAACCATGCATATGAATAAGATTTGATTGAATAACTTATTATAGCGATCCACCCGTGAATTTAATTAATAATTCATTGACTAAAAGGGTACGTGGCTATATTATTACGGATGAGTACAGCTAATGATGTATTATGGTACGACATTTTAGACCACCTCCACCGCCCACATCCAGCCGGATAACGATGTATTAATGTGACTGTTACCCTTGATGTCACTAAGATAACCAAACATTAAGAAATGAAGAATGCCCATAAACCTTATACTAAAAGTTTGATACATTGTATATAATTGACATAAACACATATAACTGTATATATTTGTTTCAAAACCAATAATACTTTTAGTGGCAGAGCTTGAAACTTTCTGCGACCGAGGTGGGGGAAAGGGTGTTAGAGACCCAAATCAGGATAGGTACAAGATTTCGTATGAAACATACATAAATGTTTGCTTTTGTGTCGGGAAGGGTGTGTCGGGAAGGGTGGGGGGATAACTTCGCCCATGAATACGTTGAGAATCACTAGATTTACATAAGTACAAATGAAATGATTTTGTCCTTAGTTAAGAATATATTTTGATGATTAAGTGATATGTTCTATAATTAAAATGTTAAGATAGGTTTAAATACCGTAAAATAGGAATTATAAATATTTTTGTTAAAAAATGAATTATGTCATTCTTGTGACTCTTAATATTTTTTTTGTTTTTAAAAATAGGTAAATTGTATTTTAACAATCTAAACTATGCCTCATTACCCAATAATAATCCATACTATTAATATGACATTTAGTAATCCTAACTTTCACTTTTGTCACTAATGGTAATCCAAAAAGTATAATTATTATATATTCACATTTAATTTGTATTTATTTTATACTCGATTTAGATTGTATGTTTTTATATTATTCATAATCATTATTGTGAACAAAATCATTTGCAAATCAAATGTAAATTTTTAATAATTTTGTTAATGAGATTGTTGTTAGTAACAAAAATAAAAATTAAAATTATTATCGATCAAATTAATAGTATAAATTATTATCGAATAATTTATAATAGTGTGATTTATTAAAATCCAATTTCCCATATATTCTAAGAATGAATATATATTAATCGAGGAGTTGACATCTTCGAAAGAAATTACGATGCTTGACTAAATGAGGTAGCTTTTTAAAATATATTAATCGTTTTGACACGTAGAGAAACTGTTATTAAAGTCAAAAAGTGTTGCTAAAAACTATATAATTAGTCATAAAAATGTGCTAGAAGTTATCCAGCATATATATATGTTACATAAAATCTTTCATGAAGGACACGTACCCATGGAGATTACAAAATGGACGGCTACCTATCTCAATCCCATTGACTTTTACTTTTCTTCATCCATATATATGTGTACAACCTCCATTCCACAAACAATCATATTTCCCTCAAAGTTATATTAGACTTGGTCGCTATATAGCTGCTAATTTTGCCATCGTTTGTTTTAGTTATAATTTTCAGTAGCTCTTGTCTGTTTTGATAGTAGCGTGATACGCGTGCTATGGGAAGAACACCAGATAGTGAAAAGAACAGTGGTTTGAGAAAAGGTCCATGGACTACGGAAGAAGATCAAAAGCTCATTGATTACATTCAGAAATATGGTTATGGAAATTGGAGAACTCTTCCAAAGAATGCAGGTATGTTTCTTTAGTTCGTTAGATTCTCATTTTAATCTACCACCTGTTGGTTAATTTCATAACTAAACATGAACTATTTTTTTCTTTTGGAAATTTGCAACAAGGATCAATATATTTTTACAAATACGACTTGTTATATATTTTTGACAAAAACACGATAGTGTTTTATATGTTTTTGGTTTAATTTGACCACATGTAGGTCTTAACAGATGCGGAAAAAGTTGTAGATTAAGATGGACGAATTATCTTAGACCTGATATAAAAAGAGGCGAGTTCTCCTTTGATGAGGAAGCAACTATCATTCAACTTCATAGTATCTTGGGAAACAAGTAAGTGGACGTACTTCCCAACCTTCTAATTGATCGTTCTCTAACTATTCTTTTAGACATTATAATTTAGATGTCGTTTATCGTCTAATCATTATAATGTTTGGTTGTTGAATAGATGGTCCACCATTGCATCTCGTTTACCTGGAAGAACAGATAATGAAATTAAAAACTATTGGAACACCCACATTAGGAAAAAACTTATTCGAATGGGAATTGACCCGCTTACTCATAAACCTCGAGTTGATGTTTCATCCATTTTAAGCTTGTCAGGAATTCAACCCACGGTTGAGTTGTTGCGATTAGCTGCTACGTTCCTTGCAACACAAGGCAATCAAAACCTAGAATTCAGTTATCCAAATTTTCAACAAAACCATCTTGAAAATACCCTACAAGTTCAAGAAAACAAACATCATGTTCATGACGAAACCCTAATTCAAGAAATGATCCCAAATTGCTCCCCGTTGAGTACTCTTTCATGTGGTGTTCCATATACTAGTGAATCTTCTTCCAATATCATGGAACACGATGTAGACCACAATATATTGAATATGAGATCCAATATATGTCAAAAACTCACCTTAGATGATTGTCATCATATGGAACCTCTATCAAACTTCAGTAACAAATTTGGTCTCATGTCGAGTTTCTTGCCTTCATCGACATGTACACCTCCGTCAAGCAAAACTCCAAATACGGCTTATGTTAACGAAAGCAATGTTGAAGAAGATAGAGAAATAAGCTACTGTAGCAACATGTTCAAGTATGAATTCCAAGAAGTGTTGAATAATAATGTTTTTATGTAACTTTTTATGACATTTTGGTTTAAACTAGAATTGTTTACGTAGTCCATTCTTTGAGTATTTAGATTTTAATAGCTCTTAAATGTTTTTAGTAGACCAGTTCGTGTGAAGTTTAGATAATAAAATGCAAGTCTTATGATCTTGTGATAACCCTAACCTTGGAAAAACAATGCAGACAACATCAGATCGAAAAAAAGGATGTGGGCCACAACACAAGGAAAGGGGATGCGGACTGAATCAAAAAACGATGTGGGCCGCATCGTGATTGTTAAGGAATCAACCGGTGTATTTGATTCGGTTCGGGAACAGGATTTTAGGGTCATGACTAGGTTATATAATAGGTAATGTGGTCTTAGGTTATGCATAGCCTAATCAGTTTAAAGTATGGCTAGTCACTCAAAGTGAATCTCGATGATGATTATTAGTTTTACAATCCTATTCCTAGTCAAACATCTATGCTCTTCTAGATAATTGATATGATCAAGAATTACAAGTACACTCGTATAACCAAAGACCAGACTAAACTCAATTGAGTTATCATGATTATTTTACAAAGTGTAGTATACTCTACCTATGTGAATGGTAATAAACGAGAATGTCACAATTGGATGTATAATTGGATCAATTTATGCTTAATGAGAGGGAGAACCCCCACGAGGATCCACAAGTTGGTAATGATCAGTGCGGTGAATTCCCCCATGACATCGTGTTAGATGTTTTAATGTAATTAGTTTGACTAATGATCAATGTGATTATAGTATTCATTAAACAAGTTAAGGGGTGTAGAGTGCACCTTTGTTTGAGTGTATTATGATATTTGATATTGAAAACCTTCTTAGGGGCGAAGCCCCTAAGCAATGGGGGTTCCAAGTGGGCAACGCCCCTTTGGCGGGGGTCCGAGGGTAGCGTCCTTGGTAGCGGGGTCCAAGGGGTGGAAATTTGGGATTATTACGTGTGAAATTCGAGTGTAAAATACGTATTTTTAATGGTTATTTACAATAAAAATAAAATTAATTAAACTGCCGAATTTTCCCCGTTTTTTCCTCTAAAACCGAATTGGTTTATCAAGGTTGGTCATATTCTTCTCTCGAATTCTTCTTATTCTAGTTCATAAAAATTCACACATCATAACATACAAATTCTTGATATCATCTGAGTTGTATCCTATTGATTTATACGGGTGAACCACCTAATAATTTCGATCTGAAAGTGATCTTCACGACTCTTAGATTATCCAAGTTTTCTATACATCGTATCCATCTGAGGCACTCATACCTATGCGACAACTGAGGGGATACAGTCCATTAGAAGCCAAGAAATGCACTAAGCCTTTAGCAAAGTATAACCCATACTATGACGCATACTAATTTCTGTGTTTATAATTGTGTCTATTTAACAAAACTACTCTTCCTTCTCATATTTAAAACATTACAAACTAAAAGATAAAACATAACATGATGTGTCATCTTCAATCCCTACTTCATTCTCTGCATCTCAACTTCATCATATTAATATTAACTTCACGTAGTGACTCGCTATATAGTCGCTTCTAATAACCCACACCTTAATTTCAGGAGCAATAACCGATGAATTTCCACTAGTAACCACCTTCAACAATGGATTTCAGACAAACATAACCACAAGTGAAAGTCATTAGTTTTCTAGTGATTATCATGCAAGAGCACGATAAAGTTCAATAAGAATAATCGTGGTTGGATTAATATAATCAAGCTTATACGTACATACATGCGTGTGTCTATATATATATATACATATATATATATATATAGAGAGAGAGAGAGGTGTCAACTCCACGTTCACTCTCAATTTCTTTTTCCCGCCCAAGGAATTTCAACCCGAAATACCATACACGCGGGTCACCAAACCCACTTTCAAATTTTCAGACCTAATTGACCCGGAAGAACATGAACTTTTTTACCGAGATTAAGGGATTTCAAATCCTTATGTGTATTTTCACAAAGATTGAATTTGCTTTGAATTTGTGTACCTTCTTCTCTGATTTTAGGGGATTTCAAATCTCATATCCATAATTTTACAATACAATAAAATGGATCTACACAGTTTCAAAGAATCTCATCCATAGTTTGATTCATCACTAGGTGCGATAGTGATCTAAAGCTCCTATCAGCCCCGTATTTATTGTGAACCAGGTACTCCTTACTTAATAAAATTGATTCAATTTTTATTTCTTAGATGATTATATTGAGATTGTGATAATACAGTTACTTGGTTTTTTGGATGCATCTATTGCTTGCTGCTTATGTATACCATATTCATCAAACAATTATGTTTGATGAAGAATGTTATGTGATGATACTATATGCGCATATGAGATTTGTTATGCTAATATAAAGATTTGTAATTCATGTTTTTTCAATGATTCTTCAACAAGTAATTTTTAGGTCAAAATAGACTAATATGGGCAGCACGTGTATCCAAAAGTATTCATTCTCCTAAACTGAAATCTCCGGACATTATTGCCTGACCTATATGAAAATGATGTACATAATTATGTTCTCTTTTAATTGTTTCAAGGCATATATGTAAATGTTGGAGTCAAGATATAACGTGGTAATATGTAATAAAATTATGTTTGTAGTGGTGTATGTATTGCATTCTGTGGATATAGTCTATGCCATTGCAATACTCAAATATGAAAGGCTTCTTGCTTAAACATTCATCATGAACCTTCTATTTTGAGATGCTTCTAATGCATAAATAAGTACAATTAGCATGTCATCAATTGTATTGTTTCATACATTTGATGTCTTATACATATCTTTTTTTACAAACGTCTGATTATTTTACAGACTCTACTATTAAAGGTTGTGTTGTTAGTTTGAAGTTTGCCAACTCATATTTTATGAAGGTCTCTTCCTTATTGCCAAATTATTTCATAAGCTAAAAACATTTATACATAATCATAAATCTTATCATGTATATTTTATGTTTTGTAGGTTGTCCATGTGTTTCAAATTCTTATCATGGTTGTAGGCCGGTCACAATTTAGATGTTGCTGGAGTAAGTTTATTCAAAATTTGGTAGTAATTTATGACAATTTTGGTTTCTTTTAATCTTTTATGTATCATTTATAACTTATTATTTTATTATTTTTATACCGTTTTTTTGCTATAGTTAATTCAAAAATTGGTAGTAATTTATGAAAATTTTGGTTTCTTTTAATATTTTATGTATCATTTATAACTTATCATTTTATTCTTTTTATACAGTTTCTTTTTTCTAACTTTGGCGATGATATTTCAAGTCACTGGTTGGTCAAATACACATACAAAGTCATTGACATGTTTCCAATGTTTATATGTTATCTTACCTTTGAAAATGTTGTTTAGTTAATATAAAATGACCATTCATATACCACTTTACCTTAATTTTAAAATTTATTGTATCCTCACTAGAATATGTAAGATTCCATTCAATGCTGCTAGGTTTGCAAATGGTGAGTCCTAAGCATCGAAAGGCAAGTCCTTTTAATAGATAAAAGGAGAGACTACATGTAACACCCGGAAATTTTTTTGAAGGCGACGAAAGAAGAAAAAGAAATAAAGTCCAAAGTCGAGAGACCAAACTCGCCAACGAGAGAAACTTCGATGAATGGGAGTATATATAACACCCAGCTTTTTTTTAAAGACAATGTATGAGGAATAAAAAGAAAGAAAAGCTATAAGATCCAAGTGGAGGGACCAAAAGAGTCCAAAAGGACAAAACTTTGAAAAAGTTGGTGTAAATGTGGGCATGGCCGCCCACCTCACTTCACATCACCACTACTTTCGGTTTTAGAGGGAGAGACAAGGAAGAAGAGCAGAACTTCAGATTTTTGAAGAAGAAGTGAACGAATTTAAGGTAAGAATTCATGGGTTTTATGTGTTTATGTTAGGATCAGCGATCTACGTTTGATTGATTAGAGATTATTGCAGCGGAATTTTAACAAATCATTTAGCCAATTCACAAGATAATAATAGACATTCAAAGCAAGAGTGAATGATTATAGAAGAAATTCTGCGAATCAAAGATTTCATTCAAGATGCGCTTTCGTGGTGGCAAAATGTCACACATACAATCAGGTCAATCATCCTTATATAGGAATGTCGTGGTAGAACATTCCTTATATAGGAGATGTGACGTCTGCTGATGTCACTTGATAGTGACATCTAACAGAATTATTCAAACAACTGAAACACAACTACTGAAGATGTCAAAACACTGACATCTTCTTACAAAAATACTAAGTGTTATCAGTTACTACAACTACTGAAAAGAAAACTACTGAAACTTTAACGACTGAAGAACATGCTCTTCAGTCGTTTTATAAAAACTTAAACGAAAAGAAAACTACTGAAAGGAACCATCACAACAACTGAAGAATGCTTCTTCAGCTGTTGTAACAAACTTTGAAGGCTTCAGTACTTGTACTTGAACGTCAGCTGTTGTCATCAGCTGATGTCTTCAGCAGATGTCTTCAGCTGTTGTCTTCAGCTGTTGTCTTCAGCTGTTGATCTTCAGACTTTGATCTTCAGTTGTTGACCTTCAGTCTTTAGTTCTTCAGCTGTTGATCTTCAGACTTTGATCTTCAGCTGTTGAAGTCTTTAGTACTTGTACTTTAGCTGTTGCTCTTTAGACTTTATAAAACAGCTGATCAAGTCTTCAGCAGTTGTTGTGATGTCTGTGGGACTTAGAGGTTTTTCTGATCCGGCTCATTGGTTCTTTTGGTCCAACAAACTCCCCCTGAACCAATGCATCCAAAACCTCTAAACTTATTGAAGATGTCCCACTTATTATGGCAGAATGATTGGTCTTTTTGTCTTCTAGATCAGCTCAGAAGTGACCCTTGTAAGCACCGGCCTGGAAGTAGTCTCAAAAATTTGATTGGCAAAGTATGAATGGGAACTCTGTTTTGGGGAACTGGACACAGAGTTGTTACCCCATTCATGAGATCTACTTCCCAACAACGAGTCTGTATGACTCCTTGGTATAGGCCTCTAGGAAGGTGATCTGTTCCTCCATGGTCAGCTCTTCAGCACCTCCTTCAAATAAAAATTCCGGCCCATAGTACTCAGATAGGTATTTGGCCTGTTTCCCATTCTTTAGCTCCACAGTTGTTATTATTCTATAAGCAAACTCATCAGGGTGATTACCTTCAAGGAACAACTGGAGCTCATTTTTCCTGACTTCTTCAAGCCTCTTATAAACTAACCCCTTTTTCACCATTTTATTTTCAAGCATCTTCTGGGGTTTGGTTAGCTTTATAAGCTTTCTTGAAGTCTTCCAGGATTTCCCAGGGTGATACTACAAAGACCAGGGAGATCACTTCATCTACAATCTTTTTCACCTGGCCCATGTATCTCTATGGAATGTTATTCTTGTGAATTTTGTGAGACACCCTGGGATCAGGCCAAATCCTCACTCTCTCCTTCTGATATTGAAAAGTCTGCCTGAGAGTGTATAATCTGAGTGCATGTTTCTTCATGTTGATGATGGAAGATGTGGCCGCATAAGCTTTATCAACCCTTCTCAACAACTCCTCATCATGCTGTTGGTGAAGTCCTTCTTCTTCTAGCTTCACCTTCACAGTTTGTCTCTGGGATTCAGGAGTAATTGTTGGAGGGTGACTTGTGGCCTTCGGCAACTGAATAACAACTGAGATTGGCAGCCTATCTTCTTCTTCATCATCATCTTCTTCATCATCTTCTAACCTCAATACCCTTCTCTTCTTCTTCTGGGGTACATCATCGGCTGTTGGTTTTGAGGGTGAGGGAGTTGGTTGGTGGGTTATGGTTTTGGGGTAAAGGGATTGTTTTAGTGGGTGGTTGTTTTGGTGTGGGAATGTTGACAGGCTGTTCTAGCATTTTTGAGGTGAGTGTGCTTTAGATTGCTTGGCTAGCTCAGTCCTGCTCCCAGCACCAGCTTCATTCAAAGCTTCAATAACTAGTCCCTTTGTGTATACTTCAGACGAACAGATCTTGGTGGTTATTGCCAAGATGTTGTCCCTGGACCAAGCCTTGATTTCGATCATCGATCTTCCAAGATATTTTGCTATAAATCTGATCATGATCTCCAGCCTCTCTCTTTCTAACACATCATAACTTGCCCATCTATTCTGGATTTCTTCAATCTCTAGTCTTCTGATCTCAGAGTCAAGTTTGTTGTGTAATGGCCTTGCCTAAACAGCTGATCAATGATATTGTCCATTGATCTGCTGTGTTCGGCATCAGCCTGTTTACCATTAGCTCCAAGGCTTTCTCTTTTTCCTTTTCTTTTTCGGTCTCCACATCCAACTCCTTCTCCACCACTACTGTTCCTTCTGTTTCCTTCACTTTCCCTTCTGCACTCCTCTTTCTTTTTGCTTTCACTGACTTAATCTCCCCCTTTTTGGTTGCATTGGTTGCAAGGGTTTGATGGTCAGAAAGCTGTTTGCCCACAACCTCCTCTATCAATGGTTGTATTACTGAGGAAAGCCTCTCATCAAGGGTTTTGATCACTATGTCAGTTATTATAGGTGTGATGAGAGGGAGAGAATTTTGAAGGATAGCAACTATCTACTCAGGGGGGTTCTGTTCCTGAGAAATAGTGCCAGAAGCAGAGGCAGGTGGCTGAGTTTTTGGGAGTGGCTCTGTGTTTGGGAGACCTTCAGATGAAGGTGCCATCTGTGGGTTTGAGAGGTAGATGGTCTTTGATCCTCAGAAGTTTTGGCAAGCAGCTCTTTGAGTCTGCTCACCTCCTCTTCCAGGATTGTGTTTTGGGCTAACACATCGTAGAAAAAGCCCAGGTCATCATCAGTGGTTACTGAATCACCTGACCTCCTGATGTAATCAGGATGAACATGCAATGAGTGTAGATCAGTTATAGCATGTGCCCCTTTATCTTGGAACTGGGGACTTCCTGCCTCAGGACTATGTCCTTCATCAGCAGTTGCCTCTGGTAAGGTCTTAGTACTGGTACCAACTACATCCTGATCATATGCTAAAGCAGGATAAGTGGCAGCCTCACCAGAAGTTCCAATCTCTTTTTCTACACTAAGAGATGGAGGATTGTAACCCCTATGCTGTGGGTTATCAGATGCACTTTGATCCTCCCCCTCAATGGTAGAGGTATGCCCAGTTGTAATTGGTATCTGGGGAGGGGGTGAGGAGTGCAACTGACTCAGCACTTGTGCAACAATTAATGTAGGACTTTGGGGGGCGGTTGCCTGTGGTGAGTGGGTAGAAGCAGATTGCACCCGGGGCGAATGGTGCGCTTCAATGGTAACCCTCTCAAGTGAGACAGGTTCCACTAGTGTGGTTTCCCCAATAATGGTTGCAGCAGGATCCTGTTGAGAGGATACCTGTGCGGCTGTGGCTGGTTGAGTCTTTGACACAACTGGGGGGTTAATACCAGTATGTGTTTCCTGCGTTTGTGGTACAGGGGCATCCTTAGGGGACTCATCTCCCTGAGTAGCCGTTTTTGGCTTTTTGGATTTGGGTTTGGTGGGGACTCTGGTTCTGGAGGTGGTGGCTGTGGGTTCCAACTGCGTGGGTTTTCGCAGTTGGCAGCCTGTTTCAGTGTGTGGTCAGAGTTGTGCCTGGTATACTTCAGGCAATACAGCCGTTGCAGGGACTCCAAGGCCAACAAGTCCCTCAGCTTTCAGCTGATTCTCTATTATGGCCATAATGAACCGAGGATATAATATCCAACGGTTAGAAATATTTTGAGGCCATATCCTTAAGTTCAAGAAAAATGATTTCAGAAAAGTTTAAGTCTTGTTGCTCAAGGATAGAGAATAGTACCTGCTGCCATCTGGTAGACATTTGATCCCAAGAGGATGTCTTAGGAGCTAAACAAACATTTACCATGTGAAAGATAAGACGTTCTGCATCATGGAAATGTTTCTTCAGAATAGTAGAGGCACTAAGGTTTCCCTGATATCCATGGTTGGCAAAGGATAAATCAGTTGTGCCCTTTGGATATCCTGCAGAAAAGTGGCATCATCCAAGTTGAGGGTTTGTCGAATGATTTCCGGAGTGATGACCACTTGAAGGTTGTTGACAACCGACCGGAGAGACTCGGTGTTGTTCTCCCCAGTGGTAACGGTAATGTTCGTCCAAAACTGGTGAAGGGATTCGGCATGAATGATGGGATTTAGAAGAAATGCCGTTTTGTAGGGTGACTGGACCATAAGATCAATGGCGTTATCGAACTTTGTCCAGAATGGCGATTTGGTGAGGTAGGCTACACAGTTATGTCATGGTTTGAGCTGCATGGTCGCCATTAGTGAGAGAGAAGTTTTGGAGATTTGAACGTTAGGTTTGGAAAGGATGAAGCGCTGAAGGCTTAGGTATTGGGTATTTATAGGGTACGGTTTATAAAGCAACTGAAAGGTTTAATGTGAGTCATCAGTAGTTTTAACAGATTGATGATGTGGCAGAAACCTTCAGAGGTTGAAATAGCTGAAGTCTTGGTTTTAGGCATCAGTAGTTATAAAACTACTGAAGGCTATGGTTTTGACTTCAGATGTTTGAAAACAACTGAAGACTTGGTTTTAGTCATCAGTAGTTGTGAAACTACTGAAGACATGGTTTTGTCATCAGTTGTTGTAAACAGATGACGACGTGGTGTTAGTCATCAGTAGTTGTGAAACTACTGAAGACATGGTTTTGTCATCAGTTGTTTAAGATGAAGCAGCAGTTTTAGAAACAACTGAAGAGAAAATTCTCATCAGTAGTTTTCGTCAATTCATAGCTTTCCAGCTGTTTCATACTGTCCTCAACACTTACTCATCAGACCTTTTATGTTTCAGTTGTTTCATAGGACATTAGTACTTATCTGATTTTACTAACATCAGTAGTTATAACTACATCAGTAGTTGTAACTTTATCAGTTGTTTGAACAGAATCAGTACTTATATGGGATATGCTTACTAATGAATCATCAGTACTTATTTACTGAGATCATCAGTAGTTATCACTTATTCTAGCTGCAGCATACCAAGCCTTAACACCAGGTTTTGGAAAGTTGAACTATCCAAAGGCTTAGTAAAAATGTCTGCAAGCTCATCAGCACTAGGCACAAACTTAGGATCAATCAGACCTTTTTCATAACAATCCCGAATAAATGATGTCTGATCTCTATATGTTGGTCCTAGAGTGCTGGACAGGATTCTTGACAATGCAAAGAGCTGAAGCACCATCCATTAATAATGGAGTCTTAGTCTCTGCAATGCCATAATCCAAAGTTGGTTCTAAGCCAGAGTACCTGAGAAGTACAACATGCAGCAGCAATGTACTCTGCTTCAGCAGTGGATGTAGCAACAGATGTTTGTTCTTACTCTGCCAAAAAATCAAACAGTTGCCTAGGAATTGACATCCACCAGAAGTTGACTTTCTGGTTAACTTGCATCCTGCATAGTCACTGTCTGAAAAAGCAACTAATTTGCAAGAGTGTCCAGTGGAATACCATAAACCTAGAGATTGTGTACCTTGCAAATATCTAAAGATCCTCTTGATTGCAATCAAATGAGACTCTTTAAGAGCAGCCTGAAATCTAGCACAAACACAAGTTGCAAACATGATATCTGGTCTAGAAGCTGTTAAGTACATTAAGGACCCAATCATACATCTGTAAAGTGTTTCATCAACAGCTTTACCTCTCTGATCTGCATCCAGTTGTGTGGTGTTGCACATGGGAGTAGAACAGGGCTTAGAGTTTTGTAAATCAAACTTATTCAAAGATCTTTTGTATATTTGGACTGATGAATAAAGGTTCCATCAGCCTTTTGTTTGATCTGCAAACCTAGAAAGAAATGTAATTCTCCCATTGCACTCATTTCAAACCTCTTTTTCATTAATTTGGTAAAAGCATCACACAACTGGGGATCAGAGGATGCAAAAATAATATCATCAACATAAATTTGAACAAGTAGCTTATGCTGATCCACTTTTTTAATAAACAAAGTTTTATCTATGGAGCCTCTAGTGAAATTATTCTTGAGAAGAAAAGTAGAAAGTGTCTCATACCAGGCTCTAGGAGCTTGTTTCAGCCCATAAAGAGCCTTATCAAGTTTATACACCCATTCAGGATGTTTATTGTCCTCAAAACCTGGTGGTTGACACACATAAACTTCTTCTTTTATTTTGCCATACAAAATGCACTTTTGACATCCATTTGAAAAACTTTGAGATGGTGGAATGCAGCATAGGCTAAGAACAATCTAATTGCCTCCAGTCTGGCTACAGGGGCAAAGGTCTCATCATAATCAATACCTTCTTCTTGTGAAAACCCCTGAACAACTAGTCTGGCCTTGTTCTTAACAATAAGCCCATTTTCATCTGTTTGTTCCTAAATACACATTTAGTGCCTATTGCACACTTACCTGGGGTAGAGGAACCAGTTCCCACACTTGCTGCTTTTTGAACTGAAGTAGCTCAAGCTGCATAGCATCCACCCATCCATTATCTCTCAAAGCAACATGATAGTTCTTTGGTTCTTGCTGACTGATGAAGAGAGCATAGAAGCACAGGTTAGACAATTTACTTCTAGTTGAGACGCCAGCATTGATACCACCAATGATTTGAGATATAGGGTGATCCTTCAGCTCTTGGTGCACAATAAGATCAGTGCAAGTGTTTGATGCCGGTTCAGCAGCAGATGTTGATTCAGATTCTTGAAACCAAGTATTGGATGGCAAATCAAATGATGAGAATGAAACAAGGACATCCAAAGGCTCTGAAGAATGAAATCAAAGGAGCCAACTGATGTAGAGCCTCATATGGAGTCTTCATCAACCTCTGATTTACTAAGGCTCTATTCTGCACATAACAAGCTGTGTTAACAGCTTCAGCCCTAAAGGTCAGTGGCAAACCAAAGTCAGCCAACATGGACCTTGCAGCTTCAATTAAAGTCCTGTTCTTTCTCTCCACTACTCCATTTTGCTTAGAATCCTTGGGATGCTAAACTGCCTTTTGATTCCTTTTGAAAGATAAAATTCATCAAGTGTATGGTTTCTGAATTCAGTACCATTGTCACTCCTTATACACTTGACTGATAGGGAATACTGCTTCTCAACATACAACACAAAGTTGATAATCTTATGAGCAACCTCATCCTTTGAGTACATAAAGAAAGTCCATACAAATCTGGAGTAATCATCCACAATTACCAGACAATATTTCTTCTTTGCCATGCTCATCACTCTCACAGGACCAATAGATCCATATGCAGTAATTGCAAGCAGGTCGTGGACTTAGGCTCTTCAATAGGAGGGAATGAGACTTTGTGTTGTTTTCCTTTTAAACAAGCAGTGCAGGTTTCATCACAGTGGAACTCCTTTGTTGGTAAGCCTCTCACTAACCTATTGTGGATCAGCTGATTCATGTTTTTGAAATTAACATGACCCAACCTTCTGTGCCACAGTTTAGATTCCAGAAGAGGCTTTGGAAAATAGGCAAGGATAGCCTCTGAGATCTATTTTCTTGGAAAGATCTAAGGCATACACTCTTCCTGTCCTGTTGGCCCTCAGGAGAGTGTGATCATCCAACACCTTATCAATCAAGTTTAGAACTTTAGATGACAGAATCCTGCAGTTCTGACTGGTGAAAAGAGCAGCATGTCCTTTATCACACATTTGACTGACACTCAAGAGATTGTACTTGAGATTTTCCACATGATTAACATCATCAAACTTTATTCTCCATTGGAGACAAAACCTTTCCAATGATGTAACCCTTAGCATCATTGCCAAAAGAAACAAACCCCTTCTTTCCTTGAGAGTAGTCATGAAGAAGAGAGCTGTTCCCTGTCATATGCATAGATCCCCCACTGTCTACATACCAGATGCTACTTTGGCATGTTGAAGAACCTGCAATCATAAACACTTAGTTAGTTTTTGAGACCCAAACCTTTTTGGTTTTGGGTCTGTTCATATCATCAGATGGTAAACTAATAGACTTGTTGTAAATAACACCGAGGGATTGGAGATGGTGAAGAAGAGAATCCTTTGGCATGGATTTCTTCTCTCTGTGATTTCAACACAGGGATCTAATTGGTTAACTCTCCCCAATAGATGTTGAACCATCATAACAAGTTGTGTCTGATTTTGTGATAAAGCCTTAAGCTCATCAGACACATTAGTGCTTGAGTTTGATGGGTTCCTGTTTGTACCATCTCACTTTGAGCAACCTCAGCTGTTACCTGTTTGACCCCTTTCTTTGTGGATTTCCTTTTGGATTTAGGGGTTACAGTTTTTGATGTTACTGGTACAAATTTGATTTCAAACTCAGTTTTCATTTTGTCCATTTTCTCTTTAATGTTTTCATTATGTTTGAGTTTGGAGCCCTTTTTATACCAGCAATCATCAGTAAGATGATTGAATAAGCCACATATTTCACATGGATTTTTCTTCATCTTAAGTTGATCATCTGCTGAAGAAGATGAAACTACTGAAGACTTGTTCTTCAGCAGTTTGCTATCAGTACTAGCAGTTTTCTTTGCTTTAGTACCTGCTTTCTTGATATCTTCTTCAGTAATTTTTCCACCCTTTCTACTTGCAGTATTCTTTCCTTTAGTGCATGTAGTAGTTGGGCTTGTTCTCCAGGTGTTATGACATTCTTTTTAGTACTTTCAGTACATTGTGAAATATCACCTGGAGTGATCAACTTTGTGATCATGTGAGTGTCAGCATTTGAACCAACAACATCAACATGTGAGGAATTAATGCTGACTTCTACTTCTGATGGTGCTGTATCAGAAAGTAGATCACATGATGAAGAGGATTGGTTATTGCTTTCACCATCAGATTCTACCTCTGCTCTGGGAGTAAAGTCTGTAGGAGGAGCAGTGTGATTATAACCAATGCCAAACTTCACATTGGAAGCAGATTGCTTACTAAGAAGCATTTCAAAACCCTTGCAAGAATTTACCCATCGATCACACTCTAACTGGGTAGTTGCAAGTGTTTCTTTGAGGTCTCTGTACTTCTCTAGAAGTATCTCTTCCCTAGCCTTAACATCAGTGATTTGACATTTAATTTTGTAAATTTCATCATTCTTATCATTAATCACAGACTCAAATTCAGCTTTGCTTTTGAAAATTGTTTGTTCTAGCTCAATGTACTTGTTAATTAAAGCTACATTTGCTTCTCTAATAGATGCAAATACGGCTATACATGTTTCAGAACATAGTTTGGTTTTTGCCTCAGAGGATACCTGTGATACCTGTGGTGTAGAGGCATTGGAGGATGAAGTATCAGCAGACTCCAAAGCCATGAGGGCTAGATTTCCAAAAGGACTGTCACCACCATGTTGTCCTGCACCAGAGAACAGTTGTTCATGACCAGACAGATCATCTGGTAAACTGCTCCAGTCAACAACTCCTGGGGTGAAGAAGCTGTTGTTTAGGTTGAGTTTGTTGATGAGATTGGGAAGGCTGAGGTTCAGGTAATGCATGTGGTTGTTGTGCAATTGGAGCTTGAACTGTATTTGGCTAAGGCATGTAATAGCAGGGAAAAGGATATGACATTTGACCCTGGGGACAAAATATGCAGGAGATACAGGGTGTGATTGATGACCAGAACCAGCAGGATGTTGCCCTCTGTTTTGTAGACTAGTGCTAGGAAAAGTCACAAAGGGTGCAGAGGAATTAGATCCAGTTGATCTGCATTCTCTTTCAAAGTGTCCAAACCTTTGGCATTTGTGACACCTCAACTTACTCTTGTCAAAACCAACTTTGGTTTTGCCAGAGAGTCCAGGGAATTTCCTGCCAGTCCTCTTGTAGAATTTCTGAGATCTGATATTAATCAAGGCCATTTGGCTCAGAATATCCATCTCTTCCAAATCATTATCAGCAATTCCCTTCAGATCATCCATGATGAAGCATAGATTGTCACTATTTCCGCCAGAATGACTATCAATACCAACAAAAGCATGATCAGGACTGTTTGAAGAGAAATCGATATGCTCATCATAATTGCTTTCAGATGCAGCATATTCCGACTCATGACCAACCAAGGCAGTGTTCCTTGGTACAAAGTCATCAGTGAGCTTTCCTGATGATGACAGTTTCCTTTTCTGCTCTATCTCTCTTTCGAATGTAAGTAGTTTCCCATGAAGTTGGGTAAGAGATAGTTTATCCAGATTTGCACTGGAGCGTAGAATAATAGTGTATGTGTCCATCTCGCAGTGCAGTGATCTGAGGAATCTGTTATTCATCTGGCTATTGGTATATTCATGTTTGACCATCTTTATCTTAGAGATCAACAAGAAAAACGCTCAAACTATTGAGTCAGTGTCTCACCCTCTTATGAGAGAATGTTTCATATTGTTGGGCAAGAATTTCTCTGTTGTTTGCTAAAACTCATCAGTTCCACCGAATTGTTCCTTCATTGCATTCCAGAGGTCATGAGCAGTTTCATGATGCATAAGCCTTGAATAGATTTCATTAGGTAGTGCCATGGCCAGAATTCCATGGGCTTTGCATCAATCTCAAACAGTTTTCGATCTTCATCTGAGTATTGCTCCTTCTTCTTCGGAACCATTTGATTGGTTTCTGGATTGTTCACCATAGGCTTATGTGGACCATGTACCACTGATGTCCAACAACCTGAACTGTTAACAGACATGTGATGAAGCATTCTTCGTTGCCATATGTTATACTCAGTCCTAACCAGCATCGGAGGCTTGGTTGAGGAACCGGTATTGTGAGGGTCATTAGAAGGAGTAGTCATTCTCAGAATCAACCAAAATCAATTAAGTTTAAATCGGTTTAGAACAAAACACAACAGACCAATTTGAACCAAGAGAGCACAGAGAACAATAGAACGAAAGCGACAGAAAATCAATAATCTATAACCAGTTCTTGCAAATAAGCTAATTCAATCAAATGCATATATCGATTAGCAGTTTCAATGATCAATTGTTAGATCGATCAATGATTAACCGGCTCTGATACCAATTGTTAGGATCAGCGATCTACGTTTGATTGATTAGAGATTATTGCAGCGGAATTTTAACAAATCATTTAGCCAATTCACAAGATAATAATAGACATTCAAAGCAAGAGTGAATGATTATAGATGAAATTCTGCGAATCAAAGATTTCATTCAAGACGCGCTTTCGTGGTGGCAAAATGTCACACATACAATCAGGTCAATCATCCCTTATATAGGAATGTCGTGGTGGAACATTCCTTATATAGGAGATGTGACGTCTGCTGATGTCACTTGATAGTGACATCTAACAGAATTATTTAAACAACTGAAACACAACTACTGAAGATGTCAAAAAAACTGACATCTTCTTACAAAAATACTAAGTGTTATTAGTTACTACAACTACTGAAAAGAAACTACTGAAACTTTAACGACTGAAGAACATGCTCTTCAATCGTTTTATAAAAACTTAAATGAAAAGAAAACTACTAAAAGGAAACCATCACAACAACTGAAGAATGCTTCTTCAGCTGTGTAACAAACTCTGAAGGCTTCAGTACTTGTACTTGAACGTCAGCTGTTGTCATCAACTGATGTCTTCAGCTGATGTCTTCAGCTGTTGTCTTCAGCTGTTGTCTTCAGCTGTTGATCTTCAGACTTTGATCTTCAGTTGTTGACCTTCAGTCTTTAGTTCTTCAGCTGTTGATCTTCAGTCTTTGATCTTCAGCTGTTGAAGTCTTCAGTACTTGTACTTCAGCTGTTGCTCTTCAGACTTTATAAAACAGCTGATCAAGTCTTCAACAGTTGTTGTGATGTCTGTGGGACTTAGAGGTTTTTCTGATCCGGCTCATTGGTTCTTTTGGTCCAATAGTTTATGACGGGTTTTTATCCCGGTTATGTGTTTATGTGCTTATGTGCTCGGGTGCGTGTGTGTGGTGTTGTTTTTAGGTGTTTGAACTCATTGCAAGCGGGTTAGAAAGGAAGAAACACCCAAGTTGCATCAGGTGAGTTCTAGACCATGGTTTTTACTTGTTTTCGAACATCTTTGGGGGTGAAAATGTATTTAAATGATATTTACAATGTTTGAGTATGTATGCCCGTATGTATTGTGCATGATTGGATGTGATTCTTGAATGCTCATAGGTTGTTCATGTTTAGAATAGTCACATTAAGCTTTGAACAGATGGGTTCGATGATTGGGTTTGAAAACATACTGGAAACATGTTGAACAGAAGGTCCATGCGCCTAGATAAGGCTCATACGCCTGAATTTTCCTTAGAAAGATTTAAGTGTAATCCATGCGCCTAAACAGTAGCCCATAAGCCTAAGATTACCTTGAAAATGTATAAGTACCGCCCATGCGCCTGAACAGTGGTCCATGCGCCTAGAAATGTTATCCGGACGACTAAGTGTAGGGCCATGCGCCCCAATAGTGCCCATGCGCCCAAGTGGCTCATGCGCCTAAGTGTCCATGCGTCGGAATTACCCATGCGTCTAAGTGTTCATGCACACAAATAGTGCCCATGCACCTGAATAGTTCATGCGCTTAAAGTGAAAAATGCTTAAGTGTTGGCTGATGCGCCTATATAGTGATGAAACGTCCGAACAGGGCTCATGCGCCCAAATAGTTCCCATGCGCCTAAGCACTTAGAAATTTTTACAGAATTTTCTGGGAGTCTGTGCCTTAGGGTTTTGACCGATGTTGACTAAGGCTTATTAATAATGATGTTCCCTGCATGATATGATTACTTATAATTGTTCCTTATTATTGTTATTGCTATTATTATTATTACTTATAGTATGTGACTTTACATGGTATGTTATTATCGTAACATAAAGTATATCGTAATAATAAAGTGAAAGAGCAATAAAGAAAAGAAGAGGAACATTAATGAAAATGTTAACAAGTCTTGCAAGCTTACAGGAGGTACACGACCATGTTGTCATTAGCTCTACTGTGCTGTGGGTTAGCTACCCTATTATACACACAGGGTCAATCAATTGAGATTGACAGGAACTTTGTAGCGTGCCTTGGGTGATTGGGTTGGCCTTGTACATAGTACACAGAACCCTTTCGAGGGATACAGTTGACCCTCTCAGGGGATGCAGTTGACCCTTTTGGGGGATATAGTTGACCCTTTCGAGGGATATAGATGGCCCATCACCCGTTTTCCATCGCGCATATAGTTGGGGTATTGCTCATTGGTCCATACAGAAAGTGAAACATACAGATAAAAGTTTACAGACAAGGCATACAGTAAAGAGAACGAACAATACCTGTTCATATAGTTAATGCGTGCTCTTATATACAGTACAGAGTTGTATTTTACAAAAAAAAGTATTTTCATATACAACATATAGAAAGTATTTTATTACTTTAAAACTAGAGCTCACTCAGCAACACTGACTTTTATACATTTTCAGTTGGCAGGTAATTATTGCTGAGGATGGCACGAGGGTGAAGCCACTCGGCAGGGAAAGACTGATATCCATTCGTATTTTATGTTGCTGTTATTTTGTAATGCATTGAAACAATTCTTTTGTAAACAAATAATGATGATGTATTGCTTAACAATAGTGGTTTAAATGAAATTAATGGTTTTTGATAAATCATTTCCGCTGCTTAAAGTTTATATAATCATAATGTGTAGTGTTTTAACTGCTGTGAATGACCAACTGTGAGGTGCCCGGGAACGGGGCCTTACAAGTTGGTATCAGAGCCAAAGTTTAAGAGAATTGGGTTAAATAAAATTTTTAAAACCTAAACTTAATTGAAAATAGGACAAATGGAGGGATGTCAGCCCGGGTAGCTACGTGCCATCAGGTATGTCTTTTCCTAATGTTAACCGATATTATGTGCGCATGCTATTTGATTATGTGCTCTTAGTAGATTTAGATACTGATTAAGTCAGGATAGGAAATGCTTGGGGTATGAAGAGTAAAGTAAGTGGCTAATCACAACTGGCCACTGTAATTAGGGACTTACTATGCTTGACATAAATTGAGTGTTACCTTGAATGACCGCGTTAGTGTTTGAATCTTATAGTGTGCTTTTAGAGGATGGATGGCGTAGATCTTCAAAAGCCTCTCGTGGTGGAGGTCACGGTGCTGCTCCGTGATCCAAGAGAGGGAGACCCAGAGTCAAGAAAGTGGTTCATGAAGAACCAGAGACCCCTCATCCGGAGGGTGGCGACGAGAGCGCCAATCTGAGAGCCTCAATAAAGGTGGCTGTGGTGGAAGAAGTTCACTAGGTCATGTAGACGATTCTACCATCTGTGGTGACCGAAGTGATCAAGGCAGTAAGGGATGGGGAAAGAAAGGAGAGGAACAGGTCCTCGGGAGGACGGGAACAACCAGAGCCGGAAACGGTTCTATCTGATGATGATGAGGAGGAAGAAGAGGAGCTTGCGCCGGAGGCGACTAGAGGCTATAATTATGGGGTGTTTATGAGATGCAAGCCCCATACTTTCGATGGAAATGGCACTGTGGCAGCTGCTCACTGGTGGGTGAGGGAAATGGAGGCCGTCCTCGATATCAATGAATGCCGTGAGGATCAGAAGGTGAAATTCGCTACCCACTCCTTTGTGGACTCGGCTTTGTGCTGGTGGGACAACATTGTCCAAGCCGAGGGTAGTAGGGCTATTGGAAGAATGAGGTGGCCTAAACTGAAAAAGTTGGTGATTGAGGAATTCTGTCCTCACAGAGAGATGGACAAGGTAGAAAGAGACTTCCTGCAGCTGGAGGCGGGAACGATGACACACCAGCAGTACACCACCAAATTTAATGAAATGGTGTGGTTGGTGCCCTATCAAGTGACACCACTATCACGAAAGATTAAAAGATACATCCAAGGGCTGCCGGCGGATATCCGTAGGCATATGATTGCCGCCCGGCCGAGCACTTTCAGGTCGGCGGTTGACTTGGCTGGCAGATTATACGATGAGCGCGAGGTGGTGGTGGCTGAGGTGGATAAGAAGGATGGTGGTAGCCGGAACTGGAATGGGAAACGGTTTGGAAATGGTAGAACTGCTCCAAACAAGAAGGTGGCAAAGGTGGGTGACCGACGTGTGGTCACATCTGGATCAGGGCTGAGGAGGTGTGACAAATGTGGAAGGGAACATACTGGTGAATGCAGGATGGGGATGAACGTATGCTTCAGGTGTGGTTAGCCTGGCCACATCGCTAGAGCCTGTAAGAAGCCGAGAGTAGAGAGCTCTAGAGCATAGAAGAAGAAGCCGGAGGAAGGAGGGTAGAGGGCAAGTGCTAGAGCTTACACTATGACCCGGGAGGAAGCCAGAGCTGATCCCGATATTGTGTCAGGTATGTTTCTAGTAAACCAAACTTGTGCCTCTGTATTGTTTGATTCCGGTGCTAGTAGGAGTTTTATTTCCACTACTTTCTATGCTAAGTTGCCTGTTAGTAGTAGCAAGGTCAGTGCACCATTCGATGTAGAAACTGCTATTGGTAAGTCCACTAGAATTACTGATGTGATAGAGGACTGTGCCATAGAACTAGAAGGTCATAGGTTTGCTGCTAGGTTACACGTGATACCCCTAGGTGGATTTGATGTAGTACTAGGGATGGACTGGTTAGCAACCTATGAAGCAAACATCTTGTGTCGCAAGAAGATGATTCGATTAGTTGCGTCCAATGGGAGTTTGGTTACGATTTATGGAGATCGCGTCACGACGATCCCGAAAATGATTTTGATGGCGGGAAAGTGCATGAGGCGTGGATGTAGTGCCTACTTGGCCTACATAAAGGATGTGGACACGCCAACACCGCAACTATCTAATGTACCAGTCGTGTGTGACTTTCCGGACGTATTCCCGGAAGACTTACCCGGCGTGCCACCGGATCGTGAAATTGAGTTCCAAATTGATCTGATACCGGTGCTCAACCTGTTGCCAAAGCACCGTATCGATTAGCTCCCACAAAAATAAAAGAACTGATGGAGCAGTTGCAAGAGCTGCTCGATAAGGGGTTCATAAGGCCGAGTATCTCTCCTTGGGGAGCTCCGGTCCTGTTTGTGAGAAGAAAGACGGTAGTATGAGGATGTGCATTGACTACCGAGAGCTGAACAAGTTAATTGTGAAGAACCGATACCCCCTACCAAGAATAGATGATCTGTTTGACCAGCTCCAAGGTGCCAGTTGGTTTTCAAGGATAGATCTTCGATCTGGTTACCATCAGCTGAAGGTGAAGGAGCAGGATATCCCTAAAACAGCTTTTCGCACACGCTACGGTCATTATGAATTCCTTGTTTTGTCATTTGGTTTGACCAATGTGCCAGTTGCTTTTATGGATTTGATGAATCGAGTGTGTCAACCAATGTTAGATAAATCAGTGATCGTGTTTATTGATGATATCTTGATTTATTCGAAGAGCGAAGATGAGCATGCCGATCACATTCGGGAGGTGTTAGAGACCTTAAGAAGGGAGAAGTTGTATGCCAATTCTCCAAGTGCGCGTTCTGGTTACGCAAAGTTCAATTCTTAGGTCACGTGATAAATACCGAGGGGATTATGGTAGATCCTGCTAAGGTGGAGGCTGTGATGCAATGGAAGTCTCCAAGGATGCCATCCGAGATTCGTAGTTTCTTGGGGTTGGCAGGGTATTATCGAAGGTTCTTTCAGGACTTTTCCAAGATCGCTTCTCCACTGACCAAGTTGACCCGAATGGATGTAAAGTTTATATGTGGTCAAGCCCAAGAACAGGCGTTCGAGGAGTTAAAGGTGAGGTTGACTCAAGCTCCTGTCTTGTCATTACCCGAAGGAAGCGATGATTTGGTGGTATATTCAGATGCTTCTTACTCGGGGTTGGGGTGTGTATTAATGGAGAGAGGGAAGGTTATAGCCTATGCATCCCGACAGTTGAAAGTTCATGTGGTCAACTACCCTACTCACGACTTGGAGCTAGCAGTCGTGGTCTTTGCACTAAAGATTTGGAGGCAGTATCTGTACAGGACGAAGTGCACCATTTTCACTGAACACAAGAGCTTGAAGTACTTCTTTGAGCAAAAAGATCTGAACATGAGGTAGAGGAGATGGTTGGAGCTTATAAAGGATTATGATTGTGAGATCTATTACCATCCGGGTAAAGCCAACGTGGTGGCTGATGCTCTTAGCCGGAAGGAAAGGCCCGAGCCGATTCGGGTGAAAGCATACCAACTGATCATGACCTCTGATGTAATGAAGCAAGTCAAGGAGTTTCAAGATGAGGCATTAAAAGAAGATCATCTAAACTCTGAAAGGATGAGAGGTCTGGTTGGGGAATTGGGTGAAAACACACTCGGTGTTAAAACTCGATTTGGACGGGTGTAGATTTCTTGTTTCGGGGATCTACGTGTGAGGATTTTGGATGAAGCTCACAAGACTCGATACTCCATTCATCCTGGCGCCACAAAGATGTATCAAGATATGAAGAAAGATTATTGGTGGCCGGGTATGAAGCGTGATGTGGTGGAGTATGTGAGCAAGTGCCTTACTTGTTTGCAAGTGAAGGCCGAACATCAGAACCCGTATGGGAAGATCCAACCTTTGGATATACCAGAATGGAAGTGGGAGCACATCACCATGGATTTCATTACAAAGCTACCACGTACTCCGAAAGGGTACGATGCCTGGGTGATTGTTGACCGCTTGACAAAGAGTGCTCACTTCCTATCGATCTGCGAGACATATTCATCTGAGAGGTTGGCTGACCTGTTCATCAAGGAGATTGTAACTCGTCATGGTGTGTCGGTGTCCATTGTGTCTGATCGTGACACCGGTTTACATCTAAATTCTGGAAGAAATTCCACGATGCCATGGGGACGAGGTTACATATTAGCACGACTTATCATCCCCAAACTGATGGTAAGTCAGAAAGGACCATTCAGACACTGGAAGACATGCTTCAGGCATGTGTGATTGATTTTGGGAGAAGTTGGGCTGACCACTCACCGTTAGCTGAATTCTCGTACAAGAATAGCTATCATGCCAACATTGGTATGCCACCATACGAGATGCTATATGGTAGAAGATGTAGGACTCCCGTATGTTTGGGAGACATTGGGCAGAAGGAATTGGGTGCGTCGAGGTAATCGAGGCTACGACTGAGAAGCTTGAGAAGATTAAAGCCTTCATGAAGGCAGCTAAAGATAGGTAGAAGTCGTCTGCCGATAGACGACGCAGACCAATCGAGTTCCAGGCGGGTGACCGGGCTATGTTGAAGGTCTCACCTTGGAAGGGTATTATCAGATTCAGGAAGTGGGGCAAGTTGAGCCCAATATATATAGGCCCTTTCTGAATCATTGCTCGAGTAGGAGAGGTGGCCTATAGGTTGGAATTACCAAATGAGTTAAGTGGGATTCACCCGACATTCCATGTATCTCATCTGAGAAAGTGTATAGCTGATGAAGACATGATTGTTCCACTGGAGGATATCGACGTGGATGAAAGGCTCATTATATGGAGCAACCAGTGGCAATCATCGATCATAAAGAGAAGAGGCTGAGAAATAAAGTGGTTCCTCTTGTGCGTGTACAATGGAAGCACAGGAAGGGATCCGAGTCTACATGGGAGACTGAGGAGGAGATGAGGCAACATTATCCTTATCTGTTCGAGGAATAACAGGTTTCGGGGATGAAACCTATATAAGGGGGTGGACTTGTAACACTCGGCTTTGTTTTTACAGACAAGGTATGAGGAATAAAAAGAAAGAAAAGCTATAAGATCCAAGTGGAGGGACCAAAAGTGTCCAAAAGGACAAAACTTTGAAAAAGTTGGTGTAAAGGTGGGTATGGCCACCCACCTCACTTTACATCACCACTACTTTCGGTTTTAGAGGGAGAGACAAGGGAAGAAGAGCAGAACTTCGGATTTTTGAAGAAGAAGTGAACGAATTCAAGGTAAGAATTCGTGGTTTTTATGTGTTTATGACGGGTTTTTATCCCGGTTGTGTGTTTATGTGCTTATGTGCTAGGGTGCGTGTGTGGTGTTGTTTTTAGGTGTTTGAACTCATTGCAAGTGGGTTAGAAAGGAAGAAACACCCCCCATCAGGTTAGTTCTAGACCCCGGTTTTTACTTGTTTTCAAACATCTTTGGGGTTGAAAATGTATTTAAATGATTTTTACAATGTTTGGGTATGTATGCCCGTATGTATTGTGCATGATTGGATGTGATTCTTGAATGCTCATAGGTTTTTCATGTTTAGAATAGCCACATTAAGCTTTAAACAGATGGGTTCAATGATTGGGTTTGAAAACATACTGGAAACATGTTAAACAGAAGGTCCATGCGCCTAGATAAGGCTCATGCGCCTGAATTTGCCTTAGAAAGATTTAAGTGTAATCCATGCGCCTAAACAGTAGCCCATGCGCCTAAGATTACCTTAGAAATGTCTAAGTACCACCCATGCGCCTGAACAGTGATCCATGCGCCTAGAAATGTTATCCGGACGACTAAGTGTAGGGCCATGCGCCCCAATAGTGCCCATGCGCCAAGTAGCTCATGCGCCTAAGTGTCCATGCGTCTGAATTACCCATGCGTCTAAGTGTTCATGCGCACAAATAGTGCCCATGCGCCTAAATAGTTCATGCGCCTAAAGTGAAAAATGCTTAAGTGTTGGCTGATGCGCCTATATAGTGATGAAACGCCCGAACAGGGCTCATGCGCTCAAATAGTTCCCATGCGCCTAAGCACTTAGAATTTTTACAGAATTTTCTGGGAGTCTGTGCCTTAGGGTTTTGACCGAGGTTGACAAAGGGCTTATTAATGATGATGTTCCATGCATGATATGATTACTTATGATTGTTCCTTATTATTGTTATTACTATTATTATTATTACTTATAGTATGCGACTTTACGTGGTATGTTATTATCGTAACGTAAAGTATATCATAATAATAACGTGAAAGAGCAATAAAGAAAAGAGGAGGAACATTAATGAAACTATTAACAAGTCTTGCAAGTGTAACACCCCAAAATTTCTTCTTAAACGAAAAGAAAAGAAAAGTTAATGGAAAGAATAGAAACTTTGCATAAGTGGAGGGGAAAAAGTGTACAAAGTACACTTTTTGTATTTTAAGATATTAAAGGGCATGGTTGCCCATTCTTCCTTCTTCATCATCTTCTTCACGGCTGAAAAGAAGAAGAGAGAGAGAGAGAGAGCCCGATTCTAGAGAGAGAAGGAGGAAGAAGAAGTTGAAAAAGGTAAGTCTTCTCTTCTTTGAGCTCGGTTTCAGCTGGGTTTCGAGTTCTTGACCGAAGTTCCGGGTGTATAGTGTTTGTTTTCGGGATTCAAGAGTTGAATCAAAGGTGGGTCTTGAACGGGAAGAGTGTTGCTCAAAAGCTGCTCAAGGTGAGTTTCTAGAGCCCCTCTTTTACTTATTTTTAACTGATTTGGGGCTATTATGCATACTAAGTAAACATTTTGAAAGAAACCGTGGGTTTACAGCTTTATGTACGAATTTTGTATGTATGTATGCATGTTATAGTGTTGATTATGGGTTAGTGACGATTTTTAGCATGCTTAGATGGCCTTAGTATGTTAGATCTATGTTTGGGTATGCTTGAATGATTATGGGATGAAATTGGTAGCATAGAAAGATTTCAGAATGTCTGATGAACATGAACAGTGGTTCATGCGCCCAAACAGTTGCCCATGCGTCCAGCATGAGTGGCGAGATGCCTAAGTATTGGCCATGCGCCCAAGGGTGGGTCATGCGGTTAAATAGTGGCCCATGCGCCCAGCATGTTGGCCCATGCGTCTAAGTGTTGGCCATGCGCCCAAGGGTGGGCCATACGCCTATATAGTGCCCATGCGCCCAAGTGAAGAAAAGGCTAAGTGTGGACCATGCGCCTAAATAGTGCCCATGCGTCCCAGAGATTGAGACGGCTAAGTGTGGACCATGCGCCTAAATAGTGCCCATGCCTCCTAGAGATTGAGACAGCTAAGTGTGGACCATGCACCTAAATAGTGCCCATGCGTCCCAGAGATTGAAACGGCTAAGTATTGGCCATGCGCCTAAGCAATGCCTATGCGCCCAAAGTGCTTGAAACGGCTAAGTGTTGGTGATGCGCCTGAATATGGCAGAAAGGCCCAATAGTGCCCATGCGCCCAAACTGTTTTATTCTTAGAATTTTTATACTCATGCGCCTGGAAGGACCCATGCGCCCACTTTGGACTTAATGTTTTCTATGTGGTTTTTAAGGGGTATTATGGGGAGATTGGCCTGGTTATGATATGGCTTATGTTTGATGGTAACTGCTCTGATACGTGCGATGTGGTATTTACTATGTGCTATGTAGCGTTCGATTTTGGCTGCCTCATGTGGTTTTATAGCATGCGATCTTGGCTAACCCATGGGATGGCGTGCGATTCTGGCTAAACCCCGAGAGTTCTCACACACAGGGGGAGTCGGTCTTCGTGACCACTCTGATGGTATGATTAGTGCGATATGTGCGATGGACGGCATAAGGGTAGCGTGTGATTTTGCCTGCCTCATGTGGTTTTTATAGCATGCGATCTTGGCTAACCCATGAGATAGCGTGCGATTCTGGCTTCCTTATGTGTGCGATCCGTGTGATATGTACTTCGGGTACGATGAAGCGAAAGTGCGATAACGAACGAAAGAGATCCTTGACGCGTATCCCGGTACTGTGTCAGTCTTCGGACATGAGTCGGGGTTTGTGTGTCAGACCCCGGCATAGTATCAGTCTTCAGACATGAGTCGGGGGTATTGCATGAGACAGGATAAAGATTGCATACTCCGGTACTGTGTCAGTCTTCGGACATGAGTCGGGGGTTTGTGAGCAGCCCCGGCACAGTATCAGTCTTCGGACATGAGTCGGGAGTATTGCATATGACGAAAGTGACGGATGATGAGATCCGTGTCACGTATCCCGGTACTGTGTCAGTCTTCGGACATGAGTCGGGGGTTTGTTTGTCAGGCCCCGGCATAGTATCAGTATTCGGACATGAGTGAGGGATATTGCATGAGACAAGATAATGAGGTGAGCGACTTGTGTTGCAACAGACTCGAATGGAGTTCAATCTCTGTGATTTACTCGTATGGAATCTTTGTCGCGTATCCCGATGCTGTGTCAGTCTTCGGATATGAGTCGGGGGTTTGTGAGCAGGCCCCGGCACAGCATCAGCTTTCGAGCATGAGTCAGGGATATTGCATGAGACAAGATTCGAGTAATAAAGAGTAATGAACGAAAGATAATGTATGAAAGAACGAAAAGATGAACGGTGAATGTACTTGCCTCAGGTAGTGGAGTCAGCTTTGTGCACAATGTTCGGGGTCTATGATAGACCTCAGGCCCAGTAACCAGCTTCGTGCACAATGTTCGGGGTATTGTACATGTCACAAGATGTAATGATGAATGAAGGTTAACGAACGTAATGACGAAGATAATAATGATATTATCTGTATGTACGTATGATGCATGATCACGAATGATGTAAAGTATTGTATGTTTTGAAAGAACGGTTTTATGAAAGTAAAGTATTTTATTATAAAACTAGAACTCACTCAGCATCGCTAACTTTTGTATGCATGATGTTGGCAGGTATATGTTGATGCTGAGGAGTTGCAGGCATGGATGCATAAGCTACTGGGAGCATTTTGAGGCCGGCATCCGTATTTTGACATGTCACGTATTTTGAGATGAAAATTAATGTTGTAAATGACATGTTTTAGTTATAAATGAAAGTTTTAAATTCCGCTGCAAAATTAATATATGTTTTCTAATTGTTTTATGTGCGATGAACCACCAGCTGTAAGGTGCCCGAGAACGGGGCCTTACAAGTTGGTATCAGAGCAAAAGTTTAAGTGAATTGGGTAAATATTTTCAAAAACCTAATCTTAAACTGAGAATGGGACTAAAAGGAAAAGGGATGCCAGTCCTAGTAGATACGTGCCTGCAGGTAAAGGTTTCATGTAAACGTTTTATGTAAGTTAATCTTAACCGGCATTATGTGCGCATGTTATGTGGCTTGTGTGCTTTTGTGTAGATTTAGATACTGATTTAGTCAGGATAGGAAATGCTTGGGGTATGAAGAGTAAAGTAGGTGTCTAATCACAACTGGCCACTGTAATTAGGGACTTACTATACTTGACATAAACTGAGTTATTACCTTGAATGACCGCGTTAGTGTTGAATCTTATAGTGTGTTAGAAGATGGTTGGCGGGAGATCTTCGAAAGCTCCACGAGGTGGAGGCAGTGGTGGACATGGTGCTGAACCACGGGTCATAAGAGGAAGGTCTAGGGTTGAAGGAACAACCCATAAGGAACCTGAGACTCCTCATCAGGAGGGTGGTGATGAGAATGCTAATCAGAGAGCCTCGATGAGAGAGGCAGTCAAGGAGGAAGTGCATCAGGTTATGCAGACGATCCTACCGTCTGTGGTGACCGAAGTTATGAAGGCTGTTAGAGATGAGGAGAGACAGGAAGGGGGTAGGTCTTCGGCGAAAGGAGACGACCCGAGGCTGAAATGGTTTTCTACAATGACGAAGAAGACGAAGAGGAAGAGCCTGCGCGGGGGCGGCATGAGGCTGTAACTATGGGGCGTTTCAACGATGCAAGCCCCAACTTTTGATGGAAACGACGCTGCTGCTACTGCTCAATAACGGGTGAGAGAGATGGAAGCGGTATTGAATATCAACGAGTACCTGGAGGACCCGAAAGTAAAGTTTGCTGCCTATTCTTTTGTGGACTCGGCTCTGTGCTGGTGGGACAATATAGTCCAAGCCGAGGTTAGCAGGGCTATTGGGAGAATGAGATGGTCGGAGTTGAAGAAGTTGGTTATTGAGGAGTTCTGTCCTCACCGAGAGATGGACAAGGTTGAGAGGGAGTTCCTGCAACTGGAGGCGGGAACCCTGACACCAACAGTACACCATGAAGTTCAACGAGATGACACGTCTGGTGCCAGATTAGGTGACACCTCTTTCGCGAAAGATCAAGAGGTATATTCAGGGCTTGCTGGTGGACATCCGTAGGCACACGATCGTTGCCGACCGAGCACGTTTAGGTCGGTAGTTGACCTGGCGGGGAGGTTGTACGACGAGCGGGGGGCGATGACGATGACAGACGAAGGGGAGGAGCGAGCTTATGTTAAGAAGGGGAAAGGAAGGCGAGGCAATGATGGTGGACTTGGGTATGGAGGTATGGCGTCGAGAGACGATGATCGGAAGAGAATGGAAAGGAGAGAAGAGATTTGCAATAAGTGTGGCAGAGGACATGACGGAGAGTGCAAGTGGGGACTGAATGTTTGTTTCAAGTGTGGAAAGGAAGGCCACAGAGCGAGGGACTGTCGAATGGCTAAATGCTACGACTATGGCAAGACAGGACACATGAGAAGAGACTGCAAGAAGTCGAGGGTAGGAAGCTCCGGTACGAGGAAGGAGAACAGAGGGTGAGGGCTAGAGCCTTCGCTATGACCGAGAGGAGGCTAGGTCAGACTCCGAGGTAACGTCAGGTACGTTCTTGCAAGTTTAGATTTACGCATCTATTCTTTAATTGTGATGCTAGTAGTAGTTTTATTGCCGCTACTTTCTGTGATGTTGCACGTTAGGGGTAGGAAGATCGATGAGCCCTTTGATGTAAGAATTGCTGTTAGTAAGTCTACCAGGTTACCTAATGCCCTAGAGGATTGCACGATAGAATTGAGAGAGAGCGTTTGTTCCTGCTAGGCTGTTCAAGACAGACATAGGTAGGTAGACAGGCATCTCCGGGTGAGTTGATCAGTAGTCTATGACTCAAACCCCAAGTGCTGCAGAAAAGATGGACTGCTCAACCATGCACAACCAGAGTTCGGTGACGACCTATAACAATGAGTATGAGGAAGGCTTCGACCAGGAGAGCGGAGTGGTTGATTTGAAATCAAGTAAAGCTAATATTAAAGTGCGGAGGGCCATTCTCAGTTGTTGCTCAGGTAGGAGAAGTGGCACATCGACTGGAGCTACCCGATGGGTTAAGTGGAATTCATTCGATGTTCCATGCATCTCATCTAAGAAAGAGCTCAACCGATGAGGATATGATCATGCTACTAGAGAATACTGAAATGGATAGAGTATCCAACCACGAGAAACAACTGGTGACCATTATTAATAAGAAGAAGAGAATAGACTAAGGAGGATGATGGTTTCACTTGTGCGGGTGCAGTGAAGCCTAAAGGGATTCGAGCTTAAATGCAAGATCAAATAAGAGGTGAGACAGTGTTACCCGTAACTATTCGAGAAGCGACAGGTTTCAGGGACGAAACCTCTTTAAGGGGGGTAGACTTGTAACACCCCAAAATTTCTACATAAACGAAAGGAAAAGAAAAGTTAATGGAAAGAATAGAAAATTTGCATAAGTGGAGGGGAAAAAGTGTACAAAGTACACTTTTATATTTAAGATATTAAAGGGCATGGTTGCCCATTCTTCTTTCTTCATCATCTTGTTCATGGCTGAAAAGAAGAAGAGAGAGAGAGCCTGGTTCTAGAGAGAGAAGGAGGAAGAAGAAGCTGAAAAAGGTAAGTCTTCTCTTCTTTGAGCTTGGTTTCAGCTGGGTTTCGAGTTCTTGACCAAAGTTCTGGGTGTTTAGTGTTTGTTTTCGGGATTCAATAGCTGAATCGAAGGTGGGTCTTGAACGGGAAGAGTGTTGCTCAAAAGCTGCTCAAGGTGAGTTTCTAGAACCCCTCTTTTACTGATTTCTAACTGATTTTGGGCTATTATGCATACTAAGTAAACATTTTGAAAGAAACCGTGGGTTTACAGCTTTATGTACGAATGTTGTATGTATGTATGCATGTTATAGTGTTGATTATGGCTTAGTGACGATGTTTAGCATGCTTAGATGACCTTAGTATGTTAGATCTGTGTTTGGGTATGCTTGAATGATTATCGGGTGAAATTGGTAGCATAGAAAGATTTCAGAATGTCTGATGAACATGAACAGTGGTTCATGCGCCCAAACAGTTGCCCATGCGTCCATCATGAGTGGCCAGACGCCTAAGTGTTGGCCATGCGCCCAAGGGTGGGTCATGCGCCTAAATAGTGGCCCATGCGCCCAGCATGTTGGCCCATGCGTCTAAGTGTTGGCCATGCGCCCAAGGGTGGGCCATGCGCCTAAATAGTGCCCATACGCCCAAGTGAAGAAAAGGCTAAGTGTGGACCATGCGCCTAAATAGTGCCCATGCGTCCCAGAGATTGAGACGGCTAAGTGTGGACCATGCACCTAAATAGTGCCCATGCGTCCCAGAGATTGAGACGGCTAAGTATGGACCATGCGCCTAAATAGTTCCCATGCGTCCAGAGATTGAAACGGCTAAGTATTGGCCATGCGCCTAAGTAGTGCCCATGCACCCAAAGTGCTTGAAACGGCTGTGTTGTGATGCGCCTGAACATGGCAGAAGTGCCTAAATAGTGCCCATGCGCCCAGACTGTTTTATACTTAGAATTTTTATGCTCATGCGTGTGGAAGGACCCATGCGCCCACTTTGGACTTAAGGTTTTCTAATTGGTTTTTAAGGGGTATTATGGGGAGATAGGCCTGGTTATGATATGGCTTATGTTTGATGTGTGTTATGCATGTATGATGTGCCTGTATTGGTGATGATGTATGTTTATTTTTATGTGTGTTTCTTATTATGTACGTATGTCTTCCCTTGGCTTTCATTGAACGTAATGAATGTAATAAAAGTATTGTATAACGTAAAGTGGAAGATAATGAAAAAAGGAACGTAATAAATGAATGCGAGCATAAACGAATGAATGAGAGAAAGGATGGCTTGCGAAAGAAAGACAGGAGGTGCACGACTCACTGAGGGTCGTTAGCTCAACTGTGTGTATCATAGCGTGCGATCTTGGCTTACTCATAAGGGGACATAGACATAGTGGGAGTTCAGTTTTGGTAACTGCTCCGATACGTGCGATGTGGTATTTACTATGTGCTATGTAGCGTGCGATTTTGGTTGCCTCATTTGGTTTTATAGCGTGCGATCTTGGCTAACCCATGGGATGGCATGCGATTCTGGCTAAACCCCGAGAGTTTTCACACACAGGGGCAGTCGGTCTTCGTGACCACTCCGATGGTATGATTGGTGCGATATGTGCGATGGACGGCATAAGGGTAGCGTGCGATTTTGGCTGCCTCATGTGGTTTTTATAGCGTGTGATCTTGGCTAACCCATGAGATAGCGTGTAATTCTGGCTTCCTTATGTGTGTGATCCGTGTGATATGTACATCGGGTACGATGAAGCGAAAGTGCGATAACGAATGAAAGAGATCCTTGTCACGTATCCCGGTACTGTGTCAGTCTTCAGACATGAGTCGGGGTTTGTGTGTCAGGCCCCGGCACAGTATCAGTCTTTGGACATGAGTCGGGGGTATTGCATGAGACAGGATACATTTTGCATACTCCGGTACTGTGTCAGTCTTCGGACATGAGTCGGGAGTATTGCATATGACGAAAGTGACGGATGATGAGATCCGTGTTGCGTATCCGGTACTGTGTCAGTCTTCGGACATGAGTCGGGGTTTGTGTGTCAGGCCCTGGCACAATATCAGTCTTCAGACATGAGTCGGGGGTATTGCATGAGACAGGATAATGATTGCATACTCCGGTACTATGTCAGTCTTCGGACATGAGTCGAGGGTTTGTGAGCAGGCCCCGGCACAGTATCAGTCTTCGGACATGAGTCCGGAGTATTGCATATGACGAAAGTGACGGATGATGAGATCCGTGTCGTGTATCCCGGTACTGTGTCAGTCTTCAGACATGAGTCGGGGTTTTGTTTGTCAGGCCCTGGCACAGTATCAGTATTCGGACATGAGTCAGGGATATTGCATGAGACAAGATAATGAGGTGAGCGACTTTGTGTTGCAACAGACTCGGATGGAGTTCAATCTCTGTGATTGACTCGTATGGGATCTTTGTCGCGTATCCCGGTGCTGTGTCAGTCTTCTGACATGAGTCGGGGGTTTGTGAGCAGGCCCCGGCACAGCATCAGCTTTCGAGCATGAGTCGGGGATATTGCATGAGACAAGATTTGAGTAATAAAGAGTAATGAACGAAAGATAATGTATGAAAGAATGAAAAGATGAACGGTGAATGTACTTGCCTCAGGTACTGGAGTCAGCTTTGTGCACAATGTTCGGGGTCTATGATAGACCTCAGGCCCAATAACCAGCTTCGTGCACAATGTTCGGGGTATTGTACATGTCACAAGATGTAATGAATGAACGAAGATTAACGAACGTAATGATGAAGATAATAATGATATTATCTGTGTGTACGTATGATGCATGATCACGAATGATGTAAAGTATAGTATGTTTTGAAAGAATGGTTTTACAAAAGTAAAGCAGTTTATTATAAAACTAGAACTCATTCAGCGTCGCTGACTTTTGTATGCATGATAGTTGGCAGGTATATGTTGATGCTGAGGAGTTGTAGGCATGGATGCATAAGCTACTAGGAGCATTTTGATCCGTATTTTGACATGTCATGTATTTTGAGATGAAAGTTAATGTTGTAAATGACATGTTTTAGTTATAAATGAAAGTTTTAAATTCCGATGCAAAATTAATATATGTTTTCTAAATGTTTTAAGTGCGATGAACCACCAGCTGTAAGGTGCCCGGGAATGGGGCCTTACAGCAAGTTTACAGGAGGTACACGACCATGTTGTCGTTAGCTCAACTGTGCTGCGGGTTAGCTACCCTATTATGCACACAGGGTCAATCAATTGAGATTGGCAAGACCTTTGTAGCGTGTCCTGGGTGATTGGGTTGGCCTTGTACATAGTACACAGAACCCTTTCGAGGGATACAGTTGACCTTCTCGAGGGATACAGTTGACCCTTTTAGGGGATATAGTTGACCCTTTCGAGGGATATAGATGGCCCATCACCCGTTTTCCATCGCGCATATAGTTGGGGTATTGCTCATTGGTCCATATAGAAAGTGAAACATAAAGATAAAAGTCTACAGACAAGGCATACAATAAAGAGAACGAACAGTACCTGTTCATATACTTAATGTGTGCTCACATATACAGTACAGAGTTTTATTTTACAGAAAAGAGTATTTTCATATACAACATATAGAAAGTATTTTATTACTTTAAAACTAGAGCTTACTCAGCAACGCTGACTTTTATACATTTTCAGTTGGCAGGTAATTATTGCTGAGGATGGCATGAGGGTGAAGCCACTCGGCAGGGAAAGACTGACATCCATTCGTATTTTATGTTGCTGTTGTTTTGTAATGCGTTGAAACAATTCTTTTGTAAATAGCTAATGATGATGTATTGCTTAACAACAATGGATTAAATGAAATGAATGGTTTTTGATAAATCATTTCCGCTGCTTAAAGTTTATTTAATCATAATGTGTAGTGTTTTAACTACTGTGAGGTGCCCGGGAACGGGACCTTACAGTATAAAAGGGGGAAGAAACCCCATACTTGCCATTTTCAGCCAAAGAGAAGAGAGGAAAGGAGAAAAAGAGGAGAAAAGCTTGGTTCGGGTTGATCCGAGCATGAAAATCGACGTGTAGCGGGTCAAATCGAAGCTCTACTCGACGAGATTGTTAAGGGGAGTTCTAGGACCCCTCTTTTACACGTTTTTGAATGATTTTGGGGCTGGAACACATCTGAAAACTACTTTTCGGGTTTTTGGGTGAATACCCGTTTATGTATGTATATGTATGTGTATTATTTGTTTGGGGCTTGATTTCGGGCTTGGGTATGCTTGAATGATGTCGTAGTATGTTTCCCTAAGATTTAGAAGGGTTGATTTGAGCTCAAATGAGGTTTGGAAGAGTTTGGAGGCCGAAAGGTGCGGCTGCAGTTCGGGATGTACTGCATTCTGCGCACAGCTAGGGTTATGCGACTGAAGGTCCATGCGACCGAATGGCATGCGACTGGGGGCCATACGCATGAAAGGGTGCGACTGAGGTTCATTCGTGCGATTGAGGGCCATACGCATGATGGCTATGCGACTGAAGGAAATGCGGATAAGAGTCATACGACTGAAGGGAATGCGAATGATGGTCATGCGACTGAAGGCCATGCGACTGAAGCCCATACGCCTGTGAGTCGTGCGATTGAGGTCCATTCGCACGAAAGGTGTGCAACTAAGGGCCATTCGCATGAAGGTCGTACGATTGGACTCCATACGCCGGGATGTATGTCATGGGTGTGCGATGTTGCCCAGTGTGTGCGATGTATGTTATTATGTATGTATGTCTTCCCTTGGCTTTGCGTCGAACATTAATGAATGTAATGAAAGTATTATGTAACGTAAAGTGGAAGATAATGAAAAGAGGAACGTAATGAATGAACGCATGCATTAATGAATGAAAGAACGAATGAAAGGCTTGCAAGCATATGTATGAGGTGAGCGACTCTGTGTTGCAATAGACTCGAGAGAGATCCTTGTCGCGTACTCCGGTACTATGTCGGTCTTCGGACATGAGTCGGAGGTTTGGTTACAGGCCCCGGCACAGTATCAGTCTTCGGACATGAGTCAGGGGTATTGCATAAGACGGGATCCGGATGAATGAGAAGAGGATCGCATACTCCGTACTGTGTTAGTCTTCGGACATGAGTCGGGGGGTTTGTGTACAGGCCCCGGCATAGTATCAGTCTTCGGACATGAGTCGGGAGTAGTGCGTGAGACTGAGATGAGATGAAAGAGAAACGAATCGCGTACTCTGGTACTGTGTCAGTCTTCATACATGAGTCGGGGGTTTGTGTACAGACCCCGACACAGTACCAGTGTTCGGACATGAGTCGGGAGTATGTGTGAGTTGATGAATGAGAAATATAATGATGGAAAGAACGAACGTATGAAATTAATGTTAATGAATTATCATAATAATGTACTAAATGGGATCTTTGTCATTCGACCTCAGTAATCGTGGCTGAGTGCTACGAAGAGGGTAAAGTCTGACCGGATCTAGAGAGAGAAGTGAAAGATAATGACGTACGTTGAATGAGCGAAAGTTAACAAACATAATGATGAAGATAATAATGATATTATCTATGTGTACGTATGATGTATGATCACGAACGAATGTAAAGTACTGTATGATTTTGAAAGAAAGTAAAGAACGGTTTTACGAAATATAAGTATGTTTTATTATAAAACTAGAACTCACTCAGCAATGCTGACTTTGATGTGTTTCCAGTTGGCAGGTATGTTGCTGAGGATGGCACGGGGCGGCTACTCAGCGTATTTTGGATGGCATTCCTTGTTTAAAGCTTTTGTAATGTATGAAACAAATATTTTGTGATTGGGCAACGATTTATCCTGTTGTAAAGGTTTTTATGATGAAATGTAATGTTGTTTAATGTTTCCGCTGCAACGTTTTATTAAAGTTAGATGTAAATATATCTTTTGTGTGCGATGAGAATCCAACTGTATGCGTCCCGGGAATGGGGCCTTACAAGTTGGTATCAGAGCCAAAGTTTAAGTGAATTGGGTAAATATTTTCAAAAACCTAATCTTAAACTGAGAATGGGACGAAAAGAGAATTGGATGCCAATCTGAGTAGTTGCGTGCCATCAGGTATTTTCGTAAAGTTAACCAGTTTTACGTGTGCATGTTATGTGGTTCATGTGTTGCTAGTAGATTTAGATACAGGACAGGTAATGCTTGGGGTATGAAGAGTAAAGTAAGTGGCTAATCACAACTGGCCACTGTAATTAGGGACTTACTATACTTGATATAAACTGAGCTGTTCCCTTGAATGACCATATTGGTGTTTGAATCTTTCAGTGTGCGTGTGATGGCCGGTGGTAGATCTTCGATAGCTTCATGAGGTGGAGGTGGTAGTGGACGTGGTGTTGAACCACAGGTCACAAGAGGAAGGTCTAGGGTTGAAAGAGTGGTTCATGAGGAACCCGAGACCCATCATCCAGAGGGCGATGATGAAAGTGCTAATCTGCGAGCCCTGATGAGAGAGGCGGTTGCGGAGGAAGTGCATGAGGCCATGCAGACGATCCTACCGTCTGTAGTGACAAAAGTGATAAAGGCTGTTAGAGATGAGGAGAGATAGGAAAGGGGTAGACCTTCAGGCGAAAGGAGACGACCCGAGACTGAAACAGTTTTCTTTGATGACGAAGAGGAAGAAGAGGAAGAGCCTGCGCCGGAGGCGGCACGAGGCTGTAACTATGGGGCGTTTCAACGATGCAAGCCCCCAACTTTTAATGGAAATGGCACTGCTGCTACTGCTCACCGATAGGTGAGAGAGATGGAAGCGATATTGAATATCAGCGAGTGTCGAGAGGATCAGAAAGTAAAGTTTGCTACCCATTCTTTTGTGGACTTGGCTCTGTGCTGGTGGGATAATATAGTCCAAGCCGAGGGTAGCAGGGCTATTGGGAGAATGAGATGGTCGGGGTTGAATAAGTTGGTTATTGAGGAGTTCTGTCCTCACCGAGAGATGGACAAGGTTGAGAGGGAGTTCCTACAACTGGAGGCGGGAACCCTGACACATCAACAGTACAACACGAAGTTCAACAAGATGACACGTTTGGTGCCGGATTAGGTGACACCTCTTTTGCGAAAGATCAAGAGGTATATTCAGGGCTTTCCAGTGGACATCCGTAGGCACACGATCGCTACCGACCGAGCACGTTTAGGTCGGCAGTTGACCTGGCGGGGAGGTTGTACGACGAGCGGGGGCGATGACGATGACAGACGAAGGGGAGGAGCGAGCCTATGTTAAGAAAGGGAAAGGAAGGCGAGACAATGATGGTGGATTTGTGTATGAAGGTACAGCGTCGAGGGACGATGATCGGAAAAGAATATAAAGAAAAGGAGAAGTATGCAAAAAGTGTGGTAGAGGCCATGAGGGGGAATGCAAATGGGGACTGAACGTCTGTTTCCAGTGTGGGAAGGAAGGCCACAGGCGAGGGATTGCCGCATGGCTAAGTGCTACGACTGTGGCGAGACTGGACACCTGAGCAGGGATTGTAAGAAGTCGAAGGCAGGAAGTTCTGGTGTGAGGAAAGGGAACAGAAGGTGAAGGCTAGAGCTTTTGCCATGACCGAGAGGAGGCTAGAGCAGACTTCGACTTGATGTCAGGTACGTTTCTGGTAATTTAAATTTGTGCATCTATGATTTGAATGCGAAGCTAGTAGCAGTCTCGTTCCTATTGCTTTCTTTTGTAAGTGGCATGTTAGGAGAAAGAACATCGATGAGCCCTTCGATGTAGAGATTGCTATTAATGAATCCATAGGTTACCTAGATGCCCTAGAGGATTGCGGGATAGAATTGAGAAAAGCGTTTGTTCCTGCGAGACCGTTCAGGACAGACTTAGGTGGATAGGTGTACACCATAAGGTGAATGGGTTAGCAATCCATGAGGCGTGGACATATCGCCTACTTGGCCGATGTAAGGTATGTGGATATACTAATATCTCAACCGTCAGATGTATCGAGACACGAGTAAAGATTATTGGTGGTCAGGTATGAAGCGTGATATGATGGAGTATATGAGTAAATGCCTTACTTGTCTACAAGTGAAGGCCGAGCACCAAACAACGTATGGGAAATATTGAGGTGATTGAGGCTACGACTGAGAAGCTCGAAAGGATCAAAGCCCTGATAGAAGTAGCCAGAGATAGACCAGAAGTCGTATGTTGATAAATGACGTAGAGTGATTGAATTCCAGGTAAGAGACTGGAAAAGAGATGAGACAATATTGCCCGCAATGGTTCAAGGAACAACAGGTTTCGAGGACGAAACCTATTTAAGGGGGGTGGACTTGTAACACCCGGAAATTTTCTTTGAAGGCGACGAAAGAAGAAAAAGAAATAAAATCCAAAGTCCAGAGACCAAACTTGCCAACGAGAGAAACTTCAATGAATGGGAGTATAAAAGGGGGAAGACACCCCATACTTGCCATTTTCAGCCAAAGAGAAGAGAGGAAATGAGAAAAAGAGGAGAAAAGCTTGGTTCAGGTTGATCCTAGCGTGAAAATCGACGTGTAGCGGGTCAAATTGAAGCTCTACTCGATGAGATCGTTAAGGTGAGTTCTAGGACCCCTCTTTTACATGTTTTTGAATGAATTTAGGGCTGGAACACATCTGAAACCTATTTTTCGGGTTTTTGGGTGAATACCCGTTATGTATGTATATGTATGTGTATGATTTGTTTGGGGCTTGATTTCGGGCTTGGGTATGCTTGAATGATGTCATAGTATGTTTCCCTAAGGTCTAGAAGGGTTGATTTGAGCTCAAATGAGGTTTGGAAGAGTTTGGTGGCCGAAAGGTACCGCTGCAGTTCGGGATGAACTGCATTCTACGCACAGCTAGGGTTATGCGACTGAAGGTCCATGCGACCGAATGGCATGCGACTGGGGGCCATACGCATGAAAGAGGTGTGACTGAGGTTCATTAGTGCAACTGAGGGCCATACGCATGATGGCTATGCGACTGAAGGAAATGCGGATGAGAGTCATGCGACTGAAGGAATGCGGATGATGGTCATGCGACCGAAGGCCATGCGACTGGAGCCCATACGCCTGTGAGTCGTGCGATTGAAGTCCATTCGCATGAAAGGTGTGCGACTAAGGTCCATTCGCATGAAGGTCATGCGACTGGAGTCCATACGCCCGGATGTCATGCGATTAAGGCCCATACGCATGAAAGTATGCGATTGGAGGTGATGCGCCTAAACAGTCCTCATACGCCTGAAGTCATGCGACTAGAGAGCTCATACGCATGGAGATCATGCAACTGGAGCGTTCATACGCATGGAGGCCATGCGGCTGGAGCTCCATACGCCTAAGTGTTGGTGCGCCCGAATAGGGTTTATGCGCCCAGGAGTTTTGAGGGACTTTGAGAGGTGATGGTCGAGATGGATTTCCTCGATGATGTGATAGGCATGGACGGTATAAGATGACGTATGATGATGTGCGATGACGTATTGTTATGTGATGGGCTGAGCGTGATTCGTTTGATGATGATGTCGTGTGCATGTGCACGTTGTATGTTATGCATGATGTATGTTATGGGTGTGCGATGTTGCCCTGTGTGTTTGATGTTGTATGTTTTATGTTCCTCATTATTATGTATGTATGTCTTCCCTTGGCTTTGCGTTGAACGTTAATGAATGTAATGAAAGTATTATGTAATGTAAAGTGAAAGATAATGAAAAGAGGAACGTAATGAATGAACGCATGCGTTAATGAATGAAAGAACGAATGAAAGGCTTGCAAGCATATGTATGAGGTGAGCGACTCTGTGTCGGAACAGACTCGAAAGAGGTCCTTGTCGCGTACTCCGGTACTGTGTCAGTCTTCGGACATGAGTCGGGGGTTTGGTTACAGGCCCCGTCACAGTATCAGTCTTCGGACATGAGTCGGGGGTATTGCATGAGACGGGATCCGGATAAATGAGAAGAGGATCGCGTACTCCGGTACTGTGTTAGTCTTCGGACATGAGTCGGGGGTTTGTGTACAGGCCCCGGCATAGTATTGGTCTTCGGACATGATTCGGGAGTAGTGCGTGAGCCTGAGAGGAGACGAAAGAGAAACGAACCGCGTACTCTAGTACTGTGTCAGTCTTCAGACATGAGTCGGGGGTTTGTGTACAGACCCCGACACAGTACCAGTCTTCGGACATGAGTCGGGAGTATGGCGTGAGTTGATGAATGAGAAAGATAATGATGGAAAGAACGAACGTATGAAATGAATGTTAATAAAGTCATTCGACCTCAGTAATCGTGGCTGAGTGCTACGAAGAGGGTAAAGTCTGACCGGATCTAGAGAGAGAAGTGAAAGATAATGACGTACGTTGAATGAACGAAAGTTAACGAACATAATGATGAAGATAATAACGATATTATCTGTGTGTACGTATGATGTACGATCACGAACGAATGTAAAGTACTGTATGATTTTGAAAGAAAGTAAAGAACGGTTTTATGAAAGATAAGTATGTTTTATTATAAAACTAGAACTCAGTCAGCAACGCTGACTTTGATGTGTTTCCAGTTTGCAGGTATGTTGCTGAGGATGGCACGGGGCGGCTACTCAGTGTATTTTGGATGACATTCCTTGTTTAAAGCTTTTCTAATGTATTGAAACAAATATTTTGTGATTGGACAACGATTTATCCTGTTGTAAAGGTTTTATGATGAAATGTAATGTTGTTTAATGTTTTTGCTGCAACGTTTTATGAAAGTTAAATGTAATTATATCTTTTGTGTGCGATGAGAATCCAAATGTATGCGTCCCGAGAACGGGGCCTTACACTACAAAGTTCCGTCACAGACAATGCATTTTCCATCACAAGGTTTGTTCCCTCTTCTCTTATAAATTTATCAGTTGTAGTGTAGATTAGAATATTATTTTGTTCTGTCTTTTTATACTTTAAAAAATGAAAAATTATAGAAAATTGGGTACATTAGATTTGGAAGAAGAAACCAAAACTCATTTGAGTAAGCAAATTTTCTTACATCATGAAAATAAATTTTATTTCTTCCTAAATTTACTAATGCTAATAAAATAATACTTATATGACTATTTTGTCATCGTTAAGAATTATTCATAATTACATGTATAATGAACAGGTTAAGGATTTACTTGACGGACACAAAAAAAACTTAAAGGTGAATATTGCTTCAAACTAGCATCATACAATCCATCTATTTTATTTTGTTTCATATAGCTTGCTCAAAAACCTGTCTTGAAATTACCCTTCTACTAAAAGATTTTTAATCTTTTGCCATATCACGACTTGCTGACTAAAAATTCAATTTAATGTCTTGCTCACAAGTTTGATCTCAAGGTTTTTATTCTAAAGTTTGTATACTTAACATGTTTCTATCTCATTGATTCAATGCATTTCAAGGTTTTGATAATGGTCAGGCTAAGGCCAGCTCTTTCAAATTATATGTTTTTATACAAATACTAGGTTATTCCATTGTCAATAT